>JAJEJO010003427.1:340143-400609 GCA_020662805.1 Glaucomys volans
CTCAGTGCAATGAACTTTCCTCTTAAAACTGCCTTCATAGTGTCCCAGAGATTTTGATAAATTGTGCTGCTAATCTCATTTACCTCTAAGTATGTTTTTGTATCCACTTTGACTTCTTCTACTATCCATTGGCCATTCAACAGTATATTATTTAGTCTCCAAATGTTAGGGTAGCTTCTATTTTTAATTTTATAATTGATTTCTAATTTTGTTCCATTATGATCTGATAGAATGCAAGGTATTCTATTTTTTTTTTGTATTTGCTAAGAGTTGCTTTGTGGCCTAAGATTTGGTCTATTTTAGGGAAGGTTCTGTGTGCTGCTGAGAAGTCATTGATGGATGAAATGTTCTACATATGTCTGTTAAGTCTAAATTATTAAATGTATTTTTCAGTTCTATAGTTTTTAATTTAGTTTTTGTTTGGAGAATCTATCCAGTGATGAGAGAGGCATGTTAAAGTCACCACTATTATTGTGTTGTGCTCTATTGGATACTTGAAATTGAGAAAGGCTTGTGTGATGTATGTAAATGCTCTACTGTTTGGGGAATAAATATTCATGATTGTTATGCTATAGGATTCCCTTAAGCAGTATGAATTGGTCTTCTTGGTCCCTTCTGATTAACTTTGGTTTGAAGTCCTGTTTATCTGATATGAGGACAGAGACCTGTTATGATTTGGATGTGAGATATCCCCCAACTCATACGTGAGACAATGCAAAAAGGTTTAGAGGAGAAACCATTAGGTTATGAGTGTCTTAATCTAGTCAGTGAATTAATCCCCCTGCAGGAATTAACTGAGTGGTAACTAAAAGCACATACGGTATGGTGGGCAAGGTGGGTCATTGGGGGTGTGCCTTTGGGGTATATATTTGGTATCTGGTGAAGGGAGTCTCTCTCTGCTTCCCATCATAATGTGAGCCACTTACATCCATCATACTCTTCTGCCATGTTGTTCTGCCTTACCTCGAGCACCAAGGAATGGAGCCCCATATAAACTTTTCCTCCTCTACTATTGCTCTGTTCAGGCCTTTTAGTCACAGGAGTGAAAAAGCTGACTAAAACAAAACTCCTGTTTGTTTATGTGATCCTTCTGGATAATATGTTTCTCTAGTACTTTTACTTTCCGTCTGTGGATGTCTTGGCCTCTGAGGTAAATCTCTTAAAGACAGGATATTATTTGGTCTTGTTTTTTATCCAATCTGCCACTCTTTGTCTTTTGATAGATGAATTTAGGTCATGAACATTCAATGTTATTATTGAGAAATGATTTCCATTCCCTGTCATTTTGATTTATTTCTGTTTTTTTTTCTTTCAATATAATTCATGTGTACTGAAAAAAAGGGAGTCTTTTACATCAACACATTTAAACAGAAATTTGATTTTAAAATACAATCTTTGTTTAAAAGGTACAAAAGGTCTTTATGTCCACCCCAAGAGCTAAATATAGCAAATGCTATGTGAACAATTACCTGGAAAAAACCTATTAACACCAGTCAGCTCTAATCCCCCATGTACAGTGATGTACTCTTAAGGGATAGGGGAAAAGAAAGAATAAAACTGTTTCCTGGATCAAAACTCTTCAATATTCAACAACAAAATGTAATGATGTTTTAGTCTGTAAATGAATAAAGTAGTGAAATGTCTCCTAAACAAATTCTGATAAAGGAGTCAACCTGAAAATGAATATATTTACCGTATGCTAGGACTGGAAAAAAGCCATCACTATAATGATTGTACAAAAACTGCATCCTGCTATTGGGTTTATATTCATAAAGAAAGGTTTTAGAGGTTAAGTTCAGGTCAGACAACAAATGAAATTGTCACAAGTCAGCTGACATTGTATACTATCTTCTTGTACTCAATCAGTAGGCTACTGTTAGTCCTATTACCATAGAAATGGCTTATTTCTGGTTTTTAATTTGAATTTTTTTCTCATTTTTGCTTATTTTTCTAGTGTAGTTCCTCCCTTTATTAGTTTTCACTTTTATTCTTCATTTTATTTCATGAAATATTTTATTGAGTATGTTTTATAGTGCAGGCCTTCTGGTTAATCATGGAAAGCTTTCAATTCATTGTCAATTCTGAAGCTTAATTTTGTTGGATATTATTGGTTTGCATCCATTTTCTTTCAGAGCATGGTATATATTTTTCCATGACCTTCTATCTTTGAGGGTCTGGATTGAAAAATCAGCTTAGATCCAGATTGGTGTCCCTCTAAATGTTACAATTTTTCTATGATAGCCTTTAAGATTCTATCCTTATTCTGTATGTTAGACATAACATATATAACATAATAATGTGCCATGGTATGGGTCTGTTCTAATTTTGTGTATTTTAGGTTCTGTCAGCCTCCTGTATTTGATTTTCCATTTCATTCTTAAGGTTTGGGAAATTTTCAGATATCATTCCATTGAAAAAGTATGCATTCCTTGGTTTGTATCTCAGAGTCTTTATCTATCCCAATAAATCTTAAATTTGGTCCTCTCATATTATCCCATATTTCTTGGAAATTCTGTTCATGGTCTCTTAACATGTTTTCTCAATGGTCAACTTTATTTTCAAGATTATATATTTTGTCTTCATTGCCTGAAACTGTCTTTCAAATCATCTACTGCTGCTGATGTTTTCAAATGAATTTTTACTTTGGTTTATTGATTCCTTCATTTTCCAGATTTCTGCTTGATTTTTTTTACTGAATCTCTTTCTCTTTATTGAAGTGTTCTTTTGCTTCTTGTATTTTCTCTTTGCTTTCACTTCTTACATCATCCTTTACCTTGCAGATCAGTTTATGCACATTCTAAACTCCTTCTCTGACATTAAGTTCACTGTGGTGTCAGTGAATTGTTATTGAAGTATTTTGGTTTGTTTGTGGTGAATTGTTCCCTTGATTTTTCTTTTTGTTTATGTGTCTACCCATCTAACACTATGGATCTGAAAGAGTAGAGTTCCTACCCTGTGTACTTACAGCATCCCTGAAGGTTTCCATTATCTCACCATTTATGCCGAGACAAATGATAACAACCAATGAAAACAATAGAACGTTAAACCAAATAGTTCCTACTATAACATCTACAATGTTAACTGTCACAATAAGCAGACATGATGTGATGAGTTATCACCCACAGTAACAACAGTAAGTTTGCAAAAGGATTTACAATTTTAAGTGCAGAACAGGGAGAGAACAGAAGTGATGTAGGATATGATGATTATGAGGGAGGAGGAGAGCAAATAGAAGTAAAAAATTAAAGGCAACATGAAAGAACAATAGTGATTGGCTGGTAGCATAAGAAAAGAGAGAAAGAGAATCAAAACAGATAAGTGAGTATATATATATATATATATATATTCAGATATATATATTCACATATATACATATTCATATATATATAAAGAAAAAGTAAAAATAAAAATAAAAGAATACAAGAATAAAACCAAAATATGCTAATCAAAAATCTTAGTCCTCAAAATACTGATTCATGAAAAATTACTGACTTCAAAAAATGTCAGAAATGAGAAAGGAGAAACAAATTTAATATGTGTAAGTGTTCGTGAATGTTTCAAGTCACAATTGAACAGAGAAAAGAAAAAAGAAAATAAAAATAAAACATTTTAAAAAGAAAAGATCTCAATGAAGAGTTAAAGAACTGTTTTGGTTGGAGTTCCAAAGATTCTTATCTTCCATTCTCAGCAGTGTTAGGTGGGTTTACTGGAGTGTGAGAGGAAATCTTGTAGGCTCTTGGAGAGGTTTAGGCTTTCGTAGGCTCCAGATTCTTCACTGAATGATGACCGGTCTTGCTGAGAAACTGCCTATCTTCTTTCTTGGTTTTCCCATGAAGTAGTCATGAAAGTATCCTCCTCTATTCTGCCATCTTGAAAACCCTAAACTATAAAAGTGTTAATTCTTTTGAAGTTTTAAGATTTTTCTGAAATTTGTGTATTTTACTGACATATGTGTAAATTAAATGTCACATTACTTCTACATTCCGTTTTTCTCTCTGTGTACAATAAAAACAAACAATAGAAGACCATGGGTAATTCATTCATTCACTCAACAAATGTTTACTAAGTCTTCTGCATGCTAGGTATGGGCAGGTTTTGAAGGCTTACATTTCACTAGGGAAGACACACATTGATGAAAACATTTTGCCAATCTCTTCATAGGTACAATTATAAGAAATACTAAACAAAAAGAACATGATGAGATGTAACAGAGTGCTCAAACATAGTCAGAGAGTTGAGGAATCCCTATGAGAAAGGAGGGTGAAGCTAAGAGAAACATCGCAGGACAACCAACCAATGTGTTCTAGGACTGTATTCATTAGGATGATTCCTGACAAACAGTAGGGCCAGAATGTAGCCTTATGTGAGATTGATTAATACTTTGGGACATAAAACATAATCTTATATGACATTGATTAATACTCTGTGACATAAAAAAAAATCTTACATGATATTGATTAAAACTTTGTGACATAAAAACTATTCCATGAAACTTTTAAAGTTAAGGTTCTTGACACACTTCCTACTAAAATTCCTTAAATGTTCTTTTTATAATTCTTGGTGTCCAATCAGGGACTGACTGATCTATACAAATGCTGATACCAGCAGTGCATAAATCTTAAAGTATTTAGGGGTGATTATTTGTGAAAAGCTCAGGGGCATGTATAGTTCAAATCAAAACCTGCAGAGTATCCACTTCCCTTTACTTGACTATCAGTGAGGCTCCTACTGGTTTCTGATCACTTGCTAAAAAGAAAAACAAAGATTAAGTGTTTATCACATTAAACTTTTTAAAGCCTCTTATAGCTGATATACTTATAATGTCAAAATAGAGCAACTTGTCCCTGAATATTCTTTACAATGATCTCCAACCTACATTTTCAGCAACATCACCTATTACCTTCCAACACAATTTGTATGCTTTGGTCAAACTAATTATGTGTGCATGTGTGAATAGGTAACAGCAAATCCCACTAATATGTGTAATCATAATGCACCAATAAAAACATTTTTAAAAGAGCACAATGCCCATGCAATTTTTCTTCTTCAAAAGTCTACTCAGTCTTTATGATATCACTGGCCACCTCATTTCAGAGTGCAGTTGTTTTCACTGAATATACTTTGTACACTTTGTGTCTTCTAAATTATGAACCATATGAATATATTAACTAATAAAATTGAATTCCAATTTTAAAAATTATACAATTTCTCTAATGCCATCCCCTATACTTGGATGTCTCTTCACTTGGTAATGGATGTCTTTCATTTGGTATGAAACTGTGGTTGTTTTCAGTGTATTATAATTTCAAGTGCACTTTATTCTTCTTATTCTGTACATAGGTTCCATTTACACAGTAGATTCATATATTTTCTTATATTCTAGTGTGCTTTCTAAGTTTCAAATTCATCTTGCTACCTTTTTTGTTTGTTGATTCATACTTAGAATTGAACTCAGAGGTCTTTACCACTGAGCCACATCCCAAGCCCATTCTATATATTATTTTGAGACATGGTGCCACTGAGTTCCTTAGGGCTTACTATCTTCCTGAGGCTGGCTTTGAATTTGTGATCCTCCTGCCTCAGCCCCCTGAGCTGCTGGGATTACAGGCCTGTACCACCACATGCAGTTTCTACCTTGTTTTTCAATGCTTAAGTCAGAGTGCTCTTAATGCTGAATGAATTCATGCTGGTGACTTGATGAAAGAGAATGGAGACTTAGCCATAAGTGTCAAGCAACAGAACTACTGCATGGTCACCAGGAACTTCTTGGCTCCTTTGGTTAATATGCAGTGAGTACAAGTCCATAAGAGATTGTCACCAATCATGAAGAAGTTACACTTTGAATCACAATGAAGATTTTTTTTTTATTCTGTGCCAAATCTTTAGATTGAATGTCTACTGTTATTTAGTTGCCTTATTTGTTTCTGGGTAATTATTTCCTGAGACTATGTGGAGCATTGAACTGGAATGGATACAATTCTAGCCTAGAGTCTATATCCTAAAATTAGTTATAACTAACTTGATATTAGATATGTTATGCAATTATATGTCAACTATGAGAATAAACACAAGCCAGTTTTCAGAATCTCAAAGGTATTATTTTATGTTTCCATTGTGATTGGTTTACATGGGAAAGCAAATTATAACATTATTTGTCACATAAAAATGCCTCTCTTCTCTTAAAGTAGTGATAAAGAAAGAATTGAAAGAAAATGGCTTATCAGAAAGGAAATTACTTCCTTCAGTTTCTGTTGATTGCTGACTAATTAAATTATACTTCTATGCAACATAATATATACAACCATAGAGAGGAAATACACTGAAATAGATGGTTGTTCAAATACATTGAGTGAACAAAACAAGGTGCAGATCTGTGTGTAGGGATATGGGGAATCTATGGATGTGAAAAGGATGTGTTAGGAAGGTTATCCAATGGGCTGATTATTCTGGAAGCCTTTGGAAGGGAGGGGAGATGACTAAAATGAAGAGATGAGAAGGAAACTTCACTGAATTATCTTTGTACACTTTGTATCTTCTAAATTCTGAGCCATGTGAATATATTAGCTACTAAAAATATCCTTAACAATAAGTGAGGAGGAACAAAAGAAAGGAATAATTTTCTTAAGTATGATGAAGCCAGTGAAAGTTTTCTGAAATAGGCTTCATATCAAACCTGTAAGAATCTGAAAGAACATCTTCAAAACTGTTTTCTTGATATTGTTGACACAAATTTGCCAGTTTTGGACTCTGGAGGTTGGATTACAGACTCCAAGGAGAAGAGCAATGGACTAAAATAATCTGATACCCCATCAGAGAGCCTGGGCATAGATGTCTGTGCAGTTGATGTACTTGATCATGAGGTGTCCACTCTATGCAGAGTCTGAGTACATATTTGAGTCATGATAGTGAGCTCTGCCTAGAGCTCACCAGTTCCCTTTCATGAGGTCCAACCGGGGGAAAAATAGAGTACAACTTGAACAAAAAGGAGTACAGCTAGACTCTATCTCTATTGAGAAAATCTTAGGGACACAGAGAGTAATTCCATTCTTTCCTAGAGTTCACACACCAATTTAAGCAGTAACCCTCTGTGAAGTGTTTCCTGGCACCCCTAAACAAACGTAGATTGTCCATCCTCCATAAACTAATAGCAAGCACTGCACACCTGTTTCAACATTTAGACATAGGTCATGCTGCCCCACTGCAGGTCTGTCTTTCCATGACTGCTGTCCTCCAAGAGTCTTCTTTTTCATCTTTACATCAGTAGCATAAGATACAGTGCAATGTGTAGAGATTTAATATTTCTTAAATGAATGAATAATTTTGAAAGGAAAAGGAGCCATTTCAAAATGAAATGTCACCTAGAAAGATTTAACATATAGTTTGATATTCTGAAAAATATATTTCCAGGACTCATGGCAAAAATAAAAATTAAAAAAAGAAAATCAAATTCCAGAAATGCTTAGGGAAAAATGTTAGGTAAGAAACTTGATAAGCTGTTAAGGAAAAGATAAAATTAAACAAATTAAAGTGCATGTGTTGAGAAAGGATGTAAAACCATATACTGTGAGTTATGGTAGACATGATCTATGCTGAATCATTCATGTATGCAAGTGCTAGGATTTTTAGTAGATGTATAAGACTTGTAACTTACCAAAACTTTATTTTTTAATGCAGGAGATAAATCATGCAAATAAATATCCACAATACAAGTAACATGGCAAAATAGGAATGTAAAAAATAGTCATATTATGTGACCTTAAAATATGGGTTGGTGGAGAAGGCTATTACAGGTAGTCACATGAGAACAAGTACAAGGGCCTATGTTCTTGACCCATATCACAAACATCAGATTTCCTTAACCTTAGTGTGGCATGCCTGAAGCAAATGAGTAGAAAATCAAACTAGAATGATTAGGCAGGGCAAGGCTCTGAAAGTTTTACACGTCCTACTATCACATTTGACTGTTTTCAATAGTAAATATAGAACCATTAAAAATTGAGGGGCATGGTCATAATGTGCTTTAGCAAGACTTATATTATAGATCTAACATAAAAAGGAACAGTGATATAGAGATTGCCATATATTGCTTAAAGAGAAATAATACATCATTAAAAGAGTATTGTTCTGCCCAATACTCTGTTTCAGTGGAACAGAAAAGAAATTCCAATAGCAGACTTAGCAAATATAAAAAAGTAGAATAAATTAAGGGTGATGTTTTAAAAAACACAGAAGACTGGAAAAACTATTAAAATTTACTGGATACAGTGGTGCACACCTGTAATTCCAGCAGCTCAGGAGGATGAGACAGGAGGATCTTGAGTTCAAGCTAGCCTCAGCAAAAGCAAGGTGGTAAGCAACTCAGCGAGACCCTGTCTCTAAATAAAATATGAAATAGGGCTGGGGATGTGGCTCAGTGGTTGATTGCCCCCGAGTTCAATCCCGATACCACCCCCCCACACACACACACAAACTTACTGGATCAGACATTTATTAGGGAAAACCTTTATTAGGGATAACCATTACTATCTTATACATACATTATAGTGACTAACTAGCACCAGCGAAGGCGAATATATTTAAGGGTTCATAAAACTATATACACAAAGTTTTTGGTTCCTATATTTAGGGATGGCAAATATTAAGTACTTCACAATTACTGCATTTGTCTTATTATTATAATACAGATTACAATCATCTTAATAATGACAAGACATTATAGATAGAAGATATCTTACTTTGGGTTGCTCAACAAAATGCTATAGACAGAATGGATTATCATTAACCAAAATTTATTTCTCACAGGTCAAGAGACTGGATGTCTCAGATGGGTAGTGCCTTAGGTTGGCACTGCCAATATCTCCTTCTCTTCACATGCCAGTGAGAGCAAGAGAGATCTCTGTGGTCCCTTTTATAAGGACACTAATCTCATTCAGGAAAGCTCTACCTCAAGAACTAATTAACTCCCAAAGACCCCACAGCCTAATGCCTTGGTAGTTAGGATTTAAACCCAGGTTGTGTGTTGGAGGAGACACAAACACTTAATCCATGATACTAAAGTTCATTTTCATTTAAAATATATCTAAACCTAGACATGTTCCTATAATGTTTTCTCATCAGTGGATATTAGAAGTTGTACTCAAAAGAGAAACTATCTTTTTTAGGGCTCCTAATGCTCAAAATTTAGAAATGACTGACAGCAGCATATATTCTATAAAGCATTAAATAGTTTCATACAAAAACAGTTATTAAATGTTTGGAAGAGGACATGTGAAAATATTTATTTTCTAAACTTAAATCACAATGGAAAGGTTTGATGAAATCTAGTTAACACCCATTAAATTTTCTTATACCAAGTACATTGAAATAAATTCAAAGGTAAATGACAGCAATAAAATGCAATTTCAAGGATTGTCCCTGACATATTTACATAGGGATTTAATGAGGTTCTCTCTTGTTTTTTTTCCCAGATGGATTAAGGGAAATAACACGTTACAGGTTTACTGTTAACCTTTTCATTCCTAAAGTCAAAGGCGAATTTCAGGTTTTTTTCCCCCCACTTAACCACTGGAAGGATGGATAGCATTTAACTGAGATGAGGGAGACAGTGTGAAGAGCAGTACTCTTGTAATAAAAATGTGTAGCAACTTAATAAAGATTTAGTGACATTCACATGCAGAGAGTTCTTATAAATCAAAAGTAAAAAGATCAACACCCTGGAAGAAAAATGAGCTAAATCATAAACAGTTAATTTAGAACAAAGTAAAATGGCTAATAGCCATATAGAATTCAACCCCACTTATAATAAAATTCAAATTAAGCACCACATACTAAATACCAGACACTTTTCTAGAACCTGAAAACAAGGAAGAGCAAGCACCAAATAACAAAAACCCCTGGAGCTCACATTGCAATGGAGGGAGACAGATTATAAATACAACCAATAAGGAAAAGATGTTATATTAAAGAGTGATACTGTTAGCAAAAAAAAAAAAAAAAGAAAATGAATAGGAAATGTTTGAGGTGGAATTTCAATTTTATTAAAACAATCACAAAAGACCTTTCTTTTTTTTCATTTTGAAAATAGGTTCATATTAGTTATACATGACAGTAGAATGTACTTTGACATATTATACATATATGGAGTATAACTTCTCATTCTTCTGGTGTTACATGATGTAGAATTACTTTGGTCCTGTAATCACATATGCACTTAGGAAAGTAATGTCTGTCTGATTCATTTTACTGTTTTCTCTTCCCAGTCCCCCTCCCTTCCCTTCATAAACCCTTTGTGTAATCCGAAGTACTTCTATTCTTCCCTACCCCCTGCCCCTTAATGAGAGTTAGCATCAGCGTATCAGAGAGAACATTCTGCCTTTGGTTTTAGGGGATTGACTCATTTCACTTAGCATGATATTCTCCAGTTCCATCTATTTACCGGCAAATGCCATAATTTCATTTCTCTTTATGGCTAAGTAGTATTCCATTGTGTATATATACCATTTTCTTTATCCACTCATTTGTTGAAGGACACCTAAGCTGGTTCAATAGTTTAACTATAGTGATTGAGCTGGTACAAACATTGATGTGGCTGCATCACTGTAGTATGCTGATTTTAAGTCCTTTGGGTATAAACCAAGGAGTGGTATAACTATTCTGACTGGAGTGAGATAAAGTCTCAGTGTAGTTTAAATTGCATTTCTCTCACTGATAGAGATGTGAACACGTTTTCATATATTTGTTGACCAATCCTATTTCTTCTTGAAATGGAACCACCATTTGACCTAGTTATACCACAGAAGACCTTTCTGAGAAAGAGATATTAAGTAAAGTCTTAAATAAAATAAGAGTAAGTAACATGCATAAATCCAGCTAAAAGCATTAGCAAGTGCAGAGACCTTGAGATAAGAGAATGCCTGGCATGGTCAATGAACAAGACCAGTGTGGATGGAGCAGTGTGAGGTGGGGTCAAGGAGTAGAGGATGAGGTGGAAAAATTAAGGGGAGATCGAATTACAAATCACCTAGATTTGCAAATTTTGAAAGAAACTTGGCTTTTACTCAAAGGGATTGGAATGATTTGGAATGTTTAGAACAAAGGGTTGACCTGATGTCCTTATGTTTTTTAAGGATTAATTATTCTTGCTGCTGTAAAATAGAATGAAAGAGGTCAAGAGCAGAACTAGGAATGTCAGTTAGAAAACTCATGGAAATAGTCCAAGAAAGAGATGGTCATGGTATGCTGGGAATGGGTAGGAAGTAGGAGAATAGCAGACATATTTTGAAGGTAGATCCAGTAGGTTGTGCTGACTAATCAGATATGGACCATGAGATAAAATCAAGGGTCAGATTGTCAAAGCAGAATCAAGATCAATTATAGATCTTGCCCAGGATGAATTTTGCCAATAAATCATAGATAAAAATAGTAGCCAAATACACACTAAGCATTCTTCCATTAGAAAGGTGTGAAACTGCCATATGTGGCTTTCTGTTACATGTTCTTTTCCTAAAGATAGGCTGTAGTTCAGACTGAAACATTTAAGTAAGCTATGAGATATATTGCTTGCACAGAAGTTATCTCAGTTATAAAGCACCATCTTTATCTCTTTAATTATGTGACTTCTGTGATCTTTTTCATGGAACCACATCTTATAAACCTACAGGCCTGTTTTACTGTTTTGTTGGGTATGTCTCACCATAAGCTGTTCTGATAGACCAGGACATCTCATTAGAAGCATTCTGTGGACAGGACTCACTAGTAAATACCATTGTGTTTCTATAGGATTGTCATTGGCATGGTTACAAAGGAATCTAACTGAGTCATCTCTTTCCTTCCCAGATGGGTTAAAGGAGCAAATAGATTGCAAGCCTGTTTCTAACCCTTGCTTTCCTAGACAGCCAGTAATTTTGAAGAGTTTTGACCTGAACAACTAGAAGGATGAAATTTCTGTTAACTGTGATAGGGAAAACAATAAGAAGAGACCCTATGGAGTAAAAGTGTAGGAGTTCAGTTTTGAATAGTCTAAATTTTATATGCAAATTAGACATTAGGTATAAATGTCAGTTAGACAATTGGCTATATGAATCCAATTCAGGGACAATCAGGAATGTAGATATAAATTTGAGAATCATTAGCATATAAGTGGTAATTAAAACCATGAGATAGGATGTGATAATCAAGGGAATGTGGATCTAAAAAAGAAAACTTAAAATAGAAACAAATAAAAAAGGGAAGAGTAAAAGAAAAATTGTGAGCCTTAAAATATGCATACTATTTCATTTAGAAATTTGGGGTTCTATAAATTTTCTTAGGGAGTAATCAAAGAAATAGCAAGTAAAATAGATCCAAAGTTCACTTAATTTTACATACACCAAAGCATAATTTTGCATATTTTTCTTTTATTAATGCATTATAATTATACATAATAGTTAGGTTCTTTTTGGCATAATCATACAGTCATGGAATTTAATTCAGTCCATTTCAGTCCCCAGGTCCCTCACTTCCTTCCTCCCCCTAATCCCCTTGCTCTACTCTACTGGTCTTCCTTCCACTCTTTTGTTTGTTTATTTTTAATTGGTACTTTATAAATATTCATAAAGGTGAAATTTGCTGTGGTATACTTGTACATACACATAGTGTAATTGTATCAAATTCATTCTTAATTGCTTCCCCTTTCCTATCCTCTTCTTCCTTCCCCTTAATCTCCTTCTATTCCACTGACCTTCCTTCTATCTTTATGATATTGAACCCTGAACCCTTTCGTTTTCTTTTTTTTTTTTTGAACCAGGGATTGAACTCAGGGACACTTGGCCACTGAGCCACATCCCCAGTCCTATTTTGTATTTTATTTAGAGACAGGGTCTCACTGAGTTGTTCAGGGCCTCGTTAAGTTGCTGAGGCTGGCTTTGAACTCATGATCCTCCTGACTCAGCCTCCCAAGTCACTTGGATTACAGGCGTGCACCACCGGCGCCGGCTACCTTTTGTTTTCTTTACTTTGCTCCAGAAAACATTTGACAATTGATTTTCTGAGTCTGGCTTATTTCACTTAGCATGATATTCTTCAATTCCATCTAATTACCAACAAATGGTATAATTTCATTTTTCTTTATAGCTGAGTAAAACTCTATTATGTATCTATCACATTTTCTTAATCCATTCCTCTATTGACAGGCACCTGGCCTTGTTCCATATCTTAGCTATTGTAAGATGAACTGCTGTAAGCACTAATATGGCTGTATCACAATAGTTTGCTTATTTTAATTCTTTCGGAAAATACCAACAAGTGGAATAGCTGAGTCATATGGTGGTTCCATTCCTAGATTTTTGAGGAATTTCCATACTGCTTTCCAGAGTGGTTGTACTAATTTGCAATCCCCTCAACAATGTGTGAGTGTACCATTTCCCCCATATCCTCACCAGTATTTATCATTATTTGTATTCTTGATTTCCATTTTGAGTGGAGTGACATGAAATCTCTCTGTAGTTTTGATTTGCATTTACATGATTGCTATGGATGTTGAACACTTTTTTTCATATATTTGTTGGTCATTTGTGTTTCATCTTTTGAGAACTGTGTGTTTAGTTCTTTTTTGTGTGTGTGGTTAGTTCTTTTACCTATTTTTACCTACTTCTTGCTTGAGCTGTTCTTAAATTTTTATTGATTTATTGATTCATTCATTGATTATTTGCAGTTAAGCTCTTTGAGTTCTTTATATATTCTGGCCATTAATCCCCTATCATAGGAGGTGCTGGCAAACATTTTCCCCTATTCTATAGGTTCTCTCTTCACACAATTGTTTTTTATTTTTGTTGAAAAGACTATCTTTTCTCTAACATATTTTTGGCACCTTTGTCAAGTATTAGATGACTGACTGTAAATATTTAGGTTTGTCTTTCTTTTTTCAGTTACATTCATCTTTATGTCTAGTTTGATGCCAATATCATGTTGTTTTTGTTACTTTAGCTTTGTAATATAATTTGAGATCAGGTATTATGATCATACTACATCACTCTTCTTACTCAAGATTGCTTTGGCGATTCTGGCTCTTTTATTCCTGAAAATGAAATTTAGGACTTTTTTTCTAGGTTTTCTAGTTTTGTGATGGGTATTATATTGAGTCTGTTTAACAGTTTTGGTAATATGGCCATTTTTCCATCTTTTAAAGTCCTCTTCAATTTTCTTCTTTGGTGTTTTATAGTTTTCATTGCAGAGGTCTTTTGTCTCCTTGGTTAGATTAATTCCCAAGTTGGTTGAGATATTTTTCCTGATTTCTTTCTCAGCGGATCACTATTGCAGTATAGGAAAGCTATTGATTTATCAATGGTGATTTTGTATTCTGCTACTTTGCATAATTTATCAGCTCGAGAAGTCTTCTGCTATCATTTTAGGGTCTTACAAATATAAGATCATGTCATTAAAACAGAAATTGACTTCTTCTTTTCCTATTGGTATCCCTTTAATTTTCTTCTCTTGCCTGATTGCTCTGTCTAGTGTTTCAAGAATTATACCGAATAAAAGTGGGGAGAGTGGGCATCCTTGACTTGTTCCTGATTTTAGACAAAATGCTTTCAGCTTTTCTCCATTTGGTACAATGTTTACTTTGAGTTTGTCATGTATAGCAGTTATTATGTCGAGGTAAGTTCCTTCTATCCCTAGTTTCTCCAGCATTTTTAACATGAATGGGTACTGCATTTTATCAAATGTCTTTTCTCCATCTTTTGAGATGATCATATGGTTCTTGCCCTTGATTCTGTTTACATATTGAATTACATTTATTGATTTGTTGAAGCAATTTTGCATCCCTGGATGAAACTCACTTGATTATGGTGTACTATTTTCTTGATGTGATTTTCAATGTGGTTTGCTAATATTTTATTAACATTTTTTGCATCTGTGTTCATCAGGGATATTAGTCTGTTGTTTCCTTTCCTTGATGTATCTTTCTCTGGTTTTGGTCTCAAGATCATACTGGCTTCATCTTTTGTTCATTTATCTAATAATGGAGAAAACATGGGAAAAAAATAAGTAAATTAGATTCAAAATTCACTTAATTTTACGTATACCAAAGCATATATATTTGCATTTTTTTCAAATTAGAAAAGTCTTCCAAATGTTACCAAGGAGTTATTGCTGAGTGGTAGGTTTCTTTTTTCTACTTTTCTGTATTTTCCAAGTTTTTACATAAATTATATATTCAGAAAAGAGCCATCTAAAAAGAAAGAGAAATGAATTATGTGAAAAACATGATAACTAAGAAAGTGGGTTTGAATTTTAAAAAAAGAACATTTGTGAACTTGTTTTTTTTACTCATTTCAGACACATGTATTCTAAGCACTCCAGGCATAAAGACCCTTCCCTCAAGGAGGAAAGACCCTTCTCTCATGGAGCTTACATCCTGACAATGACAGAGATAAAAATTAAAATCTGCCTTTTATTTTATATATTAAAACATGATGAATATTATGAAGAAAGTTAGGCAGTATAGAGGGCAAATTGCCAAACTAATAATCCACTTTGAACTAAAAGTATCATTTGAAAAAGGTGCTGTGATATCAAACATCCTTTTGGTAGAATGCACAGCACTATCTATGAATAATGTGTTCTAAAAACTGATATGTGTTATTATTTATATTTATAATAATAATATAAATTATTTTTAAACTAATTAAAATTAAACTAACTTAGCTACTGGTTCCCAGGAAATTTGGGAGACTCAGGAATAAATTAAATCATGCATGAAGTAATCAATCATATAAAATAGCAAAAATGTTGTAGGATTAATTGACCTGGTTTCCTCATCTAATTTAATGACAAAATATTGAAATCTTTCCATCTAATTTGAGGAACATAAAAAGAATGTTTGTGATTATAATTTCAACTTCAAATTATAGTAGGTAATCTTTAGTATGAAAATGAAAAGAGAGTAGAGGCTTAAGAGACACAACAAACATATATAAATAGAGACAATTTTTGAATTTTGATTTAAACAAATCCATGGCAAAAACATCTTTGAGACAATTTGAATAGCAACTGCCTCTTAGAAAATAGTAAGAAATTATGATTACTAAATATGATAAAGGTACTATAGTCCAAAAAATTTTCTTTTAGAGTTATATATTGAGGGTTTTCAAGTAAAATGAAAAGATTCCTGTAATTAAAAAACATCAGAACTAAAGCAAATAAAGTAAAATTAAAAGTAGGAATGGAGATAAATAAACCAAAAATATGGAACTTATTGAAATGAGATTATATGTAATGTATAGATTCATTATACTAGTCTTTTTAATTTTTTGTAAAAGGTGTCTATCATAGAAAGGACTGAATTTGAGATTGCCAGTTTGTAGATAAACAGTGCTTACTTCAATCTCATTTCTACTGCTGGTATAAACTTAATTCCTTGCTCTTCAAGGTTGATGATGAGCTACATTTTTTTAGACATTTAAACCACATTTTAAAGAGGATACTAATTATTCCATTCTATAAAATAAAAATAAAATGTTTGGAACTGAATAAGAAAAATCATTTCTGTTTAAAATGTTATTAATTCTTGAACATCAGATAATTATTTGTAAGCATATACAGTACTCTGCAAGAAAACAGGTTCAAAGGTGTCCTTTCTTTTTTCCTGCTTTCTTCCAATCTCTTTAATGTCCCCTATCCAAAAAATTGCATTGGAAGCCAAACGGCAGCAGAAAGTTCAGAGTCACAGCATCACAGAGCTGAGTACAACTGAGGATATTTGGAGATGAGACATAATAATAACTGCAAACTTGAGTGCCTAATTTTATGCAGTGAAATATAATCTAGCATAAAATTTGTTTGTAATCAAATAATGTAAACTTTATAGAATAATGATGAGTACTGTGGACTTTGGAATCAAGCAGCTAATCTTGGCTCCTAACTGTGGAAATAGGGTAAATTATTAAAACTCTCTAAGCCACGGTCTTTTCACCCATAACATAGGAATAATAATCATATCTGCTTCATAAGGTTGTTATGAAGAAAAGGTGAAATGTAAAATGAGCAATAGTACCTGGTTAATTAATGTAAACTGGTATATTTTTCTTATAATAATTACCTTGTTATCATGATGATTTGTGTATTTTACTTAAAATTATCCGAAAATTTAGTTAAAACATAAGAATATGAATGTTTTGATAATTTAGACTCATTTGACTACTTTTAAAACTGTTTTTCACATATTTATCTTACAAATTATCATCTTCTTGATTTTGTAAACATCAAAAAAATACTGAGTAACAAAATAATTGATGTCTTCAGCCAAGATTAACCTCAAATAGCTTGGAAAATCCTGAGAAAAAAATTTGAGATTTTCCTCCAGGGGTAAGGAAGTAAATAAATTTCAGCAAGATACTTCTAGAAGTGATGTGCATATCTATTCAAATTTTATTATTGCATTCAACACACTTAAGGCTAATCAAGCATCCTTTAAAAACTGAACACTTAAAATAGGAAGGTGTTTACTTCAAATTGTCCTCATGCTTATGTTGGAGTTTACAAAAGAATGGTGTTAGTTAACATAGCCTTACTGATGAAGCATCAAGTCATAAGCCATAAAATTACAGTGAATCATAAATCAAAATGCTGGAAAGTGCCTCTGTGTACAGATGACTCCCTCAAGAATGATGTGCAGCTATTTATTGTTTTGTCTTTGCACTGAGAGTAAAGCCACCT
This sequence comes from Glaucomys volans, assembly GCA_020662805.1. Classification (NCBI taxonomy): domain Eukaryota; kingdom Metazoa; phylum Chordata; class Mammalia; order Rodentia; family Sciuridae; genus Glaucomys; species Glaucomys volans. The sequence continues at coordinate 357,838 of JAJEJO010003427.1, forward strand.
CCAACATTGTTTATTAGTATGAAATATTTATGTTGGCTTTGATTTTATCTTAAACTGCCCTCAATAACTTTATTTTCCTAAGGAAATTAAATGCATCATAAGGTAAGTTCAAGTACAACTTTATTCTAAAATGGGTAATGTAATAACTTCAGTTTTGGATCCTTTTCAGGATATGTTTACCACATGAATCTCCTCAACTTTCTGAGCAATCAAGATATTTTTATCATATAGTAACCTTTATGTTACATAGCTGATGAATATTCTAGCCAAATGATTACTTTTAAAATTCAGTTTTATTAGGTCACAATATAAACCTTCCTAAATTTTCTAGGCCCGTGTATTCTTTTTTTCATTGTTGTTCTTTTTAGGTACACGTATTGATAGACTGTATTTGACATATTATACATACATGAAGTACAAATTATTCTAATTAGGATCCCATTCTTGCAGTTGTACGTGCTGTGGAGTTTCACTGGTCGTGTATTCATACATGCACTTCGGAAGGTTATGGTGGTTCATTCTATACTTTCCTATTCTCGTCCCCCCTTCTTTCCCTTCATTCCCCTTTATCTAATCCATCCAATGAAGTTATGTTCTCCCCCCACACACAGCCTTATTGTGTTAGTGTCAACTTATCAGAGAGAATATTTGGCCTTTGGTTTTTTGGGACTGGTTTACTTAAAATCAGCGTACTACAGTGAGATACCCACATCAATGTTTATAGCAGCTCAGTTCACAATAGCTAAGCTCTAGAACCAACCTAGAGCTCTTCAACAGATGAATGGATAAAGAAAATGTGGTAGATATACACAGTGGAATATAACTCTGCCTATCTATTCTTAAGCAAAGATTAGGCCAAATAGATTTTATCTTCTTCTTATCATTAATTTGTATTTATAATTTTTCCTTTTCCCCTATTTATTTCCTCTCTAGACCCCCTATTTAACTGCCTGTGACACTCTACATAGCTAGTGTATTCTGTTAGTTATGCTGAAAAGTTTAATTTGGTTAAAAATAGAAATTAGTTGCTAATGGACATTTGTCATCTGCCTCCTGTCCAGCTCTTGTTACTTCTTATTTGGATTGATATAAGAACATCCTTAATGATGCCCTGCCAATGTCGTTTTTCTTTCTAAGCCATACTCGACATGTCTTCCTAGAGAGTTCTCTGAAATATATATCTGTGTTTTTTGTTTTTGCTGAAACTCTGTCAGGGTTCTGTATTACATGGCAATATACAGTATGAGGCTTGCTCCTCTAATGGTCAACTGACTGACTTGGCACAAAGTAGAAACTAAATAAAATTTTCCACTATTTTTATTTTTGTTGCTTTTTCAGTTCCTATTAGTTTGTTTTTTAAAGTCTGAGCCCTATGCAGTCTGTGCACAAACATATTGCAGCCACAGTGACCTGATCATACACTTCTAAACACTCCTTAGTCACTAGCTCTCACTTGCTTTTCAGAATTTACTTTTATTCAAACCCATTCCCATCCCCATATAGATAGTCTGTTCATCCTAGATGACATATACTTACTTCTTTATAGTATAACATTTAATATTCTTAAATTTCTGTGTTACAAGAGTGTAAATACTTTCAAGGTAGGAACTGGGTGGTTGTGGGGTTTTTTTATTTGCTTAAATCTGTACCTCCAACAGAACAGAGTCTGGCATGTGCTTAATAGATATTTCAATGATTATTTTTTGTGAAATGAAAGGAAAGACACAGACTCTCCTCAACTGGATTTTTCTCTTATTAAGAAAAGATGGTTATCACTCCTATTTTGGCATGGTATTATTGGTAATTTTTTTCTGTGCATCTAGACAGAAACACAACTCCCAGAACCTACCTTCCCATTTAGGACTGACTAAAACATTACTAACAACAACCCTTGGCCATCTATAATGTGAACTTATTCTGTTTGTCTACAGGAGTTAGAAAATCTTCTCAAAGCAAAATAGTTTTCAGTTAAGAAAGTGTTAAAAATATAGCAAATACTGTTGCTGAAGACATTTCTACTTTAACCAATTCTAGCTAGTTAGTAAACTGCCCATGTAAACAAGAACTGGTTTTCTGAAATTTTATATGCACTTTTTGTTTCCTCTTTTATACGTAAACCTCTTATTTTTTTCATTGATTTCCATTAGAGTGAGAAGAGCAATGGTCCAGAAACAACCCACGAATTGCATTATCTAATTTAATTAAGGTGAACTGGAAGTTTCTTTAAAGATTCAACAGTCAGCAGACAACTAAAAATGAAGCTTTAAACTGGCTTTGTAGTGGACATAAGCTTCTGCCATTTGCCATGATCATCCACTATTGCATGCCTTGACAGGTTTATGAATAATTCCACAGACACCATGGTGGATTTACATGAGCAAAGCAAGTGTTCCCATAGGTTAATCTATTGTCCTAAACAATCCTACAAATCCTTATCTTTAATTTTATGAGCCATACCTCTGATTGTGTGGCACTCAAGTCTATTAAAACTATTTTATTATACCAATGTAATCTCATTTGATTCTAGTATCTGTGAACTCTCCTTACCATGGATTTTCTGGTCAGAGAATGCAATGTGCTTGCATCAATGGAACTTTGATCGTAAGTGGCTTTCAGAGAAAAGATTAAGTTCCCAGGGCACAGAGAAAGGTTAAGACCGTAAGAAGAGAGAGCAGGCATTAACCATTTTTCTTCCAATTCATTTCTGCCAGTTGACACACCTGGGAAATCCTGACAAATGGAGAATGAAAAGTTGACTGATGGACAGCAAATCACAAGATTGTGTTCTAGATTTTCATCTGACTAGAGCAGACACACATCTTCCAGAGATAAAGCATTGTGAAGGCAGTTCCCAAGTTGACATTTGTATCATTCACTGAATGCTGAATTTTTATCAAGTCATTTACTTTCTGTTACCTAGACAGAGCAAATACTCTGTACTCAGTGCTTCTTTTTTCTCTCTCACCTTTTACCCTAACATCCCAAAGATTTTTCTTTCTTGTTGAGTTACTCTTTAAGTCAATTTTTACATTTATTTTGTGTAAAATTTTGAATTACTTTGTGTAAAGGTCTGATAGCTTCGATGTCTTTCATTATTATGAATCTTTTGTTAGATTAAAATGAGTAGTGTTAATTTATACTAAGCTTGAGAAAATTATTTGTCATTGGCCAACTTTGAAATAAGTAAGCAGGAGTCAGCTAAATTGGTTAGAACATGGTGCTAATGAGATTGAAATGACATGTTTGACTCCCATATAGAGTAGTCATAGGTGGAAGAAACCTATTCAAATAGCACAATTTGGATCCCAGTGAAATTCTTATGGAATAAGATGAAATGAACTGAGAAGAACTTTTGGCTAAGTAAGCTTTACTTCTTGGGTAAAAGAACACAAATACAATTGTTTTTAAAAAATCTACAGCATGCAGTTTGTCAACTAATATTATCATTTTATATCAAACTACATATTATCATTTAAATGGACACAAGTAGAATACAGATTCAGCTCATTTCTCCTTTAGCTCCACACCACTGGAAATCACTTAAAATCAGTGGGCATAGGGAGCATAGATCAGAACTGCAGAATGCAGAGTATAATTGAGAAATGACCCCCTGCTATAACAATTATTAAAAATTAGTCCTTAATTGCTCTAAATGTTCTATCAAACTGAGTAATGCCAACTTGAAAGTATTTATATTTTCACGAGATACATATAAGAAAATAAATGAAATTGAATCCAGTTATACCCTTTTCATTTCCAATATGGCAATCAACACAGATATTGTAAAGCATGTTTTATGTGTGCCATATATTTTCTGCATATTAGTAAATTGTTGGTGTATTAAAGGTTGAAAAACACAAACTCATTTTTGGCTTATTAACATTATTAAATTACTTTTCAAGCACTTGATATTTTTCAAGTCTATAGTTGGGGCTGGGGTTGTGCCTAGGTGGTAGAGGGCTCACCTAACTGCATGAGGCCCTGGGCTTGATCCTGAGCACCACATAAAAATAAAATAAAGGTATTATGGGCACCTACAACTAAAACAAAAAAAAAAATTTTTTTAAAGTCTATGGTAGGGCTGGGGATATAGCTCAGTTGGTAGAGTGCCTGCCTCACAAGAACAAGGCCCTGGGTTCAATCTCCAGCACCACAAAAAAAAAAGTCTATAGTATTTTCCAATAGAAATACATGGCCATTGTAGGAAATTTGTAAAATATATAAAAATGCAAATAAAATGAAAATATGAAGTATTCATCATTCTATCCAGTAAACAATTATGTCAATGTAGTTCCTTTAGTTTCTTTTCTCTTCACAAGAAAAAAATTAAAATGAAAAATATAATCAAATATACACATGATTATTTTTTCCCATTCCATAATCATTTTCTCTTCAAAAACGGTTGTTCTTCAAAAATACCATTTTAATGTCTATATAAATATTCTACCTTAGGTATATACTATAATTTGCTTAACTTTTATCCAGGTCTTATTTCATTGTTAGAAATAATTCTGCAATAAATATCTTCACATCTACAAACCTGTTCAAACTTTTCTTTGGTTCTTTAGTCTTAGGATCATTGTTCAGTTAAAAGTTTTAAGTACTTTCAAGTCTTTTATTGACTGCCAAATTTCTTCTCTTTTTCTGAAATTGTCCTTGTTTGTCCTGCCACTACCACAAAGCAAGCACACTCAATTCTTCGTAGTCTTTTACTTCTACTATATTGTTTTAAAACCATAAATACTACAATGTTTTTTTGTTTTGTTTTGTTTTGTTTTGTTTTTTTCTGCAGTGCTGGGGATTGAACCCAGGGCCTTATGCTTGCAGGGCAAGCACTCTACCAACTAAGCTATATCCCCAGCCTCACTACAATTTTATGGAGTTCCTGGAACTTGTTTTTCATAACTCCTTTTGTTTCTAGGCCAATTTATCTTGTAAAAGACATATAAGTCTGTGTATTTTTATTTTATAAAAGCAATCACACAACATTATTTAAAAAGATCAATTTTAGTAACAAAGCAATACTAGTTTTTCTATAAATTAATGAATATAGATATGTATCAACTCAAAGTCCATTTGTAACATTTAGAAGGTAAAATTATTTCAAAATCACCCCAAATATATTAAGTATTACTAATATGGACATTATAACCACAAGAAGACTACAATGTGAAATCAGCCAGAAGATTTTTTTTTTTTTTTTTTTTTTTAATGGAGTGCTGAGGATTGAACCCAGGGCCTTGTGCTTGGGACGCAAGCACTCTACCCACTTAGCTATATCCCCAGCCTAAAGATTTTTAGTAAAGAAATTACCTAACTTCTTTGAGACAAATTTTCTGAATCTTTAATAAAGTATAGTTATTAAATACCCAGATTAGGGGGCAAAGAAAGTGCACAAATCATTTTCCAGAGTTAGTCATATGTTTCTAAGTTTTGCCTCTTCTTCCCCCAGCTTTGTTCTTTTATCGTTTTTTCCTTACAGCTGTTATCCCCATTCTAGCCAAATGTGTCAGTCACAATTAAAATCATATTCCATTGAACACGCTTAGTTATCAGCAGATTGGCAAATTTTCCATAGTGCCCTAGAGTTTTCCATAATGAAACTCTAAGACGTCTGTGAAAGTTTCTGCCTCATTCTTGGGCTAACTTTTTTGCTATCCAAAGACATATTTAATTAGACAGAAGAAATACTCGACAGTAATATATTTTCCACCACTGACAGTGCATTTATTCATATTTAAATACAGTGCTACTAACAATTTTTAAGTTTCTTTCAAATGAGACCTGAACAGTGTTTTAGAATCTGAAGTACAGAAACATCACTGCACGTTGAAAAGGGAAGTGCAGAGATAAAGTCATAACTGAAGCTACCTGAATTCAAAATGAAACTTTTCAGTTGTTATTAAGCGTAAAATTTTGTATAATGACTACCAATGTTTTTTGATTAATCTGTGCCTGTATGTTCCACAAAGCATGGAAGTGCTTCAGTAAGGAAGGAAGATTTCTGTAAGTACTCTGGAGAGACTTCTGTCTAGGCATCACCCAGAGCACAGGGGCCACCAGAACCACATTGCTGGTCTTCTAGCACTCCTTCTCTCTAGATGCTCGGAACACCTACAATTCCCTACAAAGTCCATGCTGTCTCAGGAGCACCCACCTGGCTCCAACAGCTTTAATTTTTCCCCAGCCATAATTCTATCCCCATTTTCATCTATTTCATAATTCCCTGCTAATAAAATTGAGATTACTTACCTCAGATTTTCAGAAATGTATGATTTCTATAATGGAAATTGGACCAATACTTCTAACCATGAAAATATTACATTTTAATATTACAAAATTCCAAAGTACAAAAGGGTACATAAGTGAACAGGAATTTTCTCTGCTACTCTTGACCCCCCAGCAAGCCATTCCCCTTCTCAAGAGCAGTCACTGTTACAAGTCTTTTGTATGTTCCTCCAGAGTTATCCCACTCATCTGTAAGCCTTTAAGTGAATTCCATATGGTTTTTACGCAACGGAATGCAGTATATACATAATGCTCTTTACTCTGCTCTTTAAAATGTAACAAAATCACCGATGTACTTTAGTACATATAGAATCACCTATTCTCTTTAATGAACTCATAGTCCATTGGATGACTCTTTGTCATTAATTTAACCAGTCGCTATTACAGGGTATAGAGGGTCTTTTCAAACTTTATAAGCAAAACTGCAGATGACTCTTCTTGAATATACAAAAGATTTTCTTGATCATAGGATGTAAACATTTTTTTAAACTTCTAATATATGATGTCACATTGCCCTCCATGCAGATTATAACAGGTGTTCACCAAAGTCTGTCTTTAGCTTCACCAGCACAGATGTCAAGCATTTTGATTTTTGCTAATGAGAAGCAAAAATTTTAAGAGTAAATTTTTTGTATTTCAAGAGTAAATTTCTTTTTATGAGACACTGAATAAGTTTTTATCATACATATTTTTAGAATTGTCAGTCATAATACATGCTATAGTTATTTTATCTTTTTCTTTTATTAGAGATTTATGGTTATATACAGTAGTTAAGTTCATCCTGACAAACTCATACATGCAATGGAATTCGATTTCAGTTCATGATCCCCTGCTTTTCCCCTCTGATCCCTCCCCTCTCCTATCCTTCCTCTACTCTACTTTCTATTAATTTATATTTTATTGGTTCTTTCTACCTATCCATAAAGGTTAAGTTCCCTTTCACATATTTATATATGTACATAGCATGATTTTTTAAGAATTCATTCTGCATTGCCTCCCCTTACCCATCCTTCCACTCTGCCTCTTGATCTCCTCCATCCACATTACTGATCTCTTTATCTTTATTATCCTGTACTTACCTCTCCTTTTCTTTTATTTTACTCTAGTTTCTGCATATGAGAGAAAATCTTAGACCTTTGAATTTCTGAGTTTGGTTTCTTAACATGATATTCTCCATTTTTATCGATTCACTGGCAAAGGCCATCATTTCATTCTTTTTTATGACTGAGTAGATCTCCCTGTGTGTGCATATATGTATATAGATACATACATATCATAATTTCTTAATCTATTAATCTATTGACAGGACTAGAGGTTGATTTCATAATTTAACTATTGTGAATTGTGCTGCTATAAACATTGAGGTGGCTGTATTGCTCTAGTATTGCCAATTTTAGATGTTGCGGGAAAATACCAAGGATTGGGATAGCTGGATCATATGGTGGTTCCATCCCTAGATTTTGAGGAATTTCCATAATACTTTCCAGAGACAGTTCCTTCATTCTATCACACATATTGTTTATTTCAAATAATACTGGTAATAGTACTAATAAATAGTGTTATCTATGTACCCTTAAACAGGAGATTCTGTGGTCTTTTTGGAACCTAGGTCAATGATTTTCTAGAAAGAATATAGATCCAATGTGCATAGCAGGTTCCCACTGTTTAGTGAATTCCTTTTAATATGAAAATACTCTCAACATTTTCTTCTCATTGCAAACAATTCCTTTCCCAATGACTATAAAATGATAAGTTAATATAGTTCATAGCTGATTAATTGGTTAAAACAATTTATACCTTTGATTGATTTGTGAAAATATCTAAATTTGTGAAATTTTTTAACTCATTAGCAGAATGAAATCAAAATTTTATCTTCTTCATTAAGTGAATTACATTTGGCAACATTATATTGATTTTTTTTCAGTTTTTGAAATAGATAATCCATTAACATTGTGCAAAATTCAAATTCAGAATGGGGTACATGAAAACAACTCATCTATGCTCTTTGATCTCCCTCTAGTTTTTCTCCCAGGAGGCAGCACTTAATTATCTGTTCTAGAAGACTGTGTGTGTGTGTGTGTGTGTGTGCACATGCATGTGCAAGTACAAAGTGTTATCAAGCCAAATACATTGGCAGTACCTTGCTTTCATTCCCCCTGGTAATATACTTTGGATAAATTTTGTATCAGTATGTACAAAGTCATGTCATTCTTTTTCACAGTTTTGTGGTATGAAGTATAAATATATTGTACTACATGATAGTGAACATTTAGGTTATTTGCAACGTAAATTACCTAAATTACAAAAATGCTGTAGTAAATTTTCACATAAACATGACATTTTCTCCATGCACAGGAGCATCTGTAGTATAAATTATTAGGGAGAACTCCTAGGTAAAATAGTGGGTACAATTCCTATTGATTCATGATATTAAATTGCCCTCCATAGCACTTCATGTCCATTATACTTCCATTGCCACATGCCTCTATACCAGAATGCCTATTTCCCTTACTCTGAACCACCTAGTATATTAGCAATATTTTGATCTTTGTCAGTTTAAGAGGAAGTAAATTGTGTTTTATCATAGTTTTTGTTTGGGGATTTGGTTTTTTGTTGTTGTTTTTTGATACCCTTTCCTTTTGATTTTATAAGTTGGAATTATATGTTTGGTTTTTCAGTCTGATTTGTTCACTTAGTGAAATGTGAGGTCATTTCCCATTTATTAAGTATTTTTATAAGTAATATTTCATTAAACATTTTGGAATAATTTTGAATTCATAGAAACATCATAACAGTAGTATATTTAATATTTATTACTAAATTATTTATGTACATCATTATGGCCAAATTAGGCAATATGTCTATGTGTGGGTGTGTGTGTGTGTGTGTGTGTATATATATATGTATATATATAATTATTTCTGTTTCTGCCCTGTGTGTAGGTGTATATACATGTGTGTGTGTACATATACGTACATGAACTCTGGTTTATTTCTCCAACTCTAATCCATTTATACCAGGTTCATTCTAGTATTCCTTTCCCATTATTTACAACTTTTCTCTCTGACTGTGGGGATAACGTTGCTCTCTCCATCCACCATATATTGACTTTATTCAACTCCAAAAAATATGCAATTTCAGAATTGGTAACCTATATCTCCAGGAAAAGCAATTTTAACAACTAGAATTTTTGTTGTAGTCTAATAGGCTGTTTTCATATCATCCAAGAAATTGAGTGATCTTTTCATATGTGTAAGTAATATTTGATTTTTGCTTTTCTATTAAGCATTTGCTGTATTCTTTGTGCAGTTGAAAGTTGATGTATTATCCTATTTTTATTCATTTGTAAGTACGTTACACATTAGGGAAATTAGTCTTTGATCTATGATGTGAGCACAAATAACTTTCTAGTTTGTCATTTGACTATATGTACTTTTTATCCATGTAAATGCTTTTATTTTATGATGTTAAATATAGCAATCTTCTATATATCACTGAATAAAAGTATTTTTTAAATAACTCATTTTTTTCCTACTTGGAGGACATGTTTAATACATTCTTCTGTATGATTGGGCAAAACAACTACATATAATACTTATTTTTTTTCAAACTAAATGTTAAGAATGATTTCCAGGTCTTATATCCTAAATCTTTGATTTTCATGTATGTGTCCATAAATCTCACATACATGAGATTTAGTATTTACTCAGTTCTTATTTTGGTTTGTATTGACTCTATTCCTAAAAGAACTTGACCCAGTTAGTGTCTGAATCTCTACAGAACGCCTTGTTTTCCTGCTTGATGATTAACTTAATCTCACAGGTGAGTACATATAGTACAAGGTTTACAAACATTTGCACAGTCTCTTACAGCCTTCCAAGAGCTCAGTCTGTTTCTCATTATCATAATTAAACAACTGATATTTTGTGGAGAAATATCATAAAATAAAGAAAATATGTATAATCTAACACAAAAGAGGTAGTGAGATTGTTTCATCACTAGAGGGAAAACACCTGACAGTTTTCATTTGTCAAGTTCTCTTCTACACATAATTACAGTTGTCCCTCCTAGTACACAGAAGGGTGGATCCAGGACACACAAAAACCCAAATCTGGGGGTGGTATATAAAGTCTCTTACATAATACAGCACAGTATTTGCATATAACCTAAGTCCTCCCATATTGTTTATCTCTAGATTTCTTATAATACCTAATACAATATAAAGGTATGTAAATCATTGTTTTATTATTTTGTTAATGACAAGAAAAAAATTATGCATGTTCAGTATTTTTAAACTAAATGCATTCATCACAAAATTTATTTGACCCCATTTTATATATCTCTTTATGGCACAATAAGAAGCCTCACTGTGCATTTGCATATAATTTTTTTTTAGTACTTTTAATTCATGTTCTCATACAGTCTCCCCCCCATAAACTTATGTTTTTTTCTAACAGCTGGAGCAATAGAAGCATTTAAAGTTCAAGTGGCTTTCCTAGGATTAACTACCTATGTAATGGCAATATCTGGAGGATGTCTGCATGTTCTAATGTGAAAGAATGTTTTCTATGTTATTTGACTGCATTGTTATTTCTAGAATTGCTTTTTAAGAAAACAATTCAAGAAATTGTTCTTTTTCAATAAGTAAGGGGAGAAATTGGGTAAGAGTGTGAAAGATAAGATTTAGTGAGAAATGAGAATAGAACACAAAAAGTATGTTGCAATATTCCACAGAGAGACCGGCCTTGTGTTTTGTTTTCAGCTTCATAGAAGACAGCACATAGAAGTAAACACAATCTTTCACCTGCACTTAGGGTAAAGGCTATACTGCTTACTCTTATTCGTAAGGCTGGACATGTTCTGGCCCTTACCCGTCTCTGTAACTATTAGTTTCATATTTTTTTAAAAAGTCAGGTTTTTCCTTATTTCACGGTGTTGGATTTTGTAGTTCTATCTGGATCAAAGCCCTGCATATCTGGTTCCTTTATATCTTGAACTGGGTTTGCACCTCTGGAGCTCCCTGGTATGGGAGTCTCTCCTCCATTTACTCTCCATCAGATTACTCTAGTTTCCTCAACGAGCCTCCTACCATTAGTTGAGGAGGGACCTGTTCACTCCTTAAGGAAGACAAAATTGATTATTGTCAAGTACATATACGCTCTGGCCACATTCTACTTGGTTGCTTAAGGTTGTATGACAATATGCAAGCCACTTAGCATCTTTGTGCCTTTTTTTCTCATTTATAAAATATCCTTAATGATATAGTCTGACATGAAATAAAGCTACATGCTTTGTACAGGTGTTTCATTAATTCTTCTATCATCAGTTCAGGTCTGTGGAATAATGGTAAGGTATAACAGGGAAACCTTGTTCCATTGTACATAAAATAAGGCAATAATTATTGAAATAATTTTTATTTTGTTTTGTTTTCAAAAGAGCAATCTTGAAATGTTTAGAATTTCTAGGAGATCTCCTGTCTTTCACTTTTGTGGTCTTGACCTATGATTATCTTCTCATTTCTTTGCACCTTTTATAGTAAAACTCCTCTAAAGGTTTTCTACTTTCCCTGCCATTCCCCTTTATGTTTTGATGCCAGTTCAATTGGATTTTCTTGACTATCATTCCACTGATTTATTCATTGTTTCCAGTGGCCTCCGCCTCATTGAGACCCATGTTATTTATCAGTTTTTATTTCACTTGACTTACAACAGAATTTGACACTTCTATCACTTGTTCCTCATTGAAGAAATTCTTCACTTAGCTCCTAGGATATAAACCTTCCTGGGTTTCCTTCTATTTCTCCAGCTGTCCCCCTTCAGCTTTTATTGCTAACTCCTCCTCATCTTCCTAACTCCATATGCTGGAATACTGCAAGACTGAACCTTTGATTCCTTCTGTATCTGCATTATCTTACTAGGTGATTTCTTTATCAAAATTTTAAAATACTATCTGTACATTGACAACATCCAATTAACATCTCCAGTCCAGATCCTACACTGGTGCCTTGAGATTTACCTCCACATTTCCAGTAGGACATTTGATAGAACTCTCAAACTCAGTGTATGCAAAACTTCCCACTATCTTCCCCCAAAATACCACCAATAGCTATTCCTGTCTCAGTTAAGAGCAAATTCATCTTTTGAGTAGCTCAGACAGACCAAAACACTTGGGATCATGCCTCTCTTTTTCTTATGGCTGATGGCCCATCTTTTACTGAATACTTTTGGTAACATTTTAAGACATATTGCAAAATCTAACCACTTCTCATCCTACTTTCCAGCAACCACTTTCAGACTTCATTACCAACACTCTGGTAATCAGCCCTTCTATAGCCTCCTAAATGCCTCCCTTGCTCCACCCCTACCTTCAAGTCCATCCTTCATAAGCAGTCAAAGTAATTCTTTTAAATTATAAAAACCATCTTCTTTCAGCTTGAGTGCAATCCTATTTTGTTTTAGATAAAATCCAAAATCTTTACTTTAGCCCATGAAACTTTACTTAATCCAATCCCTTTACTTCTCTGAGCTCACTTCCTAGGAATTTCCCCTTGAACATTCCTTCCTTGAACACTAAAGTCCATCCCATCTCTGTGACATTGATGTGCTTTGAACTGTCTTCCCAAAGATATTTGGTGATCTTACACCCTCATTTCAGGTTTCTGCTCAAACTCTACTCTGCTGTGCTATCTAAGATGGTACTCACATCTCCCTCTGTCTCTGTTACATCTCTGTCTGTTTCTCTCAATAGGACGTAATTTTCTTGTAAGCATAGGCATTCTGTCATTTTCCAGCTCCAAAATCAGTGCTCATTAAATATCTTCTCAAGGAAAGAATGAAATACTGCATGGCAAATATGTATGATATGTACAAATATAGTACATAGCAAATATGTACTATATGTACAAATATAGTACATACATGGCACTATACTAATTTCGTAAATAGAATTTTGCCTCTCTCTTGCAGTGGATTGGACTGAATGATCCACCTTTGATAATTTTGTATGTGAGGCCATGAAATGGCAATTATAAATATGAGGATGGAAGAGAACTTTTTCTGATTCACTTTTCTGAATCAGCAGCCATCCTCTTGCAGGTGTAGCACTCTGGCCACCATCTTCCTTTATTGAATATTTGTCTTTTATAACTCTTTCAGCCTTTCACAACCTTTATGGGGAATATTTTCCAGTACTTAATTACAGTTGAACACCTTTGTTTTAAGTCAAATCAAATTTGATCAGAAGAATTTAAGCTCATTTCTTTTGTTGATCTTCTGGGGAAATACAAAGTTCTGCGTACAGAATGCTCAGGGAGATCAGCCTACATATTCAGTAGAGGGGTACATAGTAATGGCAGTGGTGCTTGTTACCTGTTGTAGGGTGAACTATGTATAGGGACAGGAAAGAATGTTTTTAGCTATTTCAAGCACTTGAGCTATTTCAAGCACTTGATCTTGAGACCTGTTTTTACCTATGTTTGTTGTTGAGCTTTAAATACTCTGTTTCATTCTCCACCAAAACACAGACACCAAAGTTCACCTAGCAAAAGAGCAACTCTAACTTTGAAAAATTAATTTGAAGTTGTTGAATATCAAGGTAATAATTAGTTTATCTCAATGGCATGTTATAGTTTTCAATAATACACTTCTGTTTGACTCCAGGAAGTTCTCAGCATCAATCTGAGGTTCGGGGCAAAGGGGAGAAGCACAGAGCAGAAAGAATGAAAATATCTGGAAATGGAGGGTCATTATTGGCATTTGTTTCATTGAAAAGGATTGAATGGACGGTGGCACTGCTTTAAAATCTGATCATATTTTTTCCTGCATAAAGTGTTAGAGTGAATCAAATGATGTGGCTACGAGGTTGAACATGGATGTGCAGTGGTGGGAAGTACCATGGTGGGACTGCATTATGAAAGCCAGTTACAGAGTCATGTTTCCAAGATAGAAAATCTAGTTCAATCATTTTTTCTATAAGTAGTGCACAACTTACTTCTGATTGTAAAAATAACATACATTGTAATACAAAACATAAATTTTAAAAGGAAAGTAAAACACTATAAGGCCACCATTTAGATAGAATGATTATTAATATTTTCACACTTCCTTCTTGTCTTTATGTTCTATACATATTTATAAATCTTAATGAGAGTATGGTATTATACTCTGTATATCATGCCTTAATTTATATGAAAACATAAACATGTTCCTTACCAATATCTAATTTTAATATTGTATAATATCATCTTTAAATTTATCAAGGTCTAATAACTTATTTTGTCATTAACTTATAGATATTTTGGTTACTTCTACTGTTAAACATCATTAATTTTTTTCTATTTTTATTCATTCTTTTTAGTTATACATGACACTAGAATCTATTTTGACATAATTTTGAAAGCATGGAATGTATCTTGTTCTAATTCAGTCCCCAATACCCCTCCTTTCTCTTCTCTCCCCCCACACCCTGCTCCCTTCCCACTAATGATTTTTCTGCCATTTAAACATGGTTATTCTTTTAAAATAATTTCTTGTGGATGCACACAATGGTGAGATTCACTGTGGTATATTCATATATGTACATAGGAATGTTATGTCAAATTCATTCCACTGTGTTTTCCTTTCTCATCCCCCCTGCCTTCCCTTCCTTCCCCTTTGTCTACTCCACTGAACTTCTATTCCAACCACCCCCTTATCCATTTACAGGCAAATGTCATAAAGTCATTCTTCTTTACTGTTGAGTAATACTCCATTGTGCATATATACCACATTTTCTTTATCCATTCATCTGTTGAAGGGCAACTAGGTTGGATCCATAGGTTAACTATTTAAATTGAGCTGCTGTAAACATTGATGAGGATGCATCACTGTAGTATGCTGATTTTAATTCCTTTGGATATATGCTGAGGAGTGGGATAACTGGGTCAAATGGTGGCTGATTCCTAGTTTTTTAAGGAATCTCCATACTGCTTTTCAGAGTGGTTGCACCAATTTGCAGTCCCACCAAAAATGTATGAGTGTACCTTTCCCACACATCTTCACCAATGTTTATTGTTCCTTGTATTCTTCCTAATTGCCATTCTGACTATACTGAGATGAATTCTCAGTGTAGTTTTAATTTGAATTTCTCTAATTGCTAAAGATGTTGAACATTTTTTCATATATTTGTTGACCATCTGTATTACTTCAACATTATTAATTTTTGCATAACACTTTTAAATTTTAAGTTCCTTTTAATGAAGAAGAATTTGGAGACAAATGTCTGAATATGTTTTCTTAAGAGTAGTGGGTGTTTTGATCTTGTACATTTCTCATAATTTAAAATTGTTTTTGAAATACATAAATTTTCAATGGAATCTTGTGGTTAGTTTGATTTGTTTATCTTTGCTGTAAATGAGATTGAACAGTTTCTTGTGTTTTTAATCATTGTGTTTCTTCCTTGGGAACATTTTCATATAGTACGTCAATTCATCTGTTGGATACTAGTCTTAACATGAATCCATCAGTACATAATTTCTCCTATCAGGGCAAGAAAATTTAGTCTCCCACCTATTACTTATTTATTTGCTATTTGGTTTCTGTTAGTACTATAGAATGTTAGAGAGAAATGTTCAATACCTTGGAGCACATAATGTGTTAGAAAATATCCTTTATTTAGACTAAATCCAAACATTTTATAGATTGAATAGCACAAATCATTGAATTTATAGGCAATACTGTTCTACACAGATTTGTCATATGTATCTTCTGTTTGCTACTTCAGTTCAAGTAAAATACTCTTTTCTGTCCACACTTTCACATATTTTCTTACTTCACTATGTTCTCACCTACACACACACAAGCACATAAGAACACAAGCACACATTCACTCATTCACTATTGGCCTTTCATTTTTTTTCCCCTTAGTTTTTGGAAAAGGTGAAAAACAAAATAGGATTTATACTCACATACATGTTATGCTTATATGAAACCTATGCATATTAATACTTTTCTTTTAAAAGCCATGTAAAAGTTTATTTTATTTTCAGATTGTTTTGTTACTGATTTTTTTTATATATTTCACTTATGTACTGTTTTGAAGATTTCTCAGCACTTCCTTATGTCTTCATATGTCTGTATGTGAAGAAAGACAGTTTACTTCATTTTTCCAACCTACATATCTTTAATTTTCTACCTGCTTTATTGCACTGGCTAAAACTTCCCATACAATGTCTACAGTAGTAGTGAGCATCTTTACATTGAATCTTTCAACCTTACATTACCTGCAAGTTATTCTTATATGTTTCTTATTTTTACTCATTTTTTTCTTAATTTTCAAAAGCTTTATCATAAATGGATGTTAGATTTTAACAAATACTCTTCTGAATCTTTTGGTTTAACAATGTACTTTTTCTCCTTTATTTTATCAATATGGTATATTACTATATATATTGAATTTCAGATATTAAACCAACCTTGCATTACACTGCTGAACTCTAGTCAGCATGATCTACTATCGTTTTTTGATTGCTATATTCATTTTACTAATATTTTCTTAAGAATTTTGGTATCTATGTCAATAAGGAATATAGGTCTATAGTTTTCTATTGATGCCTCTTTTATCATTCAGTAGCTGTCTAGCATTTCAGTTCTTGTTTTAACCACTGAAGTTGGACATTATTATTGTTGTGATAGTTAATTGTTTAGATTCATATTTACCAATTTATTTGCTCATTCTTCCTCCTTACATTTCAGTCTTTCCCTTTACAATCATTTTCCTTCTTCCTGAAATACACACTTTAAAAGTTCTGGTGAGGTAGATTGGTGATAGTATTTTCTATTTTACATTTGTCTAAAACTGTCTGTCTCTCTCTATGATTGGTTAGCCAGAGTAAAATTAAAATTTAATGTTTATATTTTCTCTTCATATTTAGCACATTAAAGATGATATCCCTCTGTATTCTGAATTCATTGTCATTGTTGAAAAGTCTGTTTTATAATAATTATTCATTTGTGGTAGTTTGCCTTTTTTATTACTGATATTAAATCCTTTCTTTGTTTTTGAGATTTTACTGTTTCCCTATAAGATAGAGGTATGAATCTTTATTCATTAGGTTCAAGGCTTGCAATTCTCAGAAGGCATGTCTTTCATCATGTTTGGGCCCTTACTTCTGAAGGATTTGCCCTCTTTCATTCATTCTTGAACCTCCCCCCTGCATCAGATGTAGGTTGGACCTTCATATTGTATCCTCTACATCTCTTAACTTTTGTTTCATATTTTGGGCTTTTATTCTTTTTATTGCACACTAGTTAGTTCCCTTAGATCTATCATTTAGTTCAATTACTGCTTTTTAAAAATAAGATGTCTTATGGGAGAGAAAAAGGGCAAAGATGTTGAAAGTTGGGAATTAGAGAACTGAAAATAATTCATTCAGAATTTGCCTTGATTTTTGCAAAATATCTGATTGTGATTTGAGAAGTTACAGATGCAATGGATATTACAGGGAACGAACCAGAAAGAGACCCCAAGGTCATAGTCAAGCCAACTCATGAGCTACTGAAAGTACCTTTAGTTTCTCTGTCAAGCAACCTATGAACACATTTAAAGAAAAAAATACACAGTTGATGTTTGTATTGGGGAGACACAGCTACTGTTAAATTGGATGACATAAGTAAATTTGTGAAGTGTTACTTGTATCTTTTCCTACAATTTTAGTAATCAAATTTGTACTAGTAATTGTAAGGGAGAGGAAATTAATATTTATTAAGCATTTATGATATTCTGCATTAGGCATGATATATATCTAATGCCATAGACATGGAGATCTTGAATCTCAGGGAAAATCAACCTTGGTCAGCTGACAGAGTTAATCTAGTGCTTCAACATTTTACTGATAGGCAGCTCATTATCCTACAGTAAGAAGCATCTTAATGCTTTGATTTGGTTCAGTCTAGAAAGAAGACAAAAAAAAAAGGACAAAATGCATAAGGAGAGGAAAGGGAGACATACCCTGTAATCCTTGCAAATTTAAAAAGTGCTACATTATTTCCTAAGAATCAATGACTGGCATTAATTGTGCTTATCTAGTAATTAGATAAGCACATTTTTCTTCTGTATTAAAGATTCTGTTCATATTGTTTCTATTGAATAACTCTTATTATGGAGAATATAATAATAAAAGCCTTTATGTGTCAAACTATATTTTGAACTTAATTAGTATACAATGTCAAAAGGTCCAGTTTTAAAAGTACTTTACTCAACAAAATATGTCCAGTGCACCATCATTACAATTAGATATTGTGATTTGTGCTAGATATGCAGTTTCTTAAATGTCAAGGAGAAAAAAGTGAGAAATTAAGATAGGAGAAAGTCAGCAAGATAGGAAAGAAAAAAGGATAGGGAAGGCAGGGGGAGGGATCACAAAGGAAAGGAAAGGAAAAGGAGTGAAATGGCAATGGTAAGAATGCCCTTTTTCAACATGCTCTCAATTTTATTATCCATGTCATCCAAAAGCACTCTAATTTTAAATGACATTGAAGCAATTGAGGCATGTGTCACTAAAACAGACAATTTGTTTTTGTAATGCTGATTGAAAATGTTTTATTTGTCCTAAGATCGTCAATGTGCAAAAAAGAAAATAAATACACAATCTCACTCATCTCTATCCTATAACATCATCAAACCTGTATTTGAAAGTTTCTCAGGGTAACTCACTGCCCTTCCCTTCCTGCCTCCCTATGTCTTGGGCTCTTAGACAAAATATTCTTTTATTGGAGATTAGAATGTGTTTTCTGATGAAAGAAGGAAGAAGAGAAAGCATAATGTACAAGACAAAAAGAAAAAATGTCTGGTATATTTTATACCGGGTTTGTGCTCCTGAGGACTCCAGATGAGGAAGGGATAAACCCAGGCCTTTCCACTCTGCTACTCCAACCTCCAGAAAACAGGCTACAGTCATGCAGAAAGGAAAGAGCCTCCTGCTACTTGTAGGGGAATGAACTGACCAAAAAGCTGGAAACTGACCCAGTAAAGTTGCAGAAGTTACAAAAGTTTTAGCTGCCTTTCACCCCATTATTGACACCATATTTTAGGTGGAAGACTTGACCTGCTTATACTTTGTCCAACTTGGATTTCTGAAAACCTGCCAAATGTCCTTATGTACCTGCCAAAGAATCTCTGATGCTGCACGGTAATGAAGATAAGAAAAGATTATAATGTCTGTAGAGGCATCATCTCAGAAAGGATGAAAGGAAAACAGAGTAGGAAAGGATACAATCAAGACAAGTCTAAAGAATCCACAGATGACAGGTGTCCTTCCTGCAGTTTCCCCTCCTCTAAATCTACAAATGGGACAATAACCAACCCACTCTGGAGCCAGCACATAGGGGTCATTCTCAATCCTTCTCCTTCCTTGTTTCTAAGCCCCTCTCCTACCCCACCAGCAGATTCTCTCAACTCTGCCTGCAAAACCTTTCTTGCTGTCATTTCCACCTATCTAAACTGTTCCCCAGCTTTCGCTCCTATTGTGGTACTTCAAAAGCTCTTTCTTCAAATTCCTGGGTGTTTGTTCTGAAGTCGTCTATGCCCCCAGGTTCTTACCTTGGTGAATATTTCCTATGATCCACATCATACTGATTTAGATATACTAAGATTGATGCTATATTGGATACTAGAGGATTCTTAAAGATTTTATAAAATGTGAATTGAAAACTTGTTTTTTTTCTGAGTAACCTATATACTCACAAGCATACAAATACAAATATCTATATGTATGTGTTTTAAAGTATGTGTATCATTGTACAGGTATCAACATACATGTATGTGTGTGTGGATATGCTTTTAAAGTTCTGATAAAAGTAGACTGCTTGGGATATGAAATATGAAATGATGACAGCACACTAAGAATGTCAGTTTAACCTTGGTGCACATCATTTTATTATTTTGCCATTCTCTAGTGTACTTCATTGCGGTGGACTTTAAAACATTAGTGATCACATCTTTGAGTCACCTTGAGTAGGACAGTGGATATCACACTGCTCAGAGCAGACAGCTTGGATTATTCTCCAAACTAGATCCACCTTACTCATCAAATAGAAAAGCTTAAAAAAAAAATCCATTTTACCCTTCTATAACCCAAATATAATTTTGAAACATTATTGAAATCATACACACTGTTGAATTGAAACTAAAAAGATAAAATTGTAGTAGGAATTCCTTTGAAATACCTAACTCAGTGTTTTTAGTTTTCAAGCAAAAAAAAAAAAAAAAAAAAAAACCTATACCTGCAATACTGTTGATGCTAGACTTAAGCATGTCAATAAACATTTATCTATCAGGTCTGATTGCATCTCAACATCTAAGTGAAAGATAGTCCTTGTGCCACAAGTTATTGCCTTGTTACCTGTAAACAATCCAAAGGATACAGATCTGATTACACTCAGTTTATAACAGTTTGCAAATGGAGAAAATGTAAATATTCTTTGTTAACTCTTAAAGACATTGTGCTAAAAATTAATGAAAAATGAAAGCAGTACAGCAAGAACAATGAAAATAGGTTCATCTTTTTAAGCTAATATGAATTATGTCAGTCTCTATTCTTTCCCCCATAGTATAAACATGATTAGAATTCCTTAAAAAATGCTTTAGTAGAATATAGTCATTTCTTTTTTCTATTAGAAAAGATTTAGACTAGAATGGAGTAAGCTGTGTCAATGAAAAATCTTTGTGACTTTGTACAAAGCAGATAAATGAGACCCACAAAAATCGAAAAATGCAAATATTTATAATTTATCAAATGGATAAAGGTATAGACATAAAGCAAAGGTTAGAGAAAATTTTTCATTTTCCTAAATGAGCTCAGAACCATGCTTTACTTTGCAAAAACTGTTTGACCTCTTTAAACAAAGGAATACATACTTTGAACCTCAACCTGATATGATTTATGGTACTCATATATTTTGGAGAAGACAAGATAGTGCTGATTATTCTTTGACATTACTGCATAAACTCTAGGTCATATAAGATGCAGAATAGAATTATGGTAAAATCATTTGTGGAGCTATACCCATGCCTTTCTCATATAAATCTGTTCATACTTACCAAAAAGAGCCTTCATTCAATTTCTTACAGATTTATTTTTGAGATTATTAGAAGGTAAGATGAAGCAAAAAAAATATAATTTGGTTTACACAAAATATTAATGAAACAATAAATAACTAGATGCAATCTTAATACGAGTTAAATTAAATTGAAATGATTCTCTTTAATGCCTTTAATTATTGTTTCCAAACCGTGGCTAATCATCAAATCAATAATGAATTTTTTCTTTCTCCAACAATTAAAAAACACCTCTGTTCTTTTCAGAAGAAAGGGTATATTGAATATGATTCAGATTTTCTTTATTAAGAACAGGTAGAATCCATTAGAACCAATTAGTTTAAAGTGATTACAAAATGATCATTTCCCTTGTCTTGGGCTTGGTGGAATACTAGTCATCTTTCTTTTCCCTAAGGAATCCTGTTGTTTTTGTTTCCTCTGAGTGCCCTAGTCATCCTAGGATGACATCAGTGGGAAGGAGAACCATCCAGGCCAGAAGTTCCCCAGATTGCCTCAGTCCTGGGTTAGTTCATTCAACCCATGCACCAAAAAAGCACCTGCAGTAGTTCCTACACCATGTAATCATACCCTGCTACTCAGCAAGTGGCTCCTAGAACAGCAGCAGTTTTGTCTCCTGGGATCCTGTAGAAGACACAAAATTCTCAGGGGTGAATCAGAATTTACATTTTAGGGTGATTCCTGTGCACATTAACCTTTGTGAGCTGCTCCTCTGGGCCACTGTGTGCCCTCTTCCTGGCAATAACTCTAAGGCTCATGGGGTTTCTTGTAAGTATTGGAAACTATGTATCATGCTTCTTTGATCCAATTTAAGCCAAAAATGCAAAACTTTTTTTCTATTAGTTCTTACAGACTGCAATTAGTATGAAATTACTTGTGTGGGTTTTATTATTATTATTATTGTTTTTGTGTCATGCCATTGGCTCTGTCAGGTTGGTAAAGATATTTCATCTCATTTGTTTTTAAATTACCATTAAATCTACTTTTATATATCTACTAAATATGTTTATATTTAGATTTTATAAAATCTACTTTTATATATATATATTTACCTCGTTCCCCATGAAATCCAATTCTGGAGAGTTAAATTGTTTTATCTATCAAGATTTGAATAAAGGAGGTTGGGATAATGGGAACATGAAGGCAACCTCATTCAAATAGGCCACCAACCAAATGGTGACAGTGGGTATTCACATTAAATACCTGAAATTGTCGCTCTACACTTGCGACACATTAAAAACCAGTCATTAAAACAATTAAAACAAAAGCATATTTTGTTTGAAATTCTGAAATTACTTTATAACAGAATTATTTGCTCTAGCCAACTTGTAACATTTTTCTAATTAATGGCTCATTCTTATTTTAAATAGTCTCTTCATGGCTATGTATCTTTCCTGAAGAGTAAATCTGAGCCTTAGTTTCAAACATGTTTCTCATTTTGCTTTCTAACTACTGCACTCTTTAAGACAGAAAACAGTTTATTCCTCTTCTGATTTTACTCATTATACAATCAAGAGGATTGACTATCATTTTTAGCTTTTCTGACTCACTTTGACTAAACAGTTCTTGTCTAGCCCTTATTTCTTTCATTCCTATTCTCCCTTCCCCTTAATTAATGTTATAGCAACTAACTTACATATAAACTAAATCGAATGAGAATTAAATATCCTATACAGGTAAATTGAAGTCGGAAAATTTTTATGAGTAGCCTTTTTTCCCCACCCTTTTCCTATAAGATGTATTACATAAGAATTTGAGCTATCTGCATCAATGAAGTAGATGAACATTTGAAATAATTCAGGTTTTTCCAGAGAAATTTCAATATTTCAATTCTGTTTTAGAAAAGTCTAAAATGTTTAGAAATCACTTCAATTCTCTGCTTTTATCTCCATGCAGACAGAATTTTCTGGAATCACTGCAGTAGTGCCAACAGAACATTGAGAGCCTGTCTCCTAGGTTTTTATATATGGTGATTACATCATCCTCCATGATTATCTCCTAACTCAGCCCTGACTTCCAATTGTGGCCACATAGGCCGCAGTTATTTAACTCATTTTGCCTCATGAACCTGTCTTGAATTTCCATAGCTGTTCATTTCTTTAATATGACACATTGCCTTAAATGATAAGTCATCTAGTAGAAACAGAATTGGATTCAGAAGCCATAAGGCTTTTGGCCCTGAAGCTGTTGCTGGTGGCTTTGGGTCCAACAGGATCTACCTGAGCTCCACTTGTCTAAGGCAGCATTAACACTGGCACTGAACTTAAAGAGCTATGTCGAAGACATTAACTGCTTTTTATAAGGTCTTCTGAACGAATGTTTAAATAAATCCAAACTACTAACTGATTTCTACTGCTTTTATTGAATCTCACCCATTTTCTTACATCCTTTTAAACGTTTCACTTGTTGTCTTATATAAATGATATAAAATGACTTTTCTGCCCACTCTGATAGAAAGAATCTGCCCTTCATAATTTTTATTCACTTTGTGTTTTGAAAGATATTGCTCAGTTGTATCCAATTTTCTTTTTTAAAATGTTTCCAGTTTTTAGATAAGGCTTAAGAAATGATTCTCCTGTGAGGTACCCCACAAAATACAACTCTCCGCAATTGGGAACCCAAGTGGAGGTCTTTGCAATATGCTTGTTCTGCTTAGAATGTGGTCCAGTCAGGGTCTCACATTTCCTCCTGGGAATCTCCGCATTTGGAAGAGAGAGAAAAACTCAGGTACAATTTCTGCCAATGAACAAAAGGACAAGTTGTGATTTAGAAGCTTTTACTTGTGTTTATACCAAAATAAAATGAGATGTAAATCTAGCAGAATGCTTTCACAAAGAAAGGAAAGAGTATTTGGAATGACACTGATTTCATTGTTTCTGAAAGGTACTCTATGCTCAAAGGTGGTTAAGAATATACCCAGGACGTTAATGGAAAACAAGTCCACAAAGTAGAATCTGCTGCTCCTATCTGGTTTTTAAAATTCATAGTTTGCATAGGATGGACAAAATATTTTCAGTACTAGAATATCCTATAGATTTTTGTATTATTTTCTATTAAGGCTTTTCCCCATATATTGTCTCTTAATTTTTACAATGTATGTTAAAAAATTCTCCGAGTAGAATATTTAAAACCATGAACTTGAAGGTCTTGGTATAAAAACAGCTGCAAATACTCTCATAGGTTTCCCAGGTAAATATGAATAAGATGGAATCAGACTTAAAAGTGATTGATTCATAGGTTAATATTTAGTTCAGACATTTGGGAAGGAAAATATATACTAATTATGCTTGCAGCTGGGTAAATAACAGAGGGAAATTATAATTTATGGACTGTATCCATTAGAATTATGGGATTTATTCTCTAGAACAGGTCTGCCTATTTTTAAATAAACAGAATCTGAAATATATTTAATAATTAATCAGAAATGCAGTCAATTTAATATTTATTTAAAATCAAATAAGAAATTCATTTTGAGCAAGGACTACATAGATGCTTTCAGACAGCTGAGATCAGGTTAATATTTTTTTTCACATTGGTGCATTATAGTTGTACATAATGGTGGGATTTGTTGTTATGTATTCTTACATGCACTCAAGGTGATACCTTTTTTGAAATTCTTTGAAGTCTTAATGCTCTGGCAAATGGAATAAACTGGACTTAAGGAAAAACACATATAACATGTTCATGCACTGCATATGAATATATGCAGTATGTTGGGATGAAAGTTGGTAAATGTCCATAGAAAAGGATGTGTTAAAAATTTAAGAAAATAAAAATTATTTGAAAATGAAAAGTTAAAATTTTAACCAAGTTAAATCTTTGCTTTGAGGTTTTGGTAATGGAACATTGAGCTATACATAACTTATGTAAACTTGAACTTAATTAATTTTGAAGAACAGTGTACAGGACATTATGCTCATTGTCATTTATAAGATAAGGAATAAAATTGGGCCAACATAGGGCATTAGAAAGGTGTTGGGGTGGGAATCAGGAGACAAGGCAGTTGTGGTGCAACCCATGACCTTGAATGTGGTGCTTCCCCTTTCATTCCCCCTGTGAAGACTTGTGTCTGTTTTAAGTGCAGTTGGCTACAACAATAGGAAATCAGACATTTACTGGCTGTAAACATATGCAGTTTTATTTTCTTCACATAACAAGAAGTTTGAAAATGGGTAGCCCAAGGCTAATGCAGTGGCTTACAAATGTCATTAATGCCCCAGGCTCAATCCAGCTCTCTTAGCACGTTGGTTTTCAACCTTATTGTCTGTCCTCCAGGCATTATGTCACATTCAAGGCAAACAAACCAGCAACAGAAGAAACACTACACATGTCTCATCAGGAAGGCAAAATCTTTCCCAGAATATATGTACTCCCAGAAGAAATATGTTTAGAACTCAGTGGCCAGAACTGGATCACAGAACTCCACAGAATGGGAGATTCATTGATTAAAGGGAGAACAGAAAACAGAATTTGTCATCATTGACTTTGACCAAAGCTGATCCAACACCTGGCTCAGATTGGTGCAGTGCTGTCAGGAAAAGAAAAATGGATTTCAAACGTCCAACTAATAGTATCATTCACAAGGATCTTACACCACTTACAGAAGGAGAGTTTAGATGAGGGGCCCCCAGAGTTCAACTCAAGGTTAAAGGCACAGCCCTCCAGATCACCTGGTCTGCCAAAAGTGTTTGACATCAACTGCAATGAGTTTGCCAAACAGCTAGGCTGAGGATGCAGTCTTCCAAAACTGCCCTTCTTGCTTCAGACACTAGTCACAAGTCCAGTTGTAACCAGGGCCACCCATATGTCAGACCATCCAGCTACACGGTCACATTTCTTACAGATTTCCCCAGGCTCAATAATTTGTTAGAAAAACTTTCAGAACTCAAAAAGTTTAAATTACAATTTCTTTAAGTAAAAGGAAACAAGTTAAAACCAATTCAAGAAAGAGACATGTAGGGCAAAGTTATGGAAGAATACAAATACAGAACTGCAGCCTCCTTCTGGTAGGGAGTCCTGAATGGTGTCACCTCCTGCTGGCTATGATGTGTGACACAACTCAAAGAGTGTTGCCAAGTCCAGGAACTCACCTTAACCTTGGTGTGCAGAGCTTTTCCTGGGGCTCTGTCACATACTGCCCGTGTGCTGACGTCTGGTCTCTCTCCCATGCCAGAGGTACAGGGTTTAGTTTCTAGTTCTTCTAGAGGTTTCATTTTTTGTTTGTTTGTTTGTTTGGTTGGTTGGTTTTTGTGGGGGTTTTGGGGGGTTTTTTTTTTGCAATGCTGGGGATTGAACCCCGGGGTCTTGTGCTTGTGAGGCAAACTCTCTACCAACTGAGCTAAATCCTCAGCCCTAGAGGTCTACTTTGATGCATTATGTTCCTAAGCTTACATCCTATATCACATGGTTAAACTTGGTGACCAAAGCCTTTGGCAAGCAAGGCACTCCTGTCAGGCAAGACATTCCAGTGACTTAGATATCACCACCCCCAGTCTTTGGATTAAGCTGACTTTTGGATAAAACTAAAGATTTACTACACAAAAACAACTGAAAACATATGATGTACTTGCACATAATTTTGGCATCCAAATGTACCACCCACCAATTCATAGTGTGATGTTCCTGCTTAATGTAGAAGAATATCCCTCTCCACATTCTCCATCCTCCATATATATGTCTTGCATCTTCTTTTTTTTTTAACTTTGAACTTTTGAACTTTTACTCCCGCTCCATCTTTCCCTATGGTGCAATCAAGTTTCTTAAAACACTGCAGTGTGTTTCAGTATCAGAAAATAAATGCAATTTTCACCAGTGTGTCTACATTGAGCTGGACCTACTCAAGGTCAAGATACATGCTAATCATTTTGCTTTTCTTTACCCTACCATACTCCTGGCCATCCCTCAGCATTCAACAGCATAGCCTGGATTCTGCAGCTTTGCCCCCACATGTGGGGCATAGGCTGCTGGAATGAACCTTTCTCTAGCTTGGGAAGATGAGTCATCACCTGTGCTGGCTCAGTCCTGCCACAACAACACATCCCTGGTCTCCTCAATACCAAGAAGAGTTGCTCTGCAACAGATGCTGTCCTGCTGTTGTTACCGCTGCTGGTAATAGAACCTTCCACCTGGGGCACAGCCATATGTTTCACCAGATTAGTGGTCATTTTCTTTCTCACATGGCTAGCCTGCCTGTTTACTGCTCACCTGCACATTAAAATATTTGTGAAGCCCTCAATGAAGCAGAAGACCTGTGCACTACATTATTTTGCTGGGGTATGTAAAAAAAAATGCACTTAGTAAAATTGAGACCCAAAGAAGTTAAATAGTTTGCAAAAAGTTACAGAGGCAGTGAGTGGCCAAGTCAGGATAGAAATTCTGTGTTCTTTGTCTGCTTTGCCCAGGTTCCCTGACACAAAGAAGTGGGTCCACTAGACAGCTGCATCCAATTTTCTGTGTACACAAGTTTGTGAAGCATCAGTTCTACAACTCTAAATGACAACTTCCTGAGCTGAGAATAAACCAAGACCAGTATTGCCAAGGAAGGGGACCTCCACCTTCATGATTCTGAACTCTAAGCCTCTGCCTGGCTCAACGACCTAGTTAATTTATTAATCTAATCTTTTAAATGTTAAATTCTTGAATCTTTCCCATTTCATAAAGTCACTTGGTCCAGCTTTATCTGTCTGCCTTTACTCATGATAGAATTATAGAGTTTCAGATTAATTGAAGACTCTACCCTTCATTTTATAGATGAGAAAAGGAAGTGGAGACCCTCACCAAATTAGCAACTTAGCCAGATAAGAATGAGAGCCCAGATCTGCTTCTTCCTTTCCCACCATATTCTATGGGCATGTTTTAGTTTTCTGTATTGAGAAATAAAAAATATAAGTCAATCCTGTCAGAGACTTTCCACCCCCTTCCATAGTCCCACTAAATACTCATGTCTATCTCCTCTAATAAATGATTAAAGACTCCAGCTTCCAGAGGTCCTACATCTTGGTATAACCAAATGGTTAAATTTTGACAATGAGCAGTAAATATAATTTGCTATCTCTAGAGTGTCTTGGAAAAGGTGGAGTGAGTTCACCCACTACCTGGAATGTAGATATATTGGTGGAACTCTAGCAGCCGTTATGAACAACAAGGTAACAATGAAGATGGGAGCGTTAAGATACAGAACCTGGAGTTAGACAGCAAGAAGATGCCATTCCAGCCCTGGATTGCCTCTCTAGACTTGTTAGTCTATGTAAGAAATGAAATTTTATCCTAAATCTATGAGTTTGCTTTTATTTAGGTTTTCTGTTACATGCACCAAACCTAATCAACTAAATTTCTAGAGGTAAAGTAAATCTAAAAGGACCTAACCTGAGTGATCTGTTTTTATCTTTTGCTTCTTTATTAATAGTTAAAATTTATTGTTCAAGATTATATTTGATCCAATTCAGTTCCTCTCTCATTTTATATTATTCATCACAGAAGTCGTATTCATTCTTACTAACATATAATTTTATATTAACACTTGTTGCTTTCTGAGCATGTCTTTAATCTCCAAATAATGGCATGCATTGCTTAGTGAAGGGGACATATTATGAGAAATGTGTCAACAGGTGATTTCATCATCATGTGATT
Source organism: Glaucomys volans (assembly GCA_020662805.1). Classification (NCBI taxonomy): domain Eukaryota; kingdom Metazoa; phylum Chordata; class Mammalia; order Rodentia; family Sciuridae; genus Glaucomys; species Glaucomys volans. Next base: position 386,845 of record JAJEJO010003427.1, read on the forward strand.
ATCATACAACATACTTTTGCAAACTCAGATGGCTGTGATGTCACTGGGCAAAATAATATTCTGAGATTTACATTGCAGTCTATCCTTGATTGAAGATTGGTTATTTGACACATGACTGCATGTTATAGCCTATTTGGGACCAGGGTCCACCCATCTTTTAGAATCATTTATAATTTCTCATTTCTGAAAACACATACCTCAGTATTGTATTATGAATTATCAATGTTTGTTATCAATGTAAGTTATTTATAACAGCCAAAAGCAGCAGAGTGGTGTGTGTGTATGAAAGAAAGATAAACTTGTGAAGCAGGTATTACTATAATGATTTTTCAAAGAAAGAAACACAAAGAGGTTCACAATCTGCATTCTAACCTTCCTAGGATGCTCATCTTGGAAGAGGTAGAGCCCGACCAAGACCCAGCCTTCAGACACATATGCTATATACTATACACTGCTATAAACTGCTGCCTTAAATTCACAAACAGTATTATGCTCTTTTCTTCATTCTGTATTGCATACCTCAGATGGGGTCCCTGACACCTAGAAGCTGATCATAAACCATTAATACAATTCCCTCATATTAGTAAATAATCATCCCTTTCCCCTGCTCTGTTCCATTCTTAGCCATATCCCCTGGAATGATGCCAACAGTGGCTTTGCTATCTACAGCAAGGCTGCTTCCCCTTCCCCAGTGCAGGTCATCTCTGGGAGCTGATAACTGGATTTTCTACCAGCTGGAATGTTACCTGGTCACAAGAGCTCCATCTAGCACTAAAGGCCTTCTCATCTGAATGTTGCAATGTGTGTCACAGCAGCAGACTTTGGTGCCACATACTAAGTATTTTATCAACTCAGGGAATCTATTTCATCTGAAACTTAACAGAAACTACTATGGTCTCCCAATCCAATTTTTGACCCTAATATTATTACCATTGCATTTTCCCTTTTAGTGTTTGTAGTACATTATACCAAAATGCAAGCGCTTCCAAAGGGAAAATATACCATAAAATTATTTTCCTTCATTTTTGCTCTTTAAAAGATGAACAACTAGCTATACCAGACCCACCTTGCAATTTGATATTCTCCACAATATTTTAAGGTGTATGGTTTTCAGTTTACAATTTGCAACTCTAGTCCTTTATTATCTACAAGAGTATTTCTTTTTTCTATTTTGTTGTGAAACGACTTATTTCACTATCATCTCAAAATTAATTGTAACAGGCAATCCTAATCTCAACCATAAACATTCTTTTCATCTCATCTCTCTTCTAAGAGAGTGGGAGAAAGCAACGAAATATGCAAGTTCATCTCAGTTAATTTTGCATAGTGCATTCCTAAAAAAATTGTATTTATTATTGTTGAGACGTAAGTCTGAATACTTGTGAAGAAAGCAGTGAAGTTTAAGGATTCATCCTGAATTTTTTATCCCAAGTGTGACAAATCTCTGGAACTTAGTTTTAAGGATAGCCCAGTGGCAGTACGACTAAGATAAAATAAACTCCATGTGCTATTTCCCAGTAATCCTGAAGGTATCTCAAGACCAGAAACCTAAGTCAGCTCTTCATAGCAACATGAGATGGTAGAAATCACATGATTTCCGAAATTTTGATAAACTCGAACTACTGTTCATTTTTCTTTAGCCTTGATGTCTTTGGAGGTAGAGAGAGAGTTATGGTGTCCTCAAGTTTCTTGTGCCACATAGGAATAGCGACCTCTAGTGGTCCAGTTCTTTACTAGAGCCCAGCAAACCTTAGAAAATGGTGCCCTTTGCAGTGGGTTTGGTGATGCTTTTTTTTCTTATTGGCATAATTTATCATTTTATTGGTGCATATTAATTGTACATGTGTAAAACATAAATTGATCAATTTCAATCCCTATTGTAATTTCCACTACTTCCTCTTCTCTCCCCCGTCCCCTTCTTCTCTCCTACTGGCCTCTCTACCTGTGTGCCAAGAGGAAAGAGGAAAAAGTATTGGCACCCAGCTCGGCAGCCTCAGCCATAGGATAATTATAAACTCAAAAAGAGTCAGTATACCAAAAATGGGTGAAAATAAGTAAAAAGATGTTTGTTTAGGCTAACAAGCTGAAATAGAAGGCATGGGTGTAAATGTTGTCTTGTCAAGGAGTAGAAAAATCCATTCTCTAAGTCTAGAGAGCAGGTAATGTAGAGTGCTGATGGGTACCTATTAGGGATCCAGTTGAGGACTCTATGACCATGACAATGCATTCTTATCACCCAGGGACCTCAGGAGACAACAGATTCAAAAGCCAGATCACCTTGCAGAGTTGTGCTGTTTAGGTATTGCACAAGAGTGTCCTGCCAAGAAAGCAGGAAGGGATGAAAATCAGCCAATAGTCTGCCTTTAAGCTGCACCCTCTGGAAGTTGTCTGTATCCTCCTGAATGTGGAGTACATTTTTCTTGCACAAAGTCATATCCTGTCTGAGGAACTGCAACAAGATGAGGTGCCTTTTTCTAATTCAACCACCTAAAGGAGACACCTTATCTGAAATTCACACAAAGGTGCCATGTGAGCTGGCAGCAGCTGGGCTCAACTAGAGTAGGGCTGTCTTGGACCAGTGAAAGCAAATATGTGAGAAGCAGCACTTTGTATCCCCTGGGTGGGCATCGCAGAGCACACTCAAATGGGCATGAAAAAAGAGTTCTAGTGTCCCAGAGCTGGGCCTTCACATTATAGTGCTTCTATTTTATTTGAAATAATCCTTCTTTCCAGTACATTAGATAGACTATGGAACATTTCTGTCATGTTCTGGGGTTTTAAAGGAGATGTTTGTTCTTAGACCCTTATCTTTGCTGCTTGTTACTGCTGAGAGCTTGCAACTACATCGATTTTTGCTTGCAATGGAAAATTCCCAGAATTTGAGGCAAGGAGAAGTGGGTCTAAGTTTGTCCCTAACTAGCTGAATGACCTTAAGAGTCTTTTCATGGTTATGCGTCTACATTTTCTCAGCTGCAGAATGTTCTCATTTTGTTAGTACTGACGATTCCTTGAGTGCCTGATTATCAATTTCCCCTTCAGAGCTGACATTTCTAGATTCTAGGGTACATAACAAGCATAGTAGTTTAGACAAAGGTATTTTGTGTAAAAATTGAGCAGGCCTAGAAATGTACAGCCTTGCCTTTATCAGTTTTTATGGAAATGAAACTATTTCAAAAACAAAAGTAAAATATCTTTTAAAACGTGTATTTTCAAAGATTACTTAGTAACACTAATATTTTTACTTAGTAGATATTTTACTTAGTAGCACTAAGTACTAAAGATATTGTGTGTAATAGTACTAATATAAAGCACATAAATAGGAAAATAAATTCATAATTTAATGTGTGCTTATATATGTTTTAGAAGAGTGTTTATTACATAGCAAACACATTAGAGGTGTATATTATTGTCATTATAATTTTCCTGTTATGAATACTCTTTTCTCACTGGAACAAGTATTATATGGTGAAGATTCCAACCGTAATGAAAAAAAATACTTCAAAACTGAAATTGCATTTTAGCAGAGTTGGAATGAGTTTCTAGGTCCTTTCATTCTGGTGTTGCCTTCTCCAAGGATACCAATGAACCTTTACAGAAATCTTTTTTTCCTTTGGGAACACCAGTTGGAATGATTAAGAATACTAATGTGGTATATTTCCAGATGATATATTATCTTTACATCTTAATCAAACAGTGTATATGTATTTGTTGCTCTAAGAAATGTTTCTAGTAGTTGAATTTCTTCATTGATCACCTTTATCTTCTCATTTCATATTCTTTCATTTCTTATCCCTTAATAGCAGTCCTCATTAAGCCTTGAGTACTGAATGTGTTGTTAAACATCTTCAGGAAGATACTATTCTATCTCTGATTATATGATCAAAACATAACACCAAATGTTTATTATATCATCATTATTAAAATATTTAATCCCCATGCAAAGAAGAACCTTAATTTTAGACAAGAATGTCAGATTTTTCAAAAAGTCTTCAAGGATAATTGAATCCAGGACAACACTTAGATCTTAACCTAAAAGCTATTCATAACATAAAAGTGAATGAGGGCATTGTTCAGAATGGGAAGAGTGGTAGCCTTCAACATGAATAAATAATAACAAGGTCTACCTGAAGTAACCCAATAGGACATGATGTAAAGAAACTGTGGTTAATAAAATGTTAGACTTAGAAGTAAACTGAGAGCTCAAATAGCAAGGGGTTCTTTTCACATGAGGAGATTGAGGTTCAGAGAGGCTTGGCAACACCCAAAAGAACACAGCTGTTGAGTGGTACACCTGAACATATAAGACCCCTGACCACAATCTCTTTCTATCTTCGGTGTCCCCAAGAAAACATGCAGAATCTGTGGCTGCATTCCAACCAGCTCCACCTAATGGTGTGCCCTGGGCACAATCAAGGAAGCCTTCTGGACCTTCTGGACCTCCCATCTGTAACACTGTAAGCCAGGACCAGACAGGGACTTAAAAACTTTCTGAGACCTAAATTGCTCTGACTCCCTTCCATAGATCATTTTTCCTGGTAACAGAAACCAGACCTTTTTCTTCAGCACAATTTAAACTTGTACTTTTGGAACTACAACTATGAATGTGATGCTCTTAATCATCAAGACATTTTTTTCTAAACACTTAAGTTGATGTGATTTTCAGAAATCAGAAAACAAATTTTGCAATCACTTTTCCTAGTGATTGAAAAGAAGGTAAAAGGATGGATAAAAGGGATGTAATTACATGGTACATTTAGTCAACAACTATACAGGCAAAATGTCAAAAATAAGGGTACCATCAGGTGTTTCAACTGTCCCATGACTCACCATGCTCTGGAGTTGCCTCCAGGGATCTATCTTTATTAGGAGAGTAGCAACATAACCTACTTCAGATCATGACCTCTATGCACTGGCCTACATTCCAATTCTGATTTTTCTACTGTATGACTTTGAACCAATGATTTTTCTAAACTTTATTTTTCTGATAATGCAAAATGGGAATAAGGGCAATACTCACCTCATGGTGGCTAAGAGAATAAACAGGGATAATATATTTAGAGACATTTACTGTCATGCCTAACATGTAGTTAGCACTTTAAAAATGAGCTTTCTGAGTAGTTAGCTCCTGTGCTGTACAAGTTATTCATCTCCTCTTGTCTACAGTGAAGAGTGATCAGTTAGGACAGCGACATCACCCAGCACACAGAATCCAGCTCAGTGCCAGCTCACTGAGGGTGAACTCAGGAAGCAGGGGTGAGCCAATGGTAGATGGTCAGTTAACAGACCAGGGTAATGATAAGCATTGTCTCAAAACCAGCACTCTTAGATGATCAGCCTCCATGACATCCATACTCTAAGGTTTATCCTTTTCCCTCTCCTTCTATCATAGGGCTGGTGTAAAGAAAAACAAGTGTAAGCAATGAGAATAAAGAGAACTTTAGCAATCTGGATCTCACACCTGATTTTCATTGCTAATTCATAAAACTCATAGCAAATCTTCCACAAAGGGTTTTGCTTATTTGTCTGAAAATTACTTTAAGCCTATCCTTTATTTTAGCAATTGAGCAAAATTATTTGTTGAATGACTTGCATGGCACCTACTGACTTTAATTGACAAAGTTCATTCTTTATGTTCTTTCGGAGTATTTTTTACATATATTTCCATTTGATCTCCAGGAAAAGATCCTACAACTCATCATTTAATGTTTATTTATCACATATGAGCAATGAAACATTAGGTAAGCAGCATGGCCCTATCTTCTGGGTCTTCTACCTTAAAGTAGATGACACAGAAATGACATGATGTGCTAAATGATATACAAACCCAAATTTGTGTGATAGACATATTTCAACAAAGTGACCTATGCCAAAACAGTGCACAAAAGACTTATACAGTCCATGTGTTTTAGTTTTCAAAATCACAGTTCTCATCTAATCTATTAGGGAAGTCTCAGGGAGGCACGAGGATGTAGAAGATAGGAACAGACAGTTATCGAACATACTTCATTTTAATTCCATGCCTGGCATCCATCTATGGGAGTTTTGCACATATCACCATGCATAACTTGCCCAGTCTCATGCAGTCTCTTTATCTCTCTTGAGTTCAGAAGTATCTTTCCCATAGGTCACATAACTAGGCATAGCTGAGATAGAACTGCAAAGTCCCAGTCCTTTCCATTATACCACGTTGCTGGGATAAAGTGAAATTCAATCTTTTATGGCTATTTTCTTCCTACCAGCATATAGCTCAACTACTTGTCAATGAATTACCACATCTGGAGCTATTTCAGCTTTTTGCTTACATTTTACTTTTATGCACTGTTATAAAAGCTGCATTCCAGGAAGAAACACAGGCTTTTATTCAGACATAAAAATAGGCTAATGGCAATGACAGGGGTGACTCTGAAGGGGGAATAAAAGCAAGTGATATTGCCAAATATATATAGGAGTTACAGTCTTCATTAGAAAAGAACTCAAGCATGTCATATTGTGAAATAGCATATGATAGAAGATACAATGTGGTGCTACAATGGATTCCATTTACCATATGGTGTGTTAATATATCCCATTTCCTTGGGGAATATACTAAGGATGAAAGGAGAATGGAATCCTTCAAAAATGTATTGAATAATCATCTCAGTCTGAATGGATTTTGATTATACCAACATGCACAATGACTCAACAAGGAGAATGAAATACCAGACTCTGAATGTGGGTTGCACCCTTCTCTAGCAGTTGACTTCAGTCAAATATGAATTATTTCAACAGGATAGGACCTCTAAGGAGTATTTTATGGACCTCAGGGAAAATTTGGAAGGAACCAATCCCAAATGCTACTTTTTTGTGAATTTCTCTATTTATGATTATAACAAAAACTTCCCATGTTCATTGGTAATTGGAGGAACAAATGAAAAGAAAAATCTCTCTATGAAAGAATTCAGCAACATTATTTAGAATATGTTAAAATAATAATTATGAAGCATTCACCTACTCGAAGGTTAGATAAAAAGAATACTGATTTAATTGTGATACTTAAAGCTTAGTACAAATGAGGTATTGGAATAGAAGAGGCTAAACACTCTTGTAAGAACTGAAAGAAGCACTTTAAAATATTTGAACGTGGAAAAGCTACTTATCTCCCTATCTATAGTGCAGGATAATGAAAATGTACAATTTTCTGGAAACAATTATTGTCAAGCATGCAAGCTAAAGTATTAAAATGCAATATACAGACACTGAAGAGATTAAAATGACATGAGGAAGACCTTTTAGAATATTTCATAAATTCCTTTTTTTTAATCTGTCTTCTTAATTTCATTTGAAAAATTTTATTGTGATCAAGATTTAGACTCAAAAAATCTTACTGCTTCATTAAAGTCTGAAGCTAAGACAGTGAAGGAATATTTAAGGAGAAGAGTTACAGAAACTGGCATAATGAATAGATTCTCCATCCTTCATCTTCGCTAGTCAATGATGCCCTTAGTTGGGAAATCTTCCCTAACAGCAACTTCATGGAGGAATGAATATTCTGCATCTGCTTCTTTACTCAGGATGCCATTTAGGGATAATTGTCCTCTGCAGAAAAACTGATTTATTCCTCATTGTAAGGCAGCTTTCTGTGGTTGACTATTGTATTTAATTCTCTCAATAACCCTAGGAGGTAGATAATATCTGTTTTACAGGTGAAATTTGGGGAGATGAAAATGTGCCCCTGGGTCCAGACAGGGTTCAATTCTGGATCTCTGTGGTTCTAGAACTTGTCCCTTGAAATGAAACATTTGCTGCATATGGTAGGTCAGTCTACATTATAGAAGATAATTATAGAAGATAGACATACTGTCAGAATTATTGACTAGACAAGCTAGATATCTATATAAATACACACACTCTTTAAAGATTCTGTTTGTATACCTCAAAGCAAATCTTAAAGTGAGTTTGGAGGTGGGTTGTGTGATCAATAACATTTTCATTTAAACATTTTTGTATACTTTATGAATTACAGATTGACCAACCAAATATTCTTTGTTGCGAAGAGTGTCATCTTTGCTAATGTAAAGACACAGGTATTTTTACCTTCTCCACTAAAACTTTATCATTCTGATAAGTAATAAAATATTTCACCACAGATGGGAGTTACTCTACCCAATTGAAGTTTTATGATTGTTATATGTTATTTAACATCTAAATTGTTTGACTCCATAAATCTCAGTAGACCTGACAAATTGTATATCTTGGATTCACCAACAAACCAGTGTTTGGCAGGACATAGAGCAGCTCTTATTCTTTGCTCCTAATATGAGAGAGCAGAATGAAAAGCAGAGAAGCATGTGGTCTAGCCCCACCTCTGCCCATGCTGGTCCTACTGGTCAAGGTGATGGTGGACCCTCCACCCCAGCCATCAGATGTCTGTCACTCCACCTTGGTAGCTGGTGTGGGAGACAAAGTGTATATGTCTTTTCTTTAACTCATCAAAAAATGAATATTATATATTTTTCTGTTCCACATAAACAGACATCATTGGCTTGACTGGGACTAAGGAGATTTTTTATCGAAATTTCATCATGGAAGGGAAGAATCAAATCTTTTTTCTGACCTCACTTTCACAGTGGCTTTATGTATTCATTCTAAACCATGGAGGACTATGATCCTGCACCAACCTTCCAACTGCTTTCCTTGTTAGGAAAATGGGAGGAAACCCAAAATTTTTTATTCCTTCAGAATATAAACCTTTCTTCTGGACTGGTGGCCTTATCAAGTCATTCATGAATTCAACTGCAGTTAAGAGGAAATCATTTGAGTTCTGGTTAAAGTCATGATGATCTCTAATTTCGTACATTGCTTATGTCTTATTTCTGGAAGAGAAGGGAGACAATGTGTGGTACTGTGAAAAAGAAAAACCTTAGGTTATCAGGAAAACTGCCTGCAAGCTCTTTTTTGAAAACACACAGTTAAACTAAAATAACTGAGAAAAATGGAAAGAGAAAGCAAGTTTATGCCAGATTCACAGAATTTTGAAGCTAATTGTGATTTTAGGAATAATGTGCTGTAATTCAATCTCCTTTTTTGAATTACATGAGGTTTAATGAAGTTCAGAGGTTTGCTACTTGGGTAATATAACTAGTTAATTCCATATCTGGATCAGGAACTTGCACTTCCAGGTTTAACAAAGCATGGCTGAGCATGGGTGGAATGGGAGAGAAGGGCTTATGAAGTAAAGAAGGGTGGACTTTTCTATGCTATACTGAGAATCCCCACAATCCCTCCCCAAGCAGGGCCATGACTGATTTTGCTCTCTAGGAGTGGGAAGGAAACAAAATTTAAATAAAACTAAAATTGGTTTCTCCTCAACTTGCTCTTCAATGGCAATTTTGGAATATTGAATCATGAACCACCCTGTGACTCACCTGGGCACTTATTAAATTTGGCAATTCTAGTACTTCACAAAGTATGATCAAATCAGAATCTCTGGGAAATAGCCCAGATAATCTGCATTTTTAACAAGGTCTTTGGTGATTCATGTGTTCATTGATTTGAGAAAGCAAAGTTGAATTTCAGAAGGAAGTGATCATTTCCCTGCATAGGATCTGAATGTGTCTTTTTTTTTTTTAAGCTGAAGAGAGTATGGCTATATTAAATTGAACAGTGACTTTGGTAATTAGAAAACTGTATTTTAAATATTTTTTAAAAAAGAAATAGAATTAATCTACTGACTGGATAATACTACTTGATTATTTTTCAAATGGTACTCAAATAAATGTAATCCTTCGACTTAAATATGGGAATTGTCTTTTATTATGCAAGGAATTTTTATTCGCTTTTCGTAATCCAAGGCCATCTCAAGGATGTATTAAGCTCTCTGTGCCATTTTAATGAAGAAATCTTTCTTGATGTTTTGAATTTTAAATAAAGTGAAATGATAGTAGCAGTGATGAGTAAACTGATTTTTTGAAAAAATATCTACTGTTACTATGCATGCTTGGTGAATGTTTTATTGTAGTGTTTTTATATTTTCTTTTTAAATTGATGGATTCACTTTTTTAGATCTTAATTTTTTAACAAAATTAAAAATCAAGGACAGTGATTTCTTACCTATCTCTAACCCTACACATGCATCACCTCCCCCATGTCACCATCCCCCACCAGAGTGATTTATTAAAACTGAGACTACACTGACCCATCTTAATCACCCAAAGTCCATTGTTTATGTTTCATTCTGGGGTTTTGCACTGTACAGATTTGCACAAATGTGTAATGACTTGTGTCCCCACTGTAGTATCATACAGAGTAGTTTCACTGCCTTGAAAATCCATTGTGCTCCTCCTATTCATACCCACCACGCCCCAACCCTTGGCAACCTCTGATCTATCGTACAGTATGTCAACTTTTTTAGGACTGGTGTATTTCATTTAGTAGTGTGCATTTAAATTCCCTCTATATCTTTTCATGGCTTGAAGTTCATATCTTTTTATGCACTGAGTAATATTCCGTTGTCTGAATATATTACACTTTACCTGTACATTCACCTACTGAGGGAAACCTTGGTTGATTCCAGGTTTTGGTAATTGTGAGGAAAGCTTCTATAAACTCAGTGCGCAGGTTTTGATGTGGACATAAGTTATCAGCTCCTTTGGGTCATTACTAAGAAGCATGATTGCTAGTAAATTACAAGAAGCACTCGGTGTGATGAGAGTACATTTAATTTAGTAAGAAATTGCCAAATTGTTTTCAGACATGCCCATAACATTTTTCATTCCCACCTGCAAAGAACAAGAGTTCCTACTGCCCCATATCCTTGCTAGCATTAATGTTAGTGATTGTTTTTTTTGGGGGGGGGTACTGGGGATTGAATCCAGGGGCACTCCACCACTGAGCCACATCCCCAGCCCTTTTTTGTATTTTATTTAGAGACAGGATCTCACTGAGTTGCTTAGCACCTCGCTAAGTTGCTGAGACTGGCTTTGAACTTGTGATCCTCCTGCCTCAGCCTCCCAAGTGCTGGAATTACAGGCATGCACCACCGTACCCGGCTAATGTTAGTGATTCTAACTGGTGTGTAGTGATATCTTGTGGTTTTAGTTTATATCTTCCTGATGACACATGATATGGACCATCTACTTCTATGTTTATTGTATATCTTCTTTGGTAAGGCATATGTTAAGGTCTTTGACCTATTTTTAAATCAGGTTGTTTGTTCTCTTATTTAATTTTAAGAGCTCTTTGTTTATTTCGGAAAATAATTCTTTATAAAATGGATTTTTGCAAATATTTTATTGGGATCTATGAACTTGTCTTGACATTGACTTTCACAGAGCAGAAGTGTTTCATTTTTATGAAGTACAACTTATCAAGTATTCCTTGCATGAATTGTCTTTGGTCTTGTAACTGAAAAGTCATTACTATATCCAAAAACATCTAGGTTTTCTCCCACGTTACTATCTAGGAGTTTGTACTTTTCCTTTTTTTAGTTTAGGCCTGTAACACATCTTAAATTACTTTTGGTGAAAGGTACAAAGTCTGTGACTTGATGAATTTTTTTTTGGCATATATATGTCCACTTGTTCTAGTACCATTTTTTGAAAAGACTATCTTTTCTCCATTATATTATATGATCAGTTTCTCTTTATATAGGATTATTTCCAGGCTCTGTATTCAGTTCCATTTGTCTATTTGTCAATTCTTTTGCTAATAACATACTTCCTTCATAACTGTAGCTTTTTAGTAAGTCTTGAAGTTAAATACTGTCACTTTTCCAGCTTCATTCTTCTTCAACATTATATTGGCTATTGAAAGTCATTTGCCTCTTCATATAAACTTCAGTTAAATTTGCCCACATATACAAAATAACTTGCTGAGATTTTTATTGAGAATTGCATTGAATCTATACAGAAAGTATGGAAGACCCAACATTTTGATAATAACATTGAGTCTCCCTATCCATTAACATGAAATATCTATTTCATTATTTTCTTATTTTTCTCATCCAGGTTTTCTTTTTTTTTCATATACATTTTACATTTTTTTTTTTTTTTGAAACCAGGGATTGAACTCAGGGACACTCGGCCACTGAGCCACATCCCCAGCCCTATTTTGTATTTATTTAGAGACAGGGTCTCACTGAGTTGCTTAGGGCCTCACTAAGTTGCTGAGGCTGGCTTTGAACTCACGATCCTCCTAATTCAGCCTCCCAAGTCGCTTGGATTACAGGCGTGCGCCACCGCACCCGGCATCATTTTACATGTTTTGTTACATTTATATGTAAGTATTTTATTTGAGGGAGTACTAATGTAAATGCATTATGTTTTAGTTGCCATTTCCTCTTATAATTGCTATGTGGAAAATCAATTGACTTAATCCTATATAGTTTATTAGCTCTAGAAAATTTTTGTCAGTTCTTTTAGATTTTCTACATAGTTAGAATAATGTCATGTGGTAAGTGATAATGTCATCTGGAAACAAAGACAGTTTTACATCTTCTTTCTCAATCTCTCTAGTTTAGTTCCCTTTCTTGTTTAATTGCATTAGCTAGGATATCCTGTATGATCTTGAAAAGGAGTGGGGAGAGGTCATATCTTTGCCTTGTTCTTGAGCTAATGGTAAAACTGTGAGTTTCTCACCATTAAGTATTATAGTATCAGGAGATTTCTTGTGGATGTCCTTAAGTTGAGCAAGTTTCCCTCCAGCTCCAGTTTACTGAGGTTTTCTTTTTCAATGATGAATGGGTATTAGATTTTGTCAAATGCTTTTTCTGCATTTATCAATATGATCATGTGATTCTTTTTTTTTAGTTTGTTGACATGATAAATTACATAAATGGATTTTTGAATGTTGGGTATGGGAGTTTGGGGGATTGAACTCAGGGGCATTCAACCACTGAGCAACATCCTCAACCGTATTTTGTATTTTATTTAGAGACAGGGTCTCACTGAGTTGCTCAGCACCTCACTTTTTCTGAGGCTGGCTTCAAACTTGTGATTCTCCTGCCTCAGCCTTTCAGGCCTCTGGGATTACAGTCATGCACCACAGTGTCTGGCTGGATTTTTAAAATTTTAAATAGTCTTGCATACCTGGGATAAATCCCACTTGGTTGGGACATATTTTCTTTATACATTGTTGAATTTGATTTGCTACTGTATTTTTGAGGATCTTAATTCATGAGAGATGTTGCTCTATAGTTTTATTTTCTTGTAATGACTTTGTCTGGTTTTGGTAGTAAAATAAGGCTGACCTTACTGAATGAGTTAGAAACTATTCCCTCTGCTTCTATGTTCCAAAAGATATTATAGATGATTGGTATAATTTCTTCCTTAAATATTAGAATTCATCAGTGAATCGATCTAGGCCTGATACTTTCTGTTTGGGAAGGTAATTAATTATTGATATAATTATTAATATTATATATATATTATATATATACATATATATTATTAATATTATATATATACATATATATAATTTATTTAATGGACGTATGTCCATTTCTGCTTGTTTGAGTTTTGGCAGATTGTGTCTTTCAATAAGTGGGTCCAGTATATCTAGGTTACCAAATTTGTGCACATAAAATTGTTTCTAAGCCGGGCGTGGTGGCGCATGCCTGTAATCCAAGCGACTTGGGAGGCTGAGTCAGGAGGATTGCAAGTTCAAAGCCAGCCTCAGCAACTTAGTGAGGCCCTAAGCAACTCAGTGAGACCCTGTCTCTAAATAAAATACAAAATAGGGCTGGGGATGTGGCTCAGTGGCCGAGTGTCCCTGAGTTCAATCCCTGGTT
>JAJEJO010003427.1:401009-442116 GCA_020662805.1 Glaucomys volans
GTGAGCCACATCTCCAGCCCTATTTTGTATTTTATTTAGAGACAGGGTCTCACTGAGTTGCTTAGGGCCTTGCTAAGTTGCAGAGGCTGGCTTTGAACTCACGATCCTCCTGCCTCAGCCTCCCAAGTGCTGGGATTACAGGTGTGCACCTCCGCACCCGGCAAATAACATAATCTTAATATAGTGAAGGATATATTGAATATTGAGTATTAAATAGACACACTGACTTCTCTCAGCAATATATTTAGATATATCAAATAGTGAATATTCAATTACATATTGAATACTTTCAGTGATATATTTGAATTTGTGCTGCTAAGCTGTTAAGTAAAGAAAAAAAGAATGCAAAAATATATAATAGTGTTTAAAACCTGTCTTCTAGTGTTTTTTAATTCTTTACTAAAAAATTAATCTGTATTCTAAAAACAAAGTGTTGTATCCTATCATATGGTGAGCTGCTAAATCTTCATGGAGGCTCCTGGCACACATTAGCAAATCAAAGTGCAGGTCATTTTATAGTTAAAAAGAAATCTGTTTAACTTTTGAATTTTGATTTTGGAAACTGTTGGGTAATTCTCATCCCAATCAAAAGAAAAGAGCTATATTCAAGGGGTGCACTTCTCCCAGGTACCACAGTCTGAAAGAAATTCAACATAGGAACAAAGGGGACTTCTACAAGGTCATTGAAAAACAACAGAAACTTCAACAGAAAACACAGAATTTTGTACAATCATGTCTTAAATCTGCCTTAAAACATCTGCATTCGTATTCAAAGATAATACTGCATAGGTGATTCTACAGAGGAGGATCTCCTGTAGTTCAGATGTGCATCTCTCCAATCATGCAGTTTGTCACAAAGCTGAATTCACACCATTTAGAAAGAGCAAAAAAAAAAAAAAAAAGAGCATGTCCCTCAAATATCTTCATGAAATATCATTTATGACAGCCAAATGGTTGATAGGTCTGGAGAGAACAAATAGAAGATGATACAGTTTGAATGTTCTGTGTTTCTAATTGAAGGGTAACATGAAGATAGGGAAACAGGGCAGGACTGCCATTTAATTAGGAAGGAAGAGGAATCTCTCTCTCTCTTTCTCTTGGATCTTACACAGAGCCCTTCAGACAAAGGCATGCTGCACTTTCCTCCACTGCACACGACTCTGATCAAATACCTGGATTATGGTTAAAGTTATGAACCAAAGTTCCAATACATGAAACAAGACTTTTTTTTAACTTGGACTTCTCAGAGGTCAAGAGTAGATAATCAATCATAAGGGTCATAATAATATTCCTCAGGCATATCTGAATTGAAGCAAGTTTTTATTGCAGTGTACATGCCAACATCAGTTAACCAAAACATGCAACTCCAAAGAACTGAAAATAATTGACCTGCTAAATTGAGTAATTTAGACACTTGAAATTATATGCAATTATAAATATGGAAAAGAATAGGGAAAAAAAAGAAGAGAAAGAAAAGAATCCAAAATCAGAGTAGAAAGTACACAACATTTGACAGAAACAAATAAAAACATGCCAGAATCTAGCTGCATGAGAACTATAATTAACAAGGAAGAAAAGGTATTTGATACTGAAAAGATGTTAAAGCAGTAAAGAATATAAGCCCTGACCATTGCTTCTTTACATTATTGGAAGTGAATATGCAATTAGTACACACAAAAGTAAAGAGAAAACAGAATAATTAAAATGAAGGACATTCTATCTTCATTATTAATAAGTATAGGCAATTATTATAATGTTCTTTCCTTCTCTAAATGTCTGCTTGCTATTAAGTCCTTCCTCTTTAATAACAGCCCATGAAAAATACATAAATGCTATGTTCAGAAATATTTCTAAATAAGTAACTCTGCTATGACCGTTCCAGTTTTTAATTATTGGCCATAAAACATCCCTTTTTAAAGATTGACATTTTCAGCTTTATGGGAAGACTCTTCCAGAAAACATTTTTCAAATTTGGGATGTGAAGCAAACAGATGTTGTACTTCTTTTCATGTTTTATTGAGGATTAGCTATTCTAGTATATTAAGCTTGCCACAAACTATAAGCATATAAAATGAAACAAGCTTTTGTCTTTTTTACATATGTCTCACCTACCAAAGATAGGAATTCATTTAAGTAAATCTTTCTGGCTGCTTGCATCTCTGGTACACATCTGTCTACTGAGGCTACTACTTCCACTTTGCACAGTGTTTCTTTGTCTGGGACTGGATCTTTTGTTATTAATACTGTTCTTGATGTGATCATCTAGTAGGTGGCTGTGCTCAGTTTACAATGTATACATTCATACATTTTAGTTCTAAGGCCACAGCTTAGATGCCAAAGGAGCCCACCAATGACTTATGAAGGGATCCGGTAGGTTGGTGAAATATGCTGGAATATGGATGCCATCAATTACAGGGAAAGAACATTGCTAGTTGCCTTGTTATTAGAATAATAAAAGAAAGTGAATTAAATCCTGCTATCTGCTTCCCCTGATTCAGAGAGACATTGATCAATTGAAGCTTCTAAAAGTTCCCTCTCAAATTATCCCAGGTCCAATGATACTTACTCAGGTTCCTGTTCCAAAGAGTTTCTTCTGAATGTTCAATTTTGCTGTGTCAGAAGGTGATCTGAGAATCAAAAGGATGGGTGTCAAGATGAGAAGCTTTTTCCACTGAGCAAAAAGACAAATTTATCCTGAAAATAATTTCAGAAGAAAAGTAAGAGCTCTTTTCTCTAAAGAATACAACATTCATATTTACAGAAATAAACTTTCAGTGTTAACATGATTATCCCTGGAAACTACTTTTAGATTCCACTAAGTGAATTGAAACATACAAATTTATAAACTTTTAAAAACTATTTAGAAGATTATTGAATTTTGTTTGACACTAGAGATGACAGCAAATGTGATTAATTGCCACTCATAATTGCAGTTTCATTCCAGTGGTTATTGCTTGTCAGTATCAATTAATAGCTCAAGGAAAACCTCATTCATTCTGGAATATTAAAGAATGAGGGCTTCTGGGAATTATGCTAAACTAGCACTTTCAATTAGATTTTGAATTTTATAGGGTACTGAATAATAGTTTATGAGTTTATAATAGTAATACCAGTGAGTTATTGTTCAATTGTAATTACTATAATTATGTATATTTATCTGGAGAATTATAATTAGTATTGTCTTTGTGTTTAAAATAGACTATTGTACTTAATTTTTCACTTAATGTATAGGTTCTGTAGTTTATTATATAAGGGAATAGGCTACAAAAATGACATGTAAAAATAAGCTGGGAGTGTACAGAGCAGGACAATTGACTTACTAGGGGAAAAGAGATCAAAAAACAACTTGACCAGGTTCAAGTTAAGACATAAAACTTTCGTGCATCCTGTACCTAGCCTGAACTCTCTGTTGCAGTTTTCCTTTTGTATTGTATAAATAATTTGCTATATGAATTTATAAAAACAGGGATGTATAAAAGAGCAAAATGGAATGCAATACAACTTCCTAGCTGAGAAGATGGAAAGCTGAACTTCAGTCTGCCTACAGAATCTCTTTGAATTTGTTTCCAAAATTATTTTGTTGATAGAATCCAACTTTCCATCAATTTCTCAGAAGATGAGAGAACATATAAATTTCAAATTCAATGCCATAAAATACAAGCTGTGCACTTACACTGTAGTATTGTATAAAGACAATAGGTTACCAGAGCATTTTATCATTCAAATAACACCTTAAAAATGTATCAGAGAAATCATTAGTTCAACCCTGAATTTAAAATTCTAAATTAAAATCTGATAATATTGTTAATCCTGAATATTTGGAATAAATTGAAAATAAATTCAGAGTAAATTGAAGCTTACTAAATCAAAGTCCAATTCTTTTTTTTCCTGGTTGTACCAGTGACCATTCAACTAAAAAGAAGGAAAAAAAAAAGGATCATTTGATAAAATTAAATGGATGTTGAAAGAAGATCTGGTCATTTTAGAAACCTGAAGATTACCCACTTGATCCAATTGACAATGTACCAATTGTACATTAACATGTTGAAAAGAAGTGAATGGACTAAGTCACAGGTGCAACTTCACTGTATCTAGAGTGCTGCCCTCACAACTGGCTTTTTTGAACTGCTCAAATTTTCTCACAATTTCATCCATGGAGCTTAAATTATTCCATGCTTTATTTTATGTTATTGTTTCTTCATCATCAAATTAAGACTCTCATCAATGTCAATGTAAGTACAGGAAGTGTGGAGAGCATAATATTGCAGTGTGAATGGAACTACATAGAAAGTGTTTTTCCTCTTATTCTAGCTGACTTTCTTCCACAAATGGTGCTTGAAATACCGTGAACCATCCTGGAAACACTGATACCTCATGAAGGGCTATTAAACCAGGACTCCCCTAAGGATGCAGGCCACATTTTCATGGTTAGCTTCTGAAATGTAAATGTAGAACCTAGGGGTGGTGCTTCTAGAATGAAATGGCCTGTGCTCTGTTCACCCCTTTCTGTGGATGTATGACTTATAGAGAGATTACTGCTCTTTGCCTTGGTTTTATCATCTGTGAAATGGCAATAATAGGCTATGCCATTATCCTGTTTTCAGGATTAAATAAGTAATGCATGGAAACATGTAGATGTGTTTCTGAACATAAGTTATAGCTACAATAAACTTTAGTATGGATTTTATTCTAAATCCCTTTTTGTTTATTTATGGCAGTGCTGGGGACCAAGCCCAGGGTCTTATGAGCATTAGGCAAGTGCCCTACCATGATTTTGTTCCTTTTATATGATGGATTGGATAGTCAATTGCTGACTTCACAATCTTGGCTCAAGCTTGGAAGTGAACTTTCTCTAGCCACAGATGCATCCCCATTGGTTTCAGTACCTCATTCTAACCTGTCAATCTGCTTTAGGACCCTGATGCTATTTTACAGTTTTTAGCTCTGCAGGATCTTGCAAATATGACAGGAGTGTCTTCTACATCTTCATACAAGTCATTCATAATAGTGTTCATCAAGACATGGCCGAGTACAGAGCTCTTTGGCACACCGGCAGGGGTCTCCTTGCCAGGGTGAAACTGATTCACTAATCTCATACTCTTTATGCTGTGCCATCAGCTTTGCATTTGCTTAGCCAGTTTATCATGCAGTGCACACGTATCTATCTTGTGCATGAGGAAAATCATGACAGATATTGTGAAATGGCTTTCTGAAATACATTTTAATGAAATTATCAATGTCTGTCTCAAATCACCTCTTAATTAAAGTTTAACATAGGCATCCTGTAGGCTCACTCAATTATCTCACTCACTCTATATTTTCCAAAACAAATAACAAAGGAGGTTGAACTGACAATAAAAATTATTATCATCATCATTTTAACCTAACTTCCATGACTTCTCCAAATGTTTTAAAAACAAGCAGTTCATATATCTGAGTTGCAGAATTCACATAAAATGTATCTGTTTAGGCATATCTCTGTTTTGCAGTTACTCCTTCCAACCATGTTCATTATCTCTAAATAATCCTATATTTTTAATAAGCCCCATAAATGAAAATCCATGCATGCAACATATGATAAAATAAGTTAGAACCATAGTTCTCAAACTTCCAATTTAGTAAGCTTTGATGCAGCCAGGAAGCTAGTTTTCCATTCCAGGTCGCTTTACAAGAAGTTCATAGGCCTTTTTATTTAAACACTGAAGGAAGGATTTTATTGACATTCAGTAAAATTCTTCTCTTTCCAAAGATGATTCATTATAGATTCCTGTAATGAGCATGCTTTTCTATTACTTTAAAAATTAATATGTCAAAATTTACCCTATAAACAATTTCTTGATCACATAAATATTGTGTATAGAGAAATACATCTCTACAATTAAAACAGTACACTTTGAAACTTTAATTAGACTACTCTGATTGACTTAACTAGGTAATTGCTGATCTCAATTATACACTGAAAAGGCACAGTCTAAGGAGATATTTTTTAGGGAGGGCAAGTTTAGCAGGCTTACTAGAATGGTAGCCATTTATTTTTTCAGTTCTCTGAGTAATATTTGATAAAATTCAGGATAGAGATCCTCACAAAGGGTTTCAGATCCAATCACAGTGACTGGCAAAAGACAGCCAGCAACTGAATACCTGTGGAGTGAATGAATGATTGACAGGGCATCACCTATAAGGAGCAGTGTTTGTGAGCAATTGACTCTTTGTCCTGGCTATTTCCTTTGGCTTTGTTACCCACTTGCATTGATACCATTTGATTCAAGTCTGCCTATTTCCTATCTATTCAACAGTAAGGGGAACAGGAAATTAATGCCGCTCTCACCACGTTCACACTGCCTGGAACCTTTGTTACCTTCCCATGATAGAACCTATTCTTACACTCCAAATCACACAACTTATGAGGAGAGCATGCTGGAGATAAAAACACTGCATGACCTGAGGAATAAAAGAGTCCCACCTCTGAGTTCTCTCACCTGTCATTAATCCAGGCCTCCAGCAGCAATGAGCTTAATATATTGAAGGGCTTCATTATAATGTTCTCCCCTCTTTTCTTCTTCATTCCCCCATACATGAAGCACTATGTTCTTGAACAGGCAACCACTTGGTCATATGAACAGCATGTGAAAATGACATCTTCTTAGTATACTTGAATATGAAATCTTAATTAACCTGAAGGGGCAATCATGAAGTCTCCTTCTCCATGTGACATATGATGCAGCTCCTGCACTCTCCTCACTGCATCATGATGTTTAAAAGTGCCTGGTACATAGAAGGCCTTATATGTTGGGAAGACAATTAAATTGAAACCAAGTGTCCAGAATTCTAGTGCTAACAATTACATTGTAAAAGTTCCTTCTTTGTACCTCAAGATCCTCATAAAGTAGAAAGATGGTTCTGGGTTAATAATGGCATATATATATATATATATATATATATATATATATATATATATATCAATTAAAAATGAGCATGTTCATTTTCATTTTGATGATGGATAAAGTGCAGAACAGCATGCTTAAGAATGATGGGGCTTTCACTTGCTTTCAAATAATCAATCCAGATGCATCAATTGGTTAATCAATGCTGCAGTTACCTTTCATAAGGAATGTTTCTATCCCTCCTTTAACACAATTATATTTCTGACTTGTCTATAACATAGTGACATTTTATCGTGTGTGTACAATATGGCTTTCAGGCCTGTACCCCTTGGGGTGAGCCACTTACACAAACAGAGTTGCCAGCCATGGAGGAGTGGCTCTGGGATGGTACTCAGGAAAAGAGATGGTTAGGATCATTTGCAACCTCTGTTTGAGCTGCAGCCACAGGGCCACAGTTCCTTCCATTTCCGTTATCTTATAAGTTTTCACAAGACAAAATGAACAAACAGAATTCTGGTGGAGCTGTTTCCAGAATGAATTTACAAAGCAAGTGGATCCAGGTGGCACAAAGTGTGCAGTGAAATGGATGCTGTTGTGCTCCCCCATTGCCTTTTTTAAGGCTGAGGCACACCCTCCCACTTATTGATGGGTACTCTAAGAACAGGAGAAAAGCCAGGAATTTTGTGCCAGACTGTTTCTCTTTTGAGAAAGCCCAGGTACATTCAGTTGGCTGCAGTTCACCTTTGTCTTGGCTAGGATATGAGCCCCTCATCCTGCCTCAGGATGCAGGGGATCTTCCTGTCTCGCTGCCACTCAACACAGGCTTATATCTGAAAGCCCCCAATCAATTTCACTCTGTGAAAGAAAAAAAAAAAAAAAAAGAATATGGCTTCAGGGATTACAAACATTTAAATGAATTTCCTACAGGTCATGTAGTATGTTTTGGAAGAAATATCAAGCAGCTCACTAAGGTTACTTCATTCAAGAACATTCTTAATTAGTAAAATTAACTTAGCTTCCCCATAGTAATTTATTGGAAAAGGTTAAGAGAAGTCAAGCAAGATGTTTCCTAGAGAACATACACAAAATCTGCCCCTATTACACACTTAACTTGTAAGTTGTCCTCTGAAAATGATGATAAAATTTTGCATAAATGAAGCAATAAAATTTTTCCTACCCCACATAATTCTATGCAGAGATTTATTATTATGTTCCTAAAACCTTAAGCAACAGAAATGTTAGTGAATAGATTTTCTTATTATTTTTTCTTTTATGAGTACTCAGCATCACACTGGTCCATGAGTAATCACTCTTGAATGCTTGGAAAGTACAGCATTGATTCCTGGAAGGCCATTCACATGTCACCTAGCCTAGCTTCCTGGCAAGTGGAACATACCCAAATCATTTCAGTGGAATAAGAGGAAACATTTCCCATTATAGATGTAAAAACTTGTTAGTAGAAAGTTCTAAGACTCTCCAAGAATAAGTCAAAATGCAATGGTGGCAATTGGTTGTGTTAAGGCCGTGGATTCCTCAGATCCACATTGTGTTCATTAGCCTTCTCCAATGAGATATGAATTTTAAATGCCCCTAGAATTAAGACTAAATAAATATTAGGCCAGACTTTTTCCTCTTTGTATTAGTTAATTTGAACTTAATTTCCTTGAGGTTTTCCAGGCAAGAAAATCTCACTTTTTAATAAAAAGTATAGGTATCTTCAACTTTGAAATAAATGTCTTTTCTCCAGGGAACAGAGCAACTGAAAACAGATATTGTAATAAGGATGTCTTAAAATCCTAATAGGTGGCAAGGCATAGTGGCACATTGCCTCTAATCCCACCTATTCAGGAGGCAGAGGCAGGAAGATCTCAAGTTCAGCAACTTAGAAAGACCCTGCCTCAAAATCAGGTAGGAGAGTGGTAGAGCCCCCCTGCGTTCAATCTCCAGTACTGCAATAAAATAAAATTTAAATTAAAAAAATATATATATACACACACAAATACATTTATACATTATATATACACACACATACATATATATGTATACACATACCACATATATATGTGTGTCTATGTACATGCATACACACTTTTTTTAATGAGCTAGGATGTAGCTCAGGCTGGATTCAATCCCCGATACTGAAAAAGAAAAAAGAAAAGAAAAGAAAAGGAAAGGAAAGGAAAGAGAAGAGAAGAGAAGAGAAAAAAGAAAAGAAAAGAAAGAGGGAGGGAGGGAGGGAGGGAGGAAGGAAAGAGAGAGAGAGAGCGAGAGAGAGAGAGAGAAAAAGAAAGAAAGAAAGAAAGAGAAAAAAAGAAAGAAAGAGGGAGAGAGAGAGAGAGAGAGAAAGAAAGAAAAAGAAGAGTCCCTTCCTGAGCTGGGGGAGTTGCTGCTGAATAGTAGAGTGCTTCCCTAGCATGCCTGAGGCTCTGAGTTCAGTTTCCAGCATCTCTCCCCCATTATACACACAGACACTCCTTGTCCTAATATAAGTGAAGAAATAATAGCCTAGGTGGAAATGACTTGATGCTCATGAACTTCTTCTTCTTCTTTTTTTTTTTTCATTTAAAAATACTGCAGGGAAATATCAGAATCTGAAAGTTAGCTGTGATCTGGAAGTTAGCAAGGACTGAGAGAGATGGGGACATTTGGAGGGCAAATATTATTTTTCCTTCTGAAATTCTGATATTCAAACCACAGAACAGAATGTGTATAATAGGAAACCTAATAATACAGTGGGAAGCATTTCCTTTCAGCAGAAAAGACGAAGATACAAAGGACCAGATGGTGATAAGTTTGTGGAAACGAGGGAAGCACTAAATAGTCTTTGACAGAGCTTGCCCCCAGATAGGATGGCAGTGGCAGGACTTAAATCATTTTTTACATTGCTCATTGACTTTCTTTGCCTACTAATAAGTCTTCAGAGACAGAATGTAGTTCTCAGCTTGACTTTGCCTTTCTCTGCTAATGTCACATATTCTGTGCTGAATTTGTTTAACCCGTTGACCCCAATTTTGGTTTCTGTACCCTTTTTCAATCCTTTCCTCTCCTCAAATGAAGTTTTATAAAAAAGTAGCTTTTACCCTCAACTATTGCTCTTTTATTTTTAAATTTTGTGTAATAACCAGACAAACTTGGAAAAGGAAATGGTTCTCAACATTAATTACACATCAGAATCATTTGGGAAATTGGGTTTCATTTTGTTTTCCTTTTTGATTCTGAAGCCCTGTCTCCACCCAAGAACAATCAGATCCCTGGAACTCTGTAAGGTGGGCCATCCAGATGGGGGGATTTTTTCAAACTATCCTCAGGGGAACTGATATTCAATAAGACTTTAAAACTGCTGGGTCCAAATAGGAAAGGGCTTACCCAGGCTTCTGTACTGTCCTGAGACACACTGCTGAGGAAACCAGTGGTGTGACTGAATTGAAAGCCACCTTGCCTTCCTGGTAATACAAGCTTTATCTTATGATAATTGATATACTCTTTTGTCTCTCCCACTCTCAGGGAGCAGGAATTAGATTTTATTATTATGTATTTCTGTTTTTCAAGTCCCCAGTATTTACATAATAGATTGTTGAAAGACAACTCCTAGATGGCAGGTAAGGACTAGTTCTGTTTTTTGCTGTCTTCTTTCAAGTTCATAAACTTTATGGAGGCAATTGATCGTGATTGATAAATGGTGGGGTTCAATATTTTAACTGAACTTAAGCTGTTGCAAATGACAAGTTAGGTCAGTTCATCCCAAATGTCTATCATTCATACATTGTTTTCACACTATTGTGGTGGATAAAATAAAAATGTTGTGATGAAGTTCTTTGGTATTATGCTGCATCTTCTGCAGCCAGATTCATCTTATGGAAGCTACAAATGGGTCCATGAAAGGATGACTATTAAAATGCATTTGTGCTTTACTTAGATTAAGTAGGTCACTAAGATTTATAACCTTTTCAGATGATGAAATTTAAGAAAAAAATACTTATAGAAATACACTTTACTTTAGTTCTTATAGTAAAACATGATTATTAAAGGTACCCCATTAATTGAATATTGTCCTGCGACCTTGACTTCTCTCAACTGGGCATTTAAAAATGTTATTTTTCCTTTTCTTGGTCTTAGAAACAAAGAACAAACTCCACTATTCCTATTTATTAAACCATTTCCAGCTTTGGAAATCTTTCACAATGAGACAGAGCCCTGAAACCTGCCCACCCAACCATCCCATAGAAATGCAGACCACTGTGAGGGGGACCTGTCTCTATGTCAATATATTAATAACATTGGTGAGAGATTGGGTTTTGTTCATCAAATCTCATAGTCTCTTTGGAGGATATGCTAAGGGTCCCAGATGAAGAGAGAGTGAAAGATCTTTCTAAAAGTCTTCCACTCTTACAATGGTCCAGTGATGTGAAGGCAGAAACTTCCAGAAACTAAATAGTAGGACTCCAAAGATACTGATATATTTTCATTATACTTTCTACTGTTATATATCCATCAAAAATTGGTGGAAGGGGTCAGGATTGTCTCTATTTTAGTTTATCATACACTGCACTCTCCCTTTGCATTCACTCCATTCCATGCTCATTATAAAAAATCATAGATTCTATTTATTGCAAAATATGTCTTATTAATAAACTCCTGAAACATATTAATAAATTAATAAATATAATGGTATTATATTTTGATGCTAAAAGTTTCCTTTTCTACAAATTTTGGGATAATTTGTTATCAATCAACAGCATTGATTGAGTGCCAGAATCACCACAAGATTTTTAGAACTATCCCTGTTCAAAACATGCTTACATTTAACTATGGAAACCACTATGTAATTTATGTGTGTGTGTGTGCTTGTGCGTATGTGTGTGTGTATACATATGTATGTGTGTGTGTGTTGTGTGTGTGAATGTACATATACATCCATAGTATATATATATATATACGTAATATATATACACATATATATATATGCATACATATAAAACATTAAAGGATATGAGGTCTTAGAAATGCTGAATTGCTAATAATCATTAATTTCATACTTCTCCAACTTCTATAAATTGTAACAATTTGTAATAATTTTTATACACTGAAAAATATAGTTGCCTTGGATACAACTGAAACAGACTAAATATGCCTGTGCATTTTCTGTTGCTTTAATACATTTCTTAAACAAATGCATCCAGACATGGCTAGGTCTGATAGAGTTCTTGTGCACTGGGCGTTTTCTGATCCCAGCCTTGGCAAGCCTCCTGTGCCATGCATGCACTTCTATCAAGTGAAAATCGTGAATAACAAAGTACTGACAGGGAACTCTATTGCACACCCAACATAATGTCCATAAAATCAGAACATTAATTTCAGGAATGCAGAGACTTTTGAAAAAACATAAAGTGGCTTGCAAATTATTTGAGGAGCCACACTCCAAATATTTCCAAAAGGTAGCTACCCTGATTATTTATGTGTTTGTCTACTGAGAGTCACATGAGCCTGGAAAATTAGAGTGCCCAGAAATCATTCCTGAGGTCTGCATTGTGTTCGTATTTTGTTATTAACAGTCTCCATAGATGTGCTCTGTCTCCTGTGCGTGTGTCATGGTGATAGTGCGGTGTTCTTTCTCTGCCACAGGTTATCAGCAGTTTGCAGAGTGACAGTCTAAGATTAGAAGGATAGTTCTTCTCCAATGAACTGATTTACCATGAGAGGAAAACCAAGCCCATGTTTTTTGGTATATCTCCCAGATTACAGAGACTATCTCATTAGTGATTAAAACACCAGCTGTTATAATCCTGGAGTCGGTTGACCAGTTTAATTATCCTGAAATCCAGCTAGATTCCTCTTCTTTTAGCCAACATGGGGATTTCATTCCCTCCAAATTCACCCTAAAGCAAAAAATTTCAAATGATCCTCAAATGAGAGTGCCATTACCTGCTGTGGACTTCCAGGCATGGTATGCTGTTGCTTTGACTGTGTTAATAAACGTTATGCAACTGGCTTTCTGGTGAATACTGCATTGACATTATAAATTTACTCACATTAAATTCAGATAAGCAAAGAAAATATATTGTCTTTATTTTCTAAAACTGCTCTTATCTCTTTCACTAGCTCTACACACTAAGGAGTAGAATTAAAGTACTAAAGTTAATCCAAACACAACCTGCAGCCAATAATTTAGTCTTTCTTCTAAATCTAGTTAAATATTATTTCTTTAAAAAATTATTTGACTTCACTCTCCATCCCTTTCATATTTTGATCTTTCCTAAGGTCGTGTGTGGGTAGTGGGCAGTGCTTAGGTGATCTAGGACATTAGCCTGGAGGGATCCTCCAAGCCCCTTGCTGATCCTTGGGAATGTGCTGATGGGAGACTACACATAAATGGTTCATCCAGTCCCTCCCTGGGCATTCCACAGGGATGGAATTTAGATGCCAGTGTAATCCATGGTTGAACTTTTCAGGTTCCCTGTCTTTTCTTTTTTCTATTTGACAACTCACAGTTCATAATTTAGTTACAAAAGGAGCATGTTCTTTACATTAAGAGAAATTATACGATCTGTCATTTTCATCATTAGAGGATCTTGTTTATGTGATGAACTGGAATACACTGATTCTTTCTCCTACCTTTCTTTCCTTTCCTCCTCCCTCCTTAATCCCCTACTTTTCAAGTTTCTTTTTTTTTCTTTTCTTTTTTTTTTCCTCCTTGCTAAAGTGTCAAACACCTGCCCCTTCTCTGGGATTTCAGAAGGTTAAGGGAATCTCTTTTAAAAAGCCAACTTACAATGCAGCTATTTATATTTACCAATGTTATATCTGTTATTTAATTTAGTTTTACTATCCAACTTCAGATATCAATATTTCAAACTAGTGTTTATTTCTCCATGTAGTGTCAACACCATCTGGGGTATATGAATGCTTTAAAACTTGACATCAGTACACTTGACAATTATATTTGATAATGATCACATGTGCTTAATCTATAAGGTCATAATGAGTCATTTTAAATATTCAGAGCAATAATTCTTAAATTTTAAAAATGTTATAGTATAATTAGAATGTTATAGTCCAGATATGTAATAATCTGTCAAAATATACTTTACTGTCATGTATATCTAAAAGCAACAAATAAAAAATTTAAACTAAAAAAGAGAATCTGGCAAAAATTATGAATCTTCTGTTACTTTCCAAATATTTTCACAGTCACAAAATTCTGCTTACATCTTAGAAATAATGCCAGGTTATGAATCCCATGTCCAGTTATTTCCCAGCCATGACACAATTGCTTATATAATTTAGGCATGATTGATTGAATTACTGGCCATTGGGGATCAACTCATTGTTCAGCCTCTCTCCCCTCCCCAGACTTTCATCCTCACCCTCTAATCATCCCTTGGTCTTTCCAATGTCCAGTTCACATCCTGAAGCTACCTAGGGACTTCTAGCCACCTTTAGCATGCAAAAGACATTCTTTTCCCAATGGATGTTCCAAAGGTTTTAGGATCTGTATGTCAGGAAGCATAGGTACAAAAACCCAATGTATTTCACAAGATGACACCAAGTTAAAAGCAGAGCTCTTAGTAGTATCATGTTCCTCAGCAAATGGAAATTATAAAGTTCAAGATCCAAATGCAGAATGGTCAGAGAATTCATGTCCAAAATATATATGTAGGTCCTACAAATCAGTTAAACAGAAACAATAGAAACCCCTTCAATAAATGGGCAATTAATTTGACCAAACACTTCACAGAAGAGGCTATCTAAATGGTCAGTAAACACACAGAATGATGCTCATATTCATTACTTTATTTGTTATTGGAGAATTTCAAATTAAATCCAGAAAAGGTACAAGAACATGCCCATCAGAATGGTTAACATGTAAACAAATGACAAATCAAAGGACTTGAAGCAAGGTGAACACTGATATACTACCTGTGAGAATGTAAATTTATATATCTACTTTGGAAAATTGCTTTGCCAAGCCTACCCAACAGAAATGAACATGTGTCCAAAACACAGATACAAAAAGTTAATGACAGCATTATTCATATTAAAAATTGGAACCAATTCAAATGGCCATCAATAATAGAATAACTAAAGTTTAGAACAATATGGAAGATTTTAGAACAAATACTATGGAAGAACATACAACAATAAAAATGGCATGGATGCTTATCTTGAACATAATGTCATGGGAGTTAGGCATACCCAAGATTGAATAATTATAATAAAAAATTTAATTCACAGTGTATCAATCCATCACAGACTACACTGTTCTATGGTAGGAGGTCAAAATACTGGTTATGCTGGAGAGGTTAGTGCCCAGGACAGAACAAGGGAAGTACCTTGGTAAGTGCCATTTCTTAGAGTGGCAGGTTGTTGCATGAGCATATTCACTTAGTAAACACTAATGAAGCCATGCACTTTTATTTATGCATTTTTTGTATTTTTACTATGCTACCATTTTTTAGAAGATTACTTAAAAAGTTATTCAATTTTAGGAGACTTTTTGTTTTGAATAAAATCCTTCAATCCTTCCTTATTCCAGGAAGCAGTGATGAACAAAATTCACAATTCCCCTTTGGGATATTCTGCACAATAATGCAAAACAGTCATATTTTCATAGACACTCTCAACTACACAAAGTTTTTATAACAAAGAGCTAAGTATTTGAAGTCATTTGCTAATCAATATGTCACATGGGACAACAATGTCAGAATATTAACATCCAGTTTTAAGGTGAGTATAGGAATATGGGGACTCATTATACTATTTTTCTACCTCTATGTGTTTTTGAAATTTTCATAAGCTTTTTTTTTACAAGATGGAAAGCACAATCATCTGCCAATGTGAAAGAAACTAAAAATAAAAACCTATAGCCAAAAGAAAGTTATATTACAAATGGATTTCCATAGGGAAGGAAAAAGAAGAGTCAGAAAATAAATAACACACTAAAATTGGATGCGCTTCAGCTAGCTGCATATTTCAGTAAACATGTTGTACTCCTACTTTCTTTTACATTGTTTTTGGTACATTTTAATTATACACATTAGTGGGATTCATTATTACATATTCATACATGCACACAACATAATTTGATCAATTTAATTCCCCATCATATTCCTACCTTCTTTCTAGCAAATTAAATTCTATTCTTATTCTTAGGACTTATTTTCACCCCCTCCTCTCTAAGAGGTCTTAATTACTACTCTTGTCTCTAAACTCCAGTTTCTCTATTATTATTTGTTATCACTTAATTGATCCTCATTATATTATATGCTGTGCTGCACTAGTTATGTTTTTATAAAGAATTGCAAATATTCTTTGAAATACTTTACACATATGCCTAGGAACCTTATCATGCCTGAGAAATATTATTAAATATATTTTTACTTATAATTTTTAATCAAACTCATTATCACTTTGTTGATTCTTTATCATTTAATGAGCACCTTCCCGGGCATGGTTTATTCTTCCTGGATGCCACACGTTAACTTATTTAACTCTTATGAAATTCATATGAATTATTACTATTGTCCTCATTTTATAAATCAGGTAACCGAAGCACGGAGAATTGGAGGACTTTACATAATAAGTGCAGTAGCTCCAGATCTAAGCTGTTAAGTCTACTATATATTTCCTCTTGATTTTGTTTTCAAGTCCAGCATAGCAAAGTAGGAGAGGAACCTTTCAAGTTCAAGAATCTAAAGAGTTTTTCTTAAAAGATCATTGCTTTTTTCTTTATTACAAAAAAGTTTTCTGTACTTTAGAAGCAATGACTTTTTATTATTTTTTTTTTATTTTATTTTTTGCACTTCTGGGGCTCAAACCCAGAGCCTCACACATGCTAGTCAGTTAGTCTACTGCTGAGCTACAGCCCAGACTGCTTCAAAAGCTATGGGACCTTTCTTCATAATACTATTTGAATCACAGTATCAAAATTTGAATATCATTGTCTGCAATTAATGTTGGGCTATTCACCACTAATTATTCTATTTTTAAATTCTCCAGCCTAGTATTTCAATGTATTTATATTCGAAAAAAATTCTACAACCTTATGAGTATAACTAATTATTTTACCATTCTTTGGAAACAGAATTCAGGTCCCTTAGCTTGTGGAGTCAGAGAAAATAGCTGCCATGTTGTATCACAGAAATTCATTCAATGGAAGGTGACTGCACTGCTAAATATTTGAGGACTAGAAGTTGACACTGATAAGAATTTGTTCACTGATCCTGAGAAAGTCATTGCACTTCTTTAAAATATGCTTTGCTCTTCTTGGTTACCATATATTAATTGTGTTTAGGACACCCACCACTCCTGAAAACAACCATTTCAGTATTAAGCCCAGAGATGTGTGCCTGTGTCCAGGGCTTCTGTTCAAAACATATGGACACAAAAATAGAAAACTGATTTAAATCAACTGCTGCTTATTACCACTGATAGTGGTAGTTTTGTCTCCTTTTCCTAAACAAAGTAAATCACTTTATTAATTAAAGTAAAAGAATAAAAAGACAGTGTGATAAGTTTCCATATGTTGGCATAACTGACACATTATGGGTATAAAATACTGAAAGATTTGATGGAATCAATGCACTTTTGAGACATTTTATACATACAGTTAAATTGCTTTCTTGAAATTTTGAACTTACAATACCCACAATAGCATATGAGAACACCAGTTTCTCAGAACCATACCAATGATGCTTATTAGTGTTCTAGCTTTACCAGACTAAATAGTCTCAATATTTTGCTTTGTATTCACATGATTATTGAGAGTGGAGTGTTTCCCATGTTTGTTGATATTTGAATTTCTTTTGAGAAGAAATTTTTATGTCATTTGTTGATTTTTTTTCCATTTTTTTAGATTTTTAAAAATTTGTGAGATCTCTTTTTATACACACATTCACACACACATATACATATATATGTATCCGTTTATGTACATGTAACCGTTTAATAAATGTTGTTTTTCCTTTATATATTTTTCTTTTTTCTGATTTTGACATATAGAAGTTTTGAATTTTTAGTGGTTGAACCTATCAGTCTGTTCTATTATGGGTTTTTGCTTTCAGTGTTATGCTTAGGAAAGCCTTCCATACCCCAACTTTTAAAAAAGTATGCACACCCCTTCTAATTGTTTTATGATTTTACTTTTTCTTTCAAAATAAAACATGCCTCAGATTTATTTTGTCACAAGAGATAAGGCAGGGATTAAAATCTTTTTGATCTAGAAATAACTTTCCACTAATTCTAATATTATTTGCTAAATAATCTACATTTTACCTAAAAATGTATATCCCCATTTTTTCGCATACTTTTCATATAACTGAGTCTATTTCTAAACTTCTGGTTATTTCCACTAATCTGTCTTCCTTTCCTGACACTAGTACTACTTGAGATTTTTATTAGGCTAATTTAAAATTATATATTATTTTGGAAATAATGTATAATGTACTATAACCTACTTTATAATTTTATTATGGATACAATAAAACACTGGCAGCTTTTTAATGGCACAAATAGAGAATTTTAACTCTTCTTATTTCGGGAGTGTCTAAAGTTCTAGTGCTGTGAATAATAAGCATCTTAGCAACAGTACTTGGGTCCATCCTCAAGAATTCTAGAGAGCGTTCAGGTACTTATATAGTATATTAACCCTATCCTTAACTGCATCATTTTTTCCCATCTTTAATTTCTCCCAGTATCTGTTCCCTAATTTGATTATTTTTTAAAAAATATTTTGTATTATGTTCACGTCTGCTAAGCACTTTACATCCTGTTTTGAAATGACATCTAAGTATACATAAAAGCTTTCAACAGATTCTCAAAGGAATTTATAACTGTAAAGATTAAGAACCACTGTTATAAACTGTTTAAAGTATCTCATTAGTGGCCCAAACTGAATGCAGTTTCACAAATTTCTTGACACAGAGCTACTTTAAATTTAAACTCACATGACTCAAATGACTCTGACATTATTTGAAGAAATACAAGCAAAATTAAAATGTTAATGTCTACAGGGTTGATGCTAAAATAAAGCACCACCCATAGTCTATAGCATATTTCTTGTTTTCAGAATAGCTTCCCTAAAACCTCCCATTAATTTTTGGAAAAGAGAAACTATAAAACAACAGAGAGTGTCATCTGGTCTATACCACATGCTATCACCTGATTGGCAGGAATACATTCATTCATTTTTCATACATGCATAAAATGTATTGTACTCCTTAAGCGCCAGTCACTGATAAGAACTGGATTTATGGCAATGAACAAAACAAAAATCTTTGTTTCTGTGAAGTCATCCTTCTTACAGGAGGACATAAATAATTAAAACAGAAAACTAGAATGAGTTAAACGTTGCTAACTATAGCAGAGAATTGGGAAATTGGTAGAGTATATGTATGCAAAGGTAGAAATTTTAGAGTGGCTGGGAAAGTCTTTCTGTGAAGATGATATGTGAGCAAAGTCTTGCTGAACAAAAAGGTCAGGTGAAACAAAGTGAGGAAAGCAATGAGGTCAGACATGCAATGTAGGGGGATTTGTGAATTGTTATGTACCTTTTATCTTCTTAGAGAGACATGTAGAGCACTGTGTCACCTTAATCGGACCCATGTTTTATCAGGATCATTGTAGCTGATGTGATGAGCGTAAGTAGAGAGGTCAGAGGTAGATCTAAGTTACTTAAGTGACCTGAACGAGAGGTGATTGTGCTTTTACTAACTAGAATGACAGACAGCCAGGGAAGTATTGAGAGGTGGTCAGATTCTGAATATGTTGAATGTAAAGCCACTCTAACCTGGTAGTGGTATGTTTTAGGGTTTGAAAGAAAGAGGAAAGCTAATGGTAGTGACAAGATTCTAGTCTAATCTGATCTAAGCTAAAAATGTGCTGTAAATTCCTGGGATGGGGAAGTCTATGGAAGATATAGGTTTGAAAAGGAAAGATGGTAAACACCCAGTGTAGATATGAACGAGCTAGAATATATGCATCTAGTATTCAGAGTAGAGGTCTGAGCTGAAAAGATCAATTTAGAGGATTTCAGTATATTTGTAGTACTTAAACCTATGTGGAAATTCCATTGACAGTTACTCCCTACCCTAACAGTGGAATTACTTCCATGCTCAGTCAACTTCTGATACCTAATCTAAAAGGATCCCTTATCCATTGCCCTCCATCAGACAAGTACTATGGAAGACACTTCTGGCAACAGTAGCAAGGTGCCACATATCTCTATCAGCCCACTTTCCAGTGGTGCAGATTTGGGATGTGTGAATTTCATTGAGTATGCTGTGGGAGATCCAACTGGTTCAACAGACTTGGTGATTTTCTGCAATTACAGTGCTCTCAATTGCTTAATGATCTTTCAGTCTCTTTTCATTCACTGAATTCTATGGGCTAGTTATCAAAGCCAGAGATGTTGCACAGTCATGGCTTTGGAGGGTAGAACAATTTGTGTGAGTGTCTATTTCACAGAAAAATGTCCTTTGTCCTATCAGTCCTTCAGCCTTTGCTCCCACCCCAGTTTCTGACTCTAGGCAAGTTAAACGCCAGCCTTAAGTGGAGGGGCATGGTTAATCCCTGCAAAAGGCATTAGCAACATATAAGACAGGCAAAGAGCTAATAACTTCCTTTACTTATATAGAGAATACTGCAAAGGAGTAGAACAAAGACTATGCAGCAAAAGAAGCAGAAAAATATAAAATGGCTAATGTCATGCCTGATAATATAACTGTAAGGATACCATTTTCACCTATCCAACTGACAAAAATTTGTATCTGAGACAGTGACAGAAAGGAGAGATTTAAGGAACAGCAAAATAGTCACTAAGATACAGATAATGCATAATTGTTAATAAAGCATAACAGATAAAGCATAACTTATTGTCAGGGAATGTGAAATGTGGAAACATCCATAACATACACTCTAGTATTTCCTCTTAGATATCTTAATATTTAAATGCAAAGGTGCTTGTGCAAGAATATTTCTAGCATTATTTGTAATAGAAAAAATATCAAACTTAAATACATATAAATAAAGAGAAGAGGCTAAGTAAAATACACTGTATTCATGTGATGTTATATAGCAGTTAAAAGGAATGAATCCATTCTATATATATATCAACGTATTTGGATCCAGAGGTATCTGAGTGAAACAAGGTGCATAAATGCACATATAAAATAATATAATTTATATTAAATGCATGCATTTACTCATATAATACCTCTTTATTTTGTTACAAAGCTTATATTTTAAAATAATTTTTTAAAGTCAGAAGGTATATTCATAAAATTTATAACCCTGGTTATAGGGAGTGAGCCATGAAACCAGAATGTGGATTATAGTAAAATGATTTCAACTTTCTGATAAATTTGAAATTTTTTAAAAATCAATTCATGTGTACCTATGAGATGAAAAATTGATCAGAGGTAATTTAAGTATAGTATAAAAGAAGAAATAGAGAAGAAGCATTGGAAATGAAAATACAATAGCATGAGGTAATGTGAATGAGGAAGAAGGCCAAGGAGGGATGAGCCCAGGGCATGCCAAGATCACCGCCTGGCTGATGGGTGTGGTTCACAGATAGTGAGCTTGGAAGAAGAGTCACTTTGATAAGGAATCATTTAGAAATGATGGATTTAAAGTAATAGAAAAAAACTTCCTAGAGTCATTGAGCAAACCTATAATCCTAGCAGCTCCAGAGATTGAAGCAAGAGGATCGCAAGTTCAAAACCAGCCTCAGCAAAATTGAGGCACCAAGCAACTCAATGAGACCCTGTCTCTAAATAAAATACAAAATAGGGCTGGGGATGTGGCTCAGTGGTCAAGTCCCTTGAGTTGTATCCAAGAAACTAGAAAAAAAAGTAATGGAAAAAAACTAAATTGAGTGAAGGTAAAGACAGAAGACATTAGAGATATAAACTGGAGAGTTATCAGAAACAAATGGACTTAAACCATGAAAAGGGATGAACCACGGAGGAGTAGAATTAAAAACACACACAACTAAGCAGAAACCTAAATATTTACATAGTTTCCATTTGCTTTGTTGTGGTCATATTTATGCATTTATTAGAAAAAAATGAATTCTTATTAATACCTGACTCCAAAAAAATGTCACTTAATTACAGGTGTAGAGTACAAGGACAAGAAAACCCAAAGACAGAATGCAGTTGTCAATGGCCACCCAAGGTGGAGAGGCTTGGCTGTGGGGGGCTGTGCAGTACAGACCTCAAGGTCACAACTTGTCTGCTTCCTGCTTATGAGGAGTTCCTCATGCTGAGACAATCCACTAGGTCTTCTCACAACTTGCTCCACAAGTCACAGAGGTTGCCTTCTCTGGATATATTGTGTAGTTCCACAAATTTCTTTATAATTGGTATCATGAGAGGGTCAACACGAGGGGATTAAAACTGGCTGTGAGGTTCTCTGGGAATTTTAAGGAAAAAAATCTACAAAAGTAAGATTACTCTAGACCACCTACCCACACCTTATATTGACTCATTAATATATTTTGCTATTGTAATTCTTCTGGGAATGAAATTAGTAGAGGTAGGATTATCCTATTAAATCATAGGCTAATCAAAACCTCAGATTATCCAAAAATATTTTGAAATGTTATGCCTTCATTCATATATGAGAATATGTACAGCAAGAATTTATTTAAAATATTCTACACTATTCTGTTTTAGAAGTTAACTGAAAACTGGAGAATCTCTGATTTTTAAACTCAAAATACCATGAGAACTCTGTCAATGACCAGTGTCTTTTACTGATGACCTCATCATGGGGACACGTGGAGAGGTTAAATCATTCACTTTAGAAATATAATTTTCAGCATTAATCCCACAAAGATGTGAATACCACACAGTTTAGTACTTGTGTGAATTAAAATATAAGCTTATGTATTCTGTTGTAATAAAAATGGAAGTTGTTTTTCTGTTTAATCTCACAGACCCATGCCAGGGAGATTAAGAGGGCTGTTTTGTCCCTCTTTGTGCTGGTATGTAATGGTTATTCTCATTTATTCTAGAGGGATTTAGGCTTTTCAATTCTCCTGACTTTATCTTCTTACCTTCTAATGCTGCTGTTCAGTAAGAGAAAGGAAACGGTCCTGGGAGCCTTCCTAGAAGAGATAATTGTGCAGGACTCCCCGATCTCCCTCCTCAGCTGGTAATGGTTAATTAGTCTGTGCACTTACAGTTTGGTCTCCTGAGGAGAGAAATTTAATTTCTTCCTCTTAGCTTAGAAGAACATAGGTTTTTTTTTTTTTTTTCTTTCTTTTTTTCCTTTTTCTTCTAAGGTCTCATCTTATTTATACTTAAGGGCAGTGCCTTGAGCATCAGTTGAGGAGAATGGAATGGAAAGACCTCAGCTCAGAGAATGACAGGTCACGTGCAGTGCATGCAGGTTATATGCAGAACACAGTCGAGGTGTCCAATGCCTTATTTAACAGTGGCTGGTGATGCTCACATTGGACTCTAGACAGAGCTGCATTTCTACATACTTGTTCATCTGATTAAAAATAGGGTGTCAGGGTGCTACAGTTTAGAGAACACCACTTTGGAGTCACCTTTTTTTATTCTTTTTAGATATACATGACAGTAGATCCATTTTGACAAAATTATACAAGCATAGATTGTATTTTATTCTAATTAGGACCCCATTCTCTCTCTCACCCTAAACAAAAATTAACTCAAAATGGATCAGAAACCTAGGCAGTAGACCAGAAACCCTGCACTTACTAGAAGAAAATGTAGGCCCCATACTTCAACATGTTGGCTCTGGAACTGACTTCCTTAACAAGACTCCTAAGGTGCAAGAAGTAAAATCAATAATCAATAAATGGGAAGGCATCAAACTAAAAAGCTTCTTCACAGCAAAGAAAACAATCAAGAGCATGAAGAGAGAGCCTACAGAATGAGAGAAAAATCTTTGCCACCTGTACCTCAGATAGGGCTTTAATTTCTAGGACATACAAAGAACTCAAGAAATTTAATACCAAAAAAGCAAATAATGCAATCAATACATGGGCAAAGGAACTGAACAGACCCTTCTCAAAAGGAGAAATACGAATGGTCAACAAATATATGAAAAAAAGTCAACATCTCTAGCAATTAGAGAAATGTAAATCATAACTATACTGAGATTTCACCTCAGAATGGCAACTATCAAAAATACAAGCAACAATAAATGATGGCGAGTCATTTTTTAATCTAAGTTCCCAACATGGTTCTGCTGCTTACTAGTTATACAAACTTTGAACATGTATTTAAACTTCTAGTCTCCTTGATCTCATCTGCAAAACAAAGGTAAAATTACAGATCAAACAATAGTTGATTTAGCAATAAAGTGTATGTACTAGTATAGTATATGAAATCTTGTAAATTTTCAATGATACGATTTTATTGTTATTATTCTTGAGATCTACATAATTTCTCAGTTCCTTAGTTTTGCCCCTATAATACAAAAATAAAAAATATTGCAGAAAACCTTAAATAAATATTAAGTAATAGAATATGTTAATAATAGATAGATAATAATAGATATTTATATCTTAAATAATAGAATATGTTAAGATGACTGCATTGGTGCCATAGCAGCTAAATAATAATAATAATTTTAAAAAAAACCTTTAGCACATTTACTACAGTGTTTTCTTAGGGACGTCTCAATGTAATTATGTATAAAATAAGAATGATATAAATAACAAACAATGTATATAGTAAGTGGTATAAGTAGAAATATTTCACAAGCTACAGAGGATTATAAGAATGTCAAATTGGCCCTGGAACACGCTTTAAAGTTCATACGATTTCCCATGTTAAGGATGTGAGCCGTGAGAGAGAACCTGAGACTTATATAAGGGTATACAATTAGTGAGTGGCAGAGCAAAACCCTGGACTCAGGGACCACTGTTCCAGTGTGTCTTTCACTGTGGATGCTAATGTGTATTCATTGTCACGTTTTAATGGGCCATTTCAAAACCTTCTATTTCTCTAATACCACATTGTCATAGCTATTGTTCAAAGGCAGAATGTGCAAAATCAGTATGAAGTAGTGCTGTGATGGATGTTTTAGAGGGTCTGGGGCTGTCTTAGAGAAACAAGGGAGCTATGGGATGCAATATTGCATGTTGATATGCAATATCTTATTGCATCACCTGTCCTCACTGATCTAGCTCCACTTTGCAAATCCACCACCATAGCTTGCCTGGCGCATAGGAAAGCCCTATGTTTTATAGTTTCATTCAAGAAAAAAATAAAAAAAGAAATTCCAAATCTAGGGAGCCATTATATGATATTTGTTTGAGGTCACCCTTTCTGTTCCTGGGACGAAACATGTAAAAGGAAACTCCAGTCTTTGAATATAATCAACAGTTTGGAGAAAAAAGCAGTTTGAAAAAAGTTATTTTCAGAAATTTAAATCTCATTGGATTTCTTGGCATTTATATGAAAATGTATATAATGGTGAGAGATAAAATGGCAGTTAAATCATAGGCCTGCTTCCTGAGAGCAACTTGCACACACTAACAAAATGGAAATTCACTCTTAGCCCTGATGTGAGGACAGTGTTGGCATTTAGTCAATCTCTGGATTTATTTATTTATTTATTTATTTATTCATTTATTTATTTATTTCTGTACAAAGGATTGAACCCAGGGCCTCCTACATGCTAGGCAAGTGCTGTATCACTGAGCTACACCCCCAGCCCTATTGCTGGAATTTACAGAGTTATAGAGTACAGAATACCCATGAATGTGTTGAACTAAACAATCCTGACAGATACCATTTGGATCTACACTGACAGATGAAAGTTTATTTCATTATTGAAATTAAACAGAAATTTGTAGCCTGATAAGTTACATAATTTAAGTCACCTTGTATTCAAATCCTAAATTTTGATTTTCTATGTACATGTATTCATTTTTATATAATACTACATATTATAGATTGTATTTGTTTTATTATCCCAATGTATTATCTAGATAAACTATTAATTTGTCAAAGTCAGGGAGACATGGCTATTGTGAATGGCAATTCATTGTGAATAATCTTAAATACTGGTGTTATTTGGAATTTAGGTATTCTCCCTGTAGAGAGGTATACATAAAATAGAAAGAGATAGTTCTTCCAACAAATCTTCAAAAATAATGTTTAGAAAATAGTTATATCATACACTCAAACATAGACACATATAACTATCTTAGCCTACTCCAAGAAACTGGAGTAAATTGGGTTTGTCTAACATGTTCTGAGGTTATTTGTGCAAGGTCTTATGGAATAAGGTTGCCTTCCTCAGATCCAGGCATTTATCATGTATATAGCAGACCTCTTTGCAATAGTCCCTGAAATGGTTCAATTATTTCACTCTTGTTGGCTTAAAAATCATAAAACTCAATTACAAAAGGGACCTAATTAAAATGTATTAGAAAAAGATTTGCATTCTCTTCTCTGTATTAATCTTTTAGACTATCAAGTGCTATGTCACAGAATTATAGACTTCTAGAGTTTAAAAGCAATGTTGGGTAATAGAAGTCATCTCACCCCACAACTTTTTCCATAAATGAGAAGGTGCTGACTTGCTCAAGGTGAGCCAAGTAGAATCAGTGCCCCTCAGTTCAGAATCCTCACTATTAAAAAAGCTGCCTCTGTCTCATTTGCTGTCAATATGGCTGTTGCTGCAAATACAGTTATCCCTGATTCAGAAATCACTATTAGCTAGTAATATTTTATGATGAACAGGATTTCATTCTTTTTCATTATGTTTTGTGTGACTTTTACAGTGTGGAGCATAATTTATTAAAGTAGAAGATAAAATAATCAAAGAAGTGACACATAATGAGATGCACTTTATGAAGATAACAGATCACATGTCTTTTTTTGGTTTTTGATTTTTGGTTTCCAATGATATTATAAAGATCTCTACCTGTACATCATATCTAAGAGCCCATTATAGTCATAGACTGGACTTCATATTGCATGGGTGGCAAATGACAGGAAATTTTTAATGATTTACGTGTTGTAGAAATCTTTGATTTTGTGGGTATTCTTGCTAAATGTCATGTGAGTTTACCCAAATGAAATATTGTTGTAATGTGTCACCAACTATGTGTCAGTTTATGTCAGTTGGTGGTAGAACATATCATTTTACGTGATATGCCTAACTTACATATCCCTAACATATATTCCTAACTTTAAATAAAGATAAACTAAATTCAGGTCCTTGATTACATCATATACTGCTTTATTACCAAAATTGTTACTGCCATAGAATTGAATGATTCTGATGCACTAACAACTGGACATTTGTTTTTCTTATCTCTACCTGAGTATTTCTATGGCAAAATTAGTTGTCCAGGGTATTAAACATTTGGTTATTGATCATTAATTGTACTTATGGGAAAAGACATTAGTCTGTGAAAATGGGACATTTATCTTATGTTTTTATCTGTATTGTTATACAAATGTGCCTTCCATACGTAGCTTGCCTTTGTAAGCATTTGCAATTATACATTATTATCAATCTACTTTTTTTGTTAGTTGCATTATTTATTTCTTATTTCTGTTTTGAATGGAGAGAGCCAATTTGAAATAGTAAATTTCTGAAAGGAGGAAACTTCTACAAGTAAGATAAAGATTGAAATGAACTTCAAGAGCAAAGTAAGAAAGATTTCAGCAAAACCTAAGAAACACCACAATGAAAACATGCCAGAAGCAGGCCTTAACTTTCTTTTATAACTCCAAGACCACTCTATTACTCAAGGAAGCCAGTAGCCCAGGATAGTATTAAAGTTTCTTAGCTTTTATAGCCTTTTCCAATGTTTTGTCATTACTTTTGTAAGAACTTTATTAAGACATAACTTTTATACCATAGAATTCACCAATTCAAAGGATGCAATCCAGTGGTTTATAATCTATTCTCAGAGTTGTGCAACCATTACCATAATCCATTTTTTATCATTCTCCTTAGCTCAAAAAGAAACCTGTACCACTTCAACATCACTCCCCAATTCCCCCTCCTCTTCTTCTCCCAGACCTAAGCAACACCTGATCTATTTTCTGTCTATAGATTTATCTATGCTGGATATTTCGTATAATGGAATCATATAATGGGTAGTCTTTTGTGCTGACTCTTCTGTTGAGTGTAATGTTTTCGAGGTCCCTCCAGGATGTAGACTGTCATTATTTTATTCCTTTTTATGGCTGAAAAATATTCCATCATATGCATATACCATATTTTGTTTACTCATTAGTTGAAGGATGTTGGGTTGTTTCCACCTTTTGTTTGTTATGAATAACACTTCTGGGAACACATTAACAAATGTATGTGTGAATATATTTTCATTTCTCTGGAATGTGCACCAAGGAGTAGAATTGTTGAATTGGTTAGTCACTCTTAAATTTCAAAATAACATTTATTTTAAAGCATAACTTGATCCTCTTACTGTCAGATTCTTTTTTTTAAATTTATTTAATTTTGATTCATTGTACACAAATGGAGTACAGCAATAATTTCTCTGGTTGTACACAAAGTAGAGTCACATCATATGTGCATTCATACATGTACACAGGGCAATGATGTCCGTCTCATTCTGTTATTATTCTTTTGTTTTGACCTCTGTGAGGAACAATTAGATCCTCCTTTATAGCTGTGTCTCAGGTTGTATACAGGATGATATTATTGCTCCCTCAATTCAGATTTAACAATTTCAATTTTCTAAATACTTCAGGTTTTAAAAATCAATTGCTCTGATCACATTCATTTCAGGCTGAAATTGCTCTAATATCCCCATTACTTGTTTTTATGCTTCTGATGAACCAACTTTCACTGTGGAAATTGTAGTGTCCATTTATTGATCACTTACTATGTGCAGGTTCTATGCCAAGTATCCTACCTATATTTCTCTAGTCCTTAAAACAATCAAATGAGATAAATAGTTTTAATTATTCCAGTATTACAGGGGAGGGATCTGAAGCTCAAAGAAAGTAAGTAGGTTAGCCAGAGCCTCCAGCTCAACAAGTGGTAGAGGCCCATTAGAAACCAAAGGTCAGCCAACATTATTCTTACAGCCTGTTCTATATTGAGAAGTCCTTGACCAGTATATTGTTCCTATAGAAATGCTTCAGCCTTCCCTTCAACGCAGACACACCCAACAGTGTGTGTTGACACTACCCAAGCAAATCTTAAAGATGACTCTCAACTATCTTCCAACATTTGAATACTTAGCTTCATACATTAAATAACATAGACAAGTAACTTCCACTGTCCTTTTTATTAGAAGTCAAAACATTTCATACCAAAACATCAAACACTACTTTTAAACAAATTTTCAATCACAAATGCATATTCCACGCAGATTTCAGGATGCAAGCATCTCCAACCATAATTTTAAAACATTAGTTTAGTGCATGCAAACTGATCTGAAAGTTATTCACTATGAAAAATCCTTCCCATTTCCCGAAGAGCATGAAGCAGCTGAGTAAAAGTTCGGGGGTAGGTTGGAGAAACAACAGTGTACAAAGAGCTGCAGCTGG
This sequence comes from Glaucomys volans, assembly GCA_020662805.1. Taxonomy (NCBI): domain Eukaryota; kingdom Metazoa; phylum Chordata; class Mammalia; order Rodentia; family Sciuridae; genus Glaucomys; species Glaucomys volans. The sequence continues at coordinate 430,414 of JAJEJO010003427.1, forward strand.
CATTTTTCAGAGCTAAATGAGCTGCCAACAAAGAGAGCATATCAAAAGACAGAACTCAGTGCCACACAAATAGAGAGTTCTAGGGGACTCAACTGCTCATGATGGGCAATATGTAGACCATCTTGATAGGAATAAAAACCACTGTAGAAACATGACTAAGACTCTGTTTTCAAACAACTGCAGATTTGGAAACAAAAACTGGCAGGATTTTCTGCCATTTGTATTAAAGACTTTGCTATAAGGAGATGGTCTTCTAACAATAAATCAATGTAGAAACACAACAAGCAGAAAGTAGATCAATGATAAAGAAAAAGGACCTAATAATACTAATATTGATCTTGGTAAAAAATAATTCTATTAACCACGTGTGTTTAAAGGTTTTTCATTAGCAATCATTTATTATCCTAATCTTTCCGTTGCCTTTACAGAATTCCTAGGTTTTTTTTTTAAGTGTTTATAGAGAAGGCTATTTATATGGGGTTGTCCCAAATGACAATTTCCACAAAGAAGGGCAAATGAGATAAATAGCACCCCTCTCTATTTCTTTTGCAAGATTTGTTCTTGTTTGGCTGTGTACTCCATCCACATGAGTGAGGTCATCACATGACTCAATAATTGACATCAGATAAAATGACACTGTTACCAGATCTCCTGTCTGGAGAGCTTCCAAGGCTCTCTCCCTGAAACAGACAGAGATGTCACACAAGTGTGGTTTTCTATGAATATGCCATCAAGATTCTAATAATAAAATGTTTAAAAAAGTACACCTCCTATTAAGATAACCCATGCTAGTTTTTCATCAGTATCAAGAAGAAGTGTTCTTTGATGTGACTTTTAAACTTGTCCCACCTCTACTCATATTTTATGTCTCTCAAAATTGGATAGAGCTGCAGAATGATGTAGTTCCCTTTCCTAGGAAGGACCTGAGTCTCTCAGTCAGAAGAAATAAATGCTACCTCTGCCTTATTAGCTATGTTTTATATTATCTCCTAAAGAACTTGTTGGGAGGATCAAATAAAGTAAAGGATGTGGAAATTCTCTGTAAGTTGAAAATTGCTACAGCAGTGTAAAAATGAAAGGAAACTCATTGGGCTTCTTCCTCTGCACCTGTGACTCTTATGAGCTGATCATATAAATATGGCTACCTAGGATAATGACAAGTTGTAGAACTGTAGACTTGACCTCCTTGTTCAAGTCCAGTCACTTCTGTATGTGATCTTTACCTCTTTGATTTTTATGGCTCTTAGGTCAAGTTCCTTTTCCCTTAAAGTTTGCATTGTGTTCACTGGGAGATTTTACTATTGCAAATTGAAAGAGATTGCCACCACGTAAATGCATGTAGCCAAGACTTATATCAAGGAGTAACCATGTAAAACAGTTTTTAAAACCAACGTCTCTAAAAGAAAGCTGGTTTTTTTCAGATTCACATAGAACAAAAACTACTGTAATATGTAATAGCTTAAAATTTCCATGCTTAGTTATCTCAATTAAAACAGAACAAGAAAATCTCTATTAGGAAAATTGCCAGAGAAGAAATAATTAAAGGAAGGTTTTCTCTCATATGCAGAAACCAGACAAAAATAAGAGGGTAAAAAGGAGCAGAGGTGGGAGAGGGGAAACATGAAAAATGGAAAGGGATTGTGCAGGAAGCAAATGGGATGGGAAAAGAGAGGAAAGATGGAATGAATTTGACCAAACTATGCAATGTACATATATGAATATACCACAGTGAATTTCACCTTTACGTATATCTATAAGCACTAATATTAAAAAACCTATAAATAAATAGAAGGAAGGCCATAGAGTAGAGGAAAGGGAATAGGGGAGGAAGGAGGGAAGGGACAGAGGAAGCACTAGGAACTGAAGTGGAACAAATTATATTCCATGCTTGTAGGATTATGTCAAAATGAAACCCAATATTATGTGTAACTAATAATGCACTAATAAAAAAAGAATTACTATGTAAGAGAAAATTTATTGAACTGAACATAATTTCAAACTAAAAATCTTAAAATTATTATACTCTATAGTGATAATTTTCTTCAGATTGCAAATGTAGTAAGTACTCTGTTCTTAAATTGACTGTGGCCTTTTTGGGTAAAAGGTAGCTCCCAAAGCAGAGAAACTTTTATAAAGTATGGATACTCAGCGTGCCACAAGAATTGCTCAGCTGCCCTGAGTTGTTGAATTTGATTACAAACCCCATCAAAGATGGCAAGAATTTGCTCCTCCTTAGAAGAAGGAACTTCCAAAGGATTCAGGAGTTGAGCTAGATATTAAAAATAAAGGGTCTGATTATTACTGAATATTCAGTTGTATATTTTGTTACTATCACTTCTATTAGGAAATTTATATTGAGTCACCTAACCATTTGTTTTAGAGATTATTGCAATTTATGCACTTGTATCTTACAGAAAAATTTTGTACACATTTCATCTGAAATTAAAATAATATGGCAGTAGGTAGACGTAGTGTCACTCCCAGCATAGGAGGAACAATTCAGGGTAGAATTAGAGAGGCCAAGATTAGAAGCTGAAAAGAGTATTTATTAGCTATTGTAGATTTATGGAGGTAACTAAGGCCAAGGTAAGGGAGTTTAAAAATATGTTAATAGGAAGCCATGGGAAGTCTATGAAGGTAGGAAATGGGGACAGACAGGCGTGCTTGGTGTCGGTTGTGTGATGTTCATAAAGATCCATAGGGAGAGGAATGTGGAAAACACAATATAAATCTGGGAGGGTGGAAAGGCAGGAAGAGTGAGTGAGCCTTTGAAAGCTGCACCCTTTAAAGAGGCTGCAGTATATGATTTTAGGACAAGTTTACTTTCCATTCTGCTGTTTATGGTCATGTAAGAGCTGTGAGATAATGAAAGGATGCTCACTGCAGGGGATGGGGGGGGGGGGGTTTGCAAAGAAGCTTTCCTTTCCACCAGACCTTCTAGAGGTCTGGCCTTTCAGTTTTTCTTCTTTTTTGGCACATCGCCTACTTTTTTTTCCCAATGTCTTGGCATCGAATGGCAGGAGAGGACATATTGACATGAAAGTCTATCAGTAGAACAAAGAAAAAAAGCACCAACATATGCTTTTTCTCCTCAGGGTGAAACAGTGACAATTGATTAATTTATTGAGTGCTGCTTTAGTTATCTATTTCTCTGTAACAAACTGCCCTAAACTTAGTGGCTTCAGAAAATAAAACTATTATTATCTCTTATGCTTCTGTGGGTTGCCTAGGGGGTCTTGGATGATTCTTTTGCATGTGTTGTTGATCAGGACTGCATTTCTCTGGAGGTTTGACACATCTAACACATCTAACACCAGGGTAGATCACTGTCATGATCAGGAGGTGGTACTGTTAGCTGAGCGTTTAGAAGGGAGTTCCCAACCAAGTCCCTGTGTCTCCTCCAGATGGCCATTGTGTATGGCATGCATTTCTCATGACCTGGTGACCAGGTTCAAATAAGAGGCACTCCCAGCACCAGAGTGAAAGCTGCAGATCTCTTATGGCCCAGTGACTTTGGAAGTTACACAGTGACATTTATGTCTTATAGTTTGGTTAAGACAAGCCTCAGGAGAAGCCCAGGTTCGAGATGGGTAGAAGGAGACTCCTGTTAGGTAGAAGGAGTACCAAAAACCTACACTATTTTCCCATAACTACCTACCATGTTCCAAGACCTCTGAGAGAACTTTATCCATAGTAACTTTTATAAACCTCAAAACCACGGAGCAGATTACATAATCTATGCTCAGAGATATTAAAGTATGGATTTAGAAATTGAATTAGATGGGATTTGTATCTGACTCTATCTCCACAGCCCAAATAAGCCATAAAGGAAGAATTTGGGGATGGCAATGGCTCATGCATTTATTAGGTAAATTATATGGCTCTATTAGTGATCTCAGACTGTGGAATGGTTCCCCTCCCTCATTCCTATTATCTTAAGATAACTAAGTTATTTTTAAGCTTATAAGGCTAAGTTGATTGAATTGTCTAAAATTTTCAGTGGCATAATTTTCTGCCCTAGCTGTCTATGCCCCTTCTAATTCTTCCAAATAAATGGGTGTGTTGAGTTCTCGCCATTCATGGAATTACAAACAGAGGTTAGGGCAAATCATACACCTCTAAGTTTTTTAATCATGTCCAGTTCTGGTCTGATCAAATGTACTTAATTGAAATAAATCTAAGGGGAATGTGCCTAGCTGAATTGAAAGTAACTATTATTACGACTAAATTAAATCCAAACAAGTTGTGATATAAAATATGCATAGACATCTAACACTTTAAGTCCATGAAAAAATTAGTCCCTTAAAGTCCTTCATTATAATTTTCCTTGAATACTCTGTTCCAGATTTTGTTCTTTAAGGCTATAAAAACTTTCTAAGAAAGAGGCATTCAATTGGAAGAGTTTTATCTATATAAATAGCTGTTGGGATGGATTTTTCTGCTGCACTTTACTTTTCTACCAAATAGATCAATTATATCACTAGGTCTTATGAAAGAGAGATACAGAAGAGATGAAACTGTTTGAAGTGTTGAAACTCATTCATAAGGAAAGATTAAAAGATAGGTGCAATTTCATTTATCCCAGAGAAAAAAGGTGGGAAAAACTGAAAAGTTTTAGTTTCAGTTTCACTAATAGGAAGTTAGTTTCATTAATAGGAAGAACTTGTAGGTTCTATTAAAAGGAAGACAAATGGGAATTGATTAAATGAAAGTAAGGCGTGGGTAGACATATTTACAGGTAAATTTTACCAAAAAGGGTATTGTAAATGCTCAGTTCAACTTTAAAACATGGATGTGAATTTTTTTACCATAAGTGTCCTTAAAAACAATGACGACTCTTACATATTTTATAACCTTTAGAGAGACCGATTCTATGTGAAGTTGTGCAGATGGAGCAGTCAACCTAAAGGCCCCATAGGTTATAATTTTATGAGATCCTATGACATGAACCCCTAGGTCAATGATTGGAAATATAAAGTCCAACAGAGCTAATGAGCTTAATCAAGGTCCCTGAATCAAAGATGAGAGTCTAAGGAGGTGATTTTTTCATTCATTCTTTGGTGGATACATTTCACCTAAAAATACAGAAGGAAGGCAAAAGGAAAGAAAACACAAAGAAAGAGAATGAACTCAAGGTAAGTTTACTCTATTGCAATAAGTCCTACATTCTCAGAATTTAACACTGTTATTTTCTTTAACCATCAGGTTTTAGAATCCTCTCTTGAGTCTTCTGTTTCATGCAAAGAGAATAAAAGAGAACATGTAGAATGTGGGGCAGGTTTTTCTGCATCATGACATCTGCTCCCCTTGCATTAGTCAGAACTCAGTCATGCGACCCTACCTGACTGACTACTGCTGATGTAGGTGTGTAGGTGGCACACATGGCCAGGAGTAGTGTGTCGGGAGGGGGCAGGCAGAAGAAAGACTAACAAAGGTGAAAATTCAAATACATTCTTTCAATGCAGAAGCTGCGGCACTACTGGTGCAGGACTAAAATGTCTTATTGCCTGAAGCATAAAACCATTTTTAATCCTTTAAAAATACAGTTCGAGAAAACCATTGAATTTTTTTTCAGGGTGGACTCCTTCTACTATAATTTCATTTGAAAATCAAACTTGCTGTGAATTCCACTAGAAATTCTTAGGACTGAGCAATGAAATAGTGTAATTTTTAGCAAGTGCCAACAATTTCCATGTGAATGGGACCTTTATTAAACATATTTTAACACTCCTGTGGATTAATAATGTGTTAGCAGAAAAAGACATGTTGAGCTTAGTGCAATTATCCTTCCATCCCAATTATACTGTGACATTAAATCTTGTGACATTTAATAAGAAAGGCCATTTCACCCATGGCTACCTCTAGTGTAGACAATTTATGCAACAGTGTTCCCTTAGAAAAAATTATGAAAAGAAGGCATTCCAACATGCTGATATGTCTAACTGCCCATGTAAATTAAATAAGGTGTAGCCAAACATATAAATTGTTAATATTATGATTACCTGGTACCTGAGACAAAAGAAAGATGAACTAACAACCCTGGATTTTAATCCATTACAAAATGAAACAAATGTAAATGGATAACCAAAAGGAGTTGCTTAGTATGCAGAGATCAAGGAAGTTATTTTTCCTTCCATAGGAGGCATGTAAAGCTTTCTCTAAAATTCATCTGGTATATTTAACCTATAACACAATATTTCTTGAAACTTCAACCTGACTTTAGAGTTATGAAGTGCCTTGGTTAACTTAAAGAGTTCAAACTCTTGCATTTGAGATTTAATTTCTGATCTCTCTCTTAAAGTGCTTTGATATCTTAAATGTCTAAATTGTGTGTGTGTGTGTGTGTGTGTGTGGTGTGTGTTGGTAGGAAAATCTGAAACAGGATGTGTCTAACACTGATTCTGAATTTACTAGAATTTTACTGTTATTATTTCTTTTTGGCATCTAGTAATAAAGAAAAGTATAGGAAGTACTGATCAAATACCTGTTAAGATCCATATTTACCTTTATTTCTGATTTTTATATTGTTGATATGATGGAAGAAAAATATCAACTGTGACAGAAAACCAGTAAGTCAAATGTTTGGAGGTCTATGTTAAACCTCAAGTGATAGGAAAAGGAAAGACAGTAGAATGAATCAGAAATAATTTTCCTTTGTACTTATATGAATAAACCATAGTGAATCCCAACATCATAAACATCCATGAGAATGGGATCCTAACTAGAATAAGGTATATTCTATTCTTGTACAATTATATCAAAATGAATTCTACTGTCATGTGTAACTAAAAAAAAAATAAAAAATAAAATAAAATGTACTTTAAAAAAAACTCAAATGACCAAGAGAAATATTTTTATTTCTATATATAAATTTCTCAATTATTTTTACTTTTAAATAAAGTTTTCAAAGAAACTACTAGGTTTTTTAAAAAGACATATTTTGGGGAGGCTGAAAAGTTTGTATGATACTGTGACTAGAGAATGGGACCAGATTGATTTGTTTTCATCTGGCAGGTGAAAATTCCTCATTGACTCAGTGATGGGATTGGTGGATCAGGATCCTTGGCTAGTTTATCATCTGAGAAGCAAAAATCATATTTATAGATGAGTCCCTTGCTCATTCCCATCCTAAATGTTTCTTCCTGAGTACAGAACCTATAACTTTATAAACTCATGGTTACTATTTGGTTTATTACTATTAATGTAGCCAGAAGCTCAGTAATTATCATGATCCTATAAATATTTTTTGGATATCCAAGCTACTTAAATAGAGAAACCAATAATAATCCATTTTCTTCTCTGCTTTTATGACTTAGACTTTAAGGATAACAATAAAGAAATAAAGCCCTAGTTCCCATTATGGAAGTCTTCACCAATGTGACTGCTTTCCAACCAGTAATACATGGAACTAACCTTTTAAGCAATAAGGAAGCAGAGTATAACATTGGGTGAATTCAGTGGCTCCATAATGTCTTCAAGATCCTGGAATTTTTTCTTTTTCTCTACCCTACCATTTAGAGTATTTTCTTCATCCTATCACTGGTTCCCTTGATTTAGGACAACTTCCAGTGGTAGCTACATATTCCCTCTTCAAGTTAAGAGCAGCATAAAGAACTGAGATTCAACTGTTCTCTCCTAAGAGCTAGGAAGAACTTTCTTAGAGGTCACCAACAAGTATCCCTTATATTTTGCTGTCCATTATTGTGTCAAACACTATTTGTGAACCAGTTGACAATAAAAAAGATGGAATGCCTAAAGACCAATTGTAATAAGGTTAACTAATTTTTGCTTCCCCAATGGAAGGGAATTAGAATGGATGTTGTGATACCAACCACACTGTTTACTGGATGGAATAAGTGCATGGAAACTAATCAGGGAGAGAATAGAGATATAGATGTGAAATGAAAGTATCAGGAGACAATGGACCACTCCTACAAAGAGAAATGCAAACCAAGTAAAAGAATGATATTAAAATAAGAAGATAAATACTAAATTAAGGATAGGTAAGTACTATTTCATTTTAAAAGTAGACTGCTAAACATTTACACCAATTTGTATTTGTTTAACAGAGATTATTTGATTTTTTTGAGAGGAAGATGAGACTATAGTAAAGAGGATATGATGAAATGAGGAGACAGTGCTGTCTTGAGTTATGTTAACTCATGATTTGGAGTAAGGTTTAGACATGGAAAAGACTGATTGTTCCTGTTTTTGTGGATGTCATTTGTTTGTAGGGAAAGTTTTAACCACCTCTAGGTTGACATACTGGATGTTTGTTCCAAGTAGAGCACAGGTAATGAGATACTCAACTGCACTGAAAACCAAGGGCTTGTCTTTGTGAAATGCTGAAATGAGCCATCTGTGCACACTGGAAAACAGGAGGTTTTTGTAGCAAACCTAGCTCACATCCCCTTTTGGATTTCTGTTTCTAGGAAGATATTCATCATTTCATAATCAAAATTGAGTGCAGCATCTACTTCCAAAATGTATGCAGTTGCTCTCCAAACATGTCAATAGTAGGCCAAGCAGACTGACAGATTCCCCTGTTCAAAGAGGAGCTGTCATTAAGGCAAGGCACAGTTAAGTGCTGGATCCACATCTGGTAGCAGGGATTATCCCAGAGTGTCTGCCTCTTCAACAAGTTTAACCTTGGACCAACACAACTCAAAATCTTAGGAAAGGGACAGATATTTGTGTTTGGAACAAGTATCTGTGGCTAGTGATGGGACCAAAGAAGAAACCACAAAGAAACTAGGGACCAAAATCTGGGTCACAAGATAAGAAAATTGTCAGATATTGGGGTTGTAGAACCAAATTGTTTTCAGGATAATTCAAGAAATTCTCTGCCTGGTTTATTTATAAAGTTAGAAAAGCCTACTCTCAAGAACCCAATTATGTGATTAATTATTATGTTGAGTTTTCTGTGTGTTTCACTTATCATGTTGGCTATGTAGCATAATCATAGGTATATGGATGCTTTCTCAGAGTATATTTGTTTTTAAATAACCATACTTTTTATAATAAAACATGTTGTACCTGTTAAAGCCTAGCAAGCTGCCCTTTCTGAAGGTTACCTGGAGCCCTTCTTCATTTTCTCAAAATTCTCCTTCTGGCCAAATCGAAGCTGCATGTTGGAGCTTTGCTTATGAAACTGTTGAAAAGGCACAAAGATTATTTTTGCATTAAGTACCTGGCAGGACAGCTGGTTTCTGTAGAAATATACATAGAAGGATTATTGATGGTGTAAATAGACTTTCTCAGGGAGTTGTAGTTAAGCAATGGTGTACCCGCTGTGTCCAGTGAAAGAGGGATATCTGAGAGTAGTCCCTTGAGCCAAGCAAATTGTGAGGCGAGGAGTGCCCTGGGGTCCCACAGGTCCCTCTTGACCAAACAAGATAAAGCTTTGTGGAAACATGAATGAACAATAATAGCACAGACCTACAGTGCACCACAAGACAATCTGCTTTGTCTAGAAAAGCAGAATATTTTCGCATTTAGTACCCATGACTTCTAAAATGAGCATCTAATATCCTCTCATTCTATTCTATTGCTGCAGTGGTACAAGTGGTTTAGTTTACCTGGAACACATTACTTTAACCTTAAGGATCATTTTGCCTTAGGGAAGGATTTTATCCCTTGTGGAGTTGAAACAGAAACATTTCAGATATGGTGATTCAAATAGAGTTTATGGACTGGGAAATAAAATCCCTCATATTTCTTCTCTGAAGAAAATGAATATCTAGCATTGTTTAATTTGAAAAAGAGAACAAGTGGCCTATTGATGAATTGCTTTAGTTCCTAACATTACCAGGAGACAGCTGATAAAAATGTCTTCACATATAATCATTAACAATAGGACTTTTTAGGGGGTTGGTGATAGCCTGTGGATAAACAAAAGAATTAACTTACTTCATTGGAAGGCAGATTGCAGATCCATCTTCCATTGTTAAAGGGCAGTTAAGAAAACTTCCAATTTCTTTGAGTGATCTACTTTGTGGATTCTATCACTACATGGTTAATTTATGAATAGTGAACCTGAAAAATTCAATATTTTCTCTCCTGTGGCAATATGTTTGCCGTAAATGAGACATTAACCTTTTAAAAGCTTTTGCCTGAAACCAAGAGTCAAATGGTTTTAGCAGGTATTTGAGGGCTCTTTTTATTTTCTTATTTTTTGTAGTTAATGAAGTATGTTTTCTAATACAGCTTGATCACTGTGCTTTTCTGTGATATATGTGAATGAAACTGATGCAGATCAATCGGTTTTCTGATGATGCTTTTGTTGTAATTATCATTAAAACATTTAGTACACTGGGCTCTGTACTTGCTTTGCTTAAAGTAGGTAATACAGCGTCTTTTGAATCTTAAAGTCTGATATTGAAAATCCCAACTTCCTTTCATTTTCTTTAAAACTATTAAATATTTTTTTACTATTTCTCATATTCCATAGGTTTATGTGAGTTTTACAGTGTAAATGTTTTCAAATTCTTTATGTATTGAAGAATAGCATGTTCATATTAATAACAATGTCAGACTGTAATAGTGAATCATGACAGAAATTATCAAGATTTATAAACTTGAGGAATTCTTTTTTTCTGCTGTTTGTTTGGTTTTTTGGACTACGGATTGAACCTGGGGTGCTCTATCACTAAGCCACATCCCCAACCCTATTTTGTTTTGTATGTTTGGGTTTGGTTTTTTATTTTTACAGACTGCATTTTGATTCACTGTACACAAATGGGGTACAACTTCTCATTTCTAAGATTGTGCATGATGTAGATTCATACCATTCACGTAATCATACATGTACATAGGGTAATGATGTCTCTCTCATTCCACCATTTTTCATACCACTGCACCCTCCCCCTCTCATTTCCCTCTATGTAATCTAAAGTTCCTCCATTCTTCTCTCATCCCTCACCCAGCCAACCAATTATGTATCATCATCCACTTTTCAGAGAAAACATTCAGACTTTGGTTTTCTGGGATTGGCTTATTTCACTTAGCATGATAATCTCTAATTCCATCCATTTATCTGCAAATGCCATAATATTTTTCTTCTTTATGGCTGAATAATATTACATTGTGTATATATATACCACGGTTTCTTTATCTATTTATCTGTTGAAGGGCATCTAGGTTAGTTCCACAGTCTAGCTACTGTGAATTGAGCTGCTATTTGTATTTTATTTAGAGACAGGGTCTCTCTGAGTTGCATAGGGCCTTGCTAAGATGCTGAGACTAGTTTTGAACTTGGAATCCTCCTGCCTCAGCCTTCTGAGCTGCTTGGATTACAGGAATGTGCCACTGTACCTGGTTTAACTTGAGGAATTCTAAACCTTCTTTTTACAATATGCTGTAGTAGACATTGTCAAGGAGTTGTAGTTACCTACAACTACACAATGGTTTGTATAGGTAGCAAGTTCTGTAATAACACCTGTTTTTAATCTCATTGTGAAAGCAATATTTAAGTATTTTAAAACCATATCCTGTTTCAGAAGTCTCTCAAAATTAATTGCTATTGATAAGCTGTATTATCGGGGTTCTATATTACAAGTAGAAGATAAATGTAATATTTTAATCAATGTATTTTATTCTGTGTCCATCTCAAAGAGGTAACTATTCAGAAGGGATTATTAGAAGATCAAACAACCCTCAACCTTGAAGAGCACCGTGCTGGAGAGTTTCTATTGCTCCCAATAT
>JAJEJO010003427.1:442516-494949 GCA_020662805.1 Glaucomys volans
TGATTTCTTTTAGTGCTTTGTCTTTTAAGAACCAAAATAAAAATGGATTAAGAAACTGTAAAACCCCTCTATACTCTCCATACCCTCTGTGGATTTTAGTTTCAGAAATATTTATAATGTATAAAAGATCTTACAAGAAAATATTGTTTGCACCAAGAATATAAAAATTTTTTAAATCAAATTTTTTAGTAAACTAAAATTGAAACTAAATTTTCTTTTCTTGACATTATAATCTATCAATAGCCAGGAAACAAATATTAATTCAGACTAATTAAAGGCAGAAACAAAATTAATATTCCACTAATACTATTCTCATTCAGTATTTTTGAGAAGTTCTAGTACATAAAATAAAATAATAATGGTAAATAAATATATGAATTTAGAAAAAACACCAAATTATGAAAATGGTTATTATCTATATATGATGTGAACGGTCACTGAGCAAGAAAACTAGCAAGTAGATGCTTTATGAAAAATATTAAGTGGGCTATCCTTGATTACTCAAAAATTCAGTGCCCCCAGTATTGTCATGCATAATCATAGTGAAGGGAATGGGAGAAAAGGCTTTCCATTTAAAGTAAATATTAGAGGGCTAGGTATGTCAGTCAGTATAAATAGAGACATAAAATAACAATTAGATGAAAAACCTAGGAAGATATTTAAAAGAGGCAAAACCTCTGTGAGACAAATGACAAAATCTTCCTATTATTGACTAGTAATTGTTCAAATTAATGGGTTCACCCTGGTAGTGGTACAGGCAAGAACGGAGTTTTATCATATCCACCCCACGCTCTCCCCCTCCTTTCTCTTCACTCAGTCTCCCTTTTACATCCCTGTCATCTTTGTTGCCCCCCAGATTTCACATATGAGAGAAAATAGATGGTAATTGCTTTACTGGGTCTGGGTTGATTCACTTAACATAGTTATCTCCAATTCCATCCATTTTCTGCAAATGATAGAATTTTATTCTTCTTTGTGACTGAATAGCCTTCATTGTGTATATATACCAAGCTTTCTGCATCCATTCATTTGTTGACAGGGACCTAGGCTAATTCTATAACTTGGCTATTGTGAATTTTGCCACAGTGCATGGGTACGCAGGTATCTCTATAACAGTGGTATTATTAGTTCTATTTTTAGTTTTTTGAGGAATGCCCATACTGATTTCTATAGTGACCATACTAACTGACTTTCCTACCATCAATATATTAGGAAGGGTTCCTTTTGCCTCTTCATCTTCTCCAGCATTTCTTGTTTTTTGTTCTTGATATTTGTCATTCTAACTGGGGTGAGATGATATCTCAGTGTAGTTTTAATTTGCAATAAATGGCAAAATAATGAGGACAGACATTAAAAACAAAACAAGGTGTAGCATCCAAATATTTAAGAATTATTAATTGTCCCTAAATCCATTGTGAATGGAAACAAATCCTCTTGGAATTGTTGAGGGATTGAGAGATCTTAGAAAAAAAATGAATCTAAAATGAATCTAGCAAAAGGAATATTCTAAAATCGTTTTAAAAAACATTTTGGAAACAAAATTAATGCAAGTGAGCTTGTTGAAGTGTATTCTGAAGTGCTAATATTTAAAACAGTATGAAACATAAATATTCAGGAAATTTATTTCAGCTGGACTATGCAATGTCTAGAAGCCAACCAAAGTTCAAACACAAAGATGGCAAGAATGGAGGAAAGATAGCTAGCATAGAGGGAAGGGAGGGGTGGGGGTGGGTGGGGGGTAAAATTAATAACAATGTGTGACAGATACCATTGCCCTGTGTACATGCATGAATGCACAGATGGTGTGACTCTACTTTGTGTACAACCAGTGAAACGATAGCTGTACTCCATTTGTGTTCAATGAATCAATAAGTAAATAAAAGAAAAAAAAAAAAACAAATTGGCAATGTGACAAACGTATTTCAAATACTCTAAAAGGGATAAAATAATTAGTAAGTCAGAGGCAATTGACTCACAGTAAGGACATCAGATGGATGTATGAATTAATAGAGGAATAGATAAATGGATTATAGATACATAGATATATGGATGGTTGTATTCATAGATTACTCCTAAATAAAGTAAGTTCCAGATTGACATGAATGTAAAAAATATGAACTATACTAAAGAAAAATAAGAGTTTAAAAAGAAGTATTGGACTGAGTTGACTGCATAAGCCTAGTACCAAATAAAAAATGATAAATGAAAAAAATATTTGGCCAACCTCATAAAAATGTAAAACTTTGTGAGTTCATATGACATCTTTTTTGGGAAGTACTGGGGATTAAACCCAGGAATACTCTATCACTAAGCTACACCCCCAACCTTTTTAATTTTTTATTTTGAGACTGTCTCACTAAGTTGTCCAGGTTGGTGTCAAACTTGCTTCAGCCTCCTGAGCAGCTGGAATTACAGGCATGTGCAACTGTGCCCAGCACATGTGACAGCATTCAGAAAGTTGAATTCAAGAGATGAATGTATAACGAAACTATGATATGGATAAAAAATGGAATACCACTTAGTCTTGAAAAAAGAAGAAAATTCTGTCATTTGCAATAACATGAATAAGCCTGGAGGATATTATGTTAAGTAAAATAAGCCAGACACAGAAGGAAAAATATTGCATGATCACACTCAAAGAAGCAAAAAATAAAATAGTGGTTACCAGAGTCTGGGGAATGAAAAAGTGGGGAATGGGGAGATAGATGAAAGGTACAAAATTTCAGTTAAGTAGAAGTTCAAGAGATGTATTGTAAACATGGTGACTCATATAATGTGTTGTGTACTTAAAACTTGCTAGGAAAGTCCTCTTTTTTTTTATGAACCTGAGCCTTGTGCATTCGAGGCGTGCACTCTACCCATTGAGCTATATCTCCAGCCCCAGGAAAGTACATTTTAACCATACAAAAAAAAGTATGACACATGATAGATAATGTTCTACAATGTAATAATGAATCAAAACCTACAATGACCTAAAATTTAAAAAAATCAATGACCTAGAATTAAAAAAATAAATTTTAAAAAAACTAATGTTTTATACCATAATTTTGTCAATTAAATATAAATGTAAATAAAAGCTGAAAAATAATATAGACAATGAGGATGGAATACAAATGTCATTGAAAAATAACAATAATAATAACCATGTTATTCATGTGTCTGACACTGCTCTTGGGGCTTTAATTTATTAACCAATGCATTTCTATTGAGAGGTCCTAGGGACTAGAGACTTTGCTCAGTAGAAGAGCACTTGCCTAGCATGCATGAGACCCCGGGTTCAATTCCTAACACTATAAAAATTAAAAACATCCCTGTGGGAGATACTGTATTGCCCTCATTTGCAAGCAAAGAAACTTAGATACAGTTAGATTTCTAGTTGCCCAAAGTTAGATAATAGGTAAGTGAGAGATCCAAAATTTAAACCTAGAGAGACTGGATTTAAGACTATTCTCTTCCCTTTCTGTTGGCATATGCCACTCAACCCTGGAGTTCCATCAGTCAAAAAAAAAAAAAAAAATCACCTAGAATAAAAGGTAAAAAGTCACTTTTTCAAAAAAGAAAATATTATAGTCAATAAAGCCCTTAGAAAATGTTAAACATTAATGGTTAAAGAGGAAAAAATGAAAGGGGATTAAATATCTTACTTTTTCAGACCAGTAATGATTAAAATATTGATTGAATATCCTGAGGAATGAGATGTGGGCATACAGAAAGCCTATGTTGGTAAATGAACACAACATTTCTATATGGCAATTTTTAAAACCATATAATTTTTTTAATCACATGCTTTAACCCTGAAGAAAATCATTTAGCAAGTTTCTGTGTGTGTGTGTGTGTGTGTGCGCACGCACAATTAACGAAAGATATGCAAAAAATGTTAATGGTGGTTCTTATTGATGGGAATCTTTATTTTTTTGTGGGATATTTTAAATTAGGGTTTAATTCTTATATAAGCATAAAAATGCAGTTGTTTTGATAGTTTTTGGATTAATTCAAATCTCCATCCAAGAGCAAAACAATTTTAACTTACAAAGTAATGCATTTGATTACATTACATAACTGGACTGTTAAAAGGAGGAGACTTCAGATTTGATATAGTAGCTAAGTAATATTACCAAATAACCAGAAATTTTCTGTTTTTCCATGTCCCCCCCATCAGCATGTTGGGTTTTCTACTTTACACTTAAAACCTCATGATTATTCTTACCCCCCTACCACAGATGGTGTGACTCTACTTTGTGTACAACCAGAAAAACAATAGCTGTACTCCATTTGTGTTCAATGAATCAAAAAATTAAAAAAAAAAAAAACCTCATGATTGTAAGATGGCTGCCTCAGCTCTAACCATCACATTCATCATACAACCATGCTAAAGGATAGATAAATATGGTGAGGGTGGGGAGAAATGTTTCCTCCCTGTGAATTTCTTTCTTCTTATCTGAAAAGAAATCTTTCCCAGAATCACTGCAAACTTCCCCTTATTATCATAGGCCAAACACCCGTATCTACTGGAAACATACCACTGACAAATAGGCATGGAAATCCCACTGTGTGCTTAGAAAAATTACAAGTCAGCCTGTGACTGGAATGGAATCACCACTGCACTCTTTCTGTAGCTAAGGAATAAGCCACTACTCTGCTCTCACCTGTACAAGTCAGGGTTCTGTTAGCAGTGAAAAAAAGGGTGAAGGCTATTGGCAGGCTACCCTTAGTACCTGCGAAAAGACCCAAGTGTCATCATGACCACAATAAAGCAAAATACTACAAAACCTTAGTAAGCCTTTCACTGGAGAAACAGGCTATCCCACATTTCTAATAACTACACTTCAATCGTGTGTAATTTGGAAGATACAGAATCATAGAACTTTAGAACCATAGGGGACCTTAAAAATCACCCAGGGTAATTCATTTAATTAACTCATGAGGAAAATGGGTCCAGAAAGGTTATAATCTACCCACATCACTTACCTAAATTAGGGATCCAGGGTCAGCCTCCCATGTTCCTGCCTGTAGCATGATTAAACCTACGTAATGAAAAGCAATGTTTTTTATTTTTTCTCATTAGTTATACATAACAATAGAATGCATTTATGCACTTTGATACATCATACATGAATAGAGTATAATTTCTTATTTTTCTGGTTGTACATGTTGTAGAATCACCCTAGTTGTGTAGTCATATATGCACATAGGGTAATGATGTCTGTTTCGTTCTACTATTCTTCCTACCACCATACCCTCTTCACACCCCTCTACCTAATCTAAAGTAACTCTATTCTCTTCCCTAGCCACCCCTCCGCTTATTGTGAATTAGCATCCACATATCAGAGAAAACACTTGACCTTTGGTTTTGGGGGTTTGGCTTATTTCACTTAGCATGATATTCTACAGCTCCATCCATTTACCTGCAAATGCCATAATTTCATTCTTCTTTAAAGATGAGTAGTAATCCATCATGCCCCTCAGATAGAGCATTACTCTCCAGGATATATAAAAAACTCAAAAAACCTAATACCAAAAAAACAAATAACTAAGTCAATAAATGGGCAAAGGAACTGAACAGATGCTTCACAAAAGAAGAAATACAATCAATCAACAAACAACAAATGAAAAAATGTTCAACATCTCTAGCAATTAGAGAGATGCAAATCAAAACTATTCTAAGATTTCATCTCACTCCAGTCAGAATGGCAGTTATTAAGAATACAAGCAACAGTAAATGTTGGTGAGGATGAGGGCAAAAAGGGACACTCATACATTGCTGGTAGGACTGCAAATTGGTGTAACCACTCTGGAAAGCAGTATAGAGATTCCTCAGAAACTTTGGAATGGAATCACCATTTAACCCAGCTATCCCACTCCTTTGTTCATACCCAAAGGACTTAAAATCACCGTATTACAGTGATGCAACCACATCAACAATTATAAAAGCGATGTCTCAATGGCCTTCTCTTTTATTTTATTTTATCAGACATCTCCTTGCTTTCCCTGATTTTATTCCTTGTTGAATCCTAATGACAACTTGACAAATTTTATCTTGCTAAAAAACGAAAACAACCAGAAGCAAAACTACAAAATACTTTGAAACTTCTTTTTCTTTCCTGATGCCTGTCCCATGTACATTTTATCTGCATTACCCACATTTAATGTTCCACTTTTACCATGTTTGCTGTATCATATCTGTGTGTAGGTTTTTTTGAACCTTTTAAGAATATAGATACAATAGCCCTTTAGATGACTTAAGTATGTATTTCCTAAAAGACATTTTCATGTATAATCAAAAAACAATGATCAAAATAAAGAAGTAACATAGATGCATTGCTACTATCTAATCTATGAACTCTATTCATATTTCATGAATTTTTCCATTAGTGTACTTTAAAAAATTCTAATTGAGAGCAATCCAGCGTAATATGTTTTGTTTGGTTCATATCTTTTAAATCTTCTTTTATCTAAAGCATTTCTTAGTCTCTCTTTATTGTTTTTGGAAGAGTACAGGTCACTCATTTTGTAGAATCTCTTAAAGTTAGGCTGATTTCCTCTCTATGTGTTGTACATAATCACAGAGTTTTAGAACAAGATCAAATTACAATACTAAATCCAGTTGCTAGATGCCTAGCAACCACTCTCTGAGGTATTAGAAGTTTTTGTTTGTTTCTGTTCTGTTCTAAATGTGTTAAGAACTTACCCTCTCCAGTGGCTTTAAAACATACCAGGATTTGAGGACTTTCACAAGTTTAACCCCAACTCAAAAATACCATGGCTTTCCCCTGCCCCACCGAATGCCCACTTAGCACTTTCCCTTTACTTGCTGGTACTTATCATAATTTGCAATTCGATAGTTGTATGTAATTTTATGTAACCATGTAGAATCACCCTCACACTGAAGGGCACTAGATGCTAAGGTGCACGAGGGCAGGAACCAGGTCTCCCTCATTCAGCATCCAGTGGAATACCAGACTATAACAGCTGCTTTTTGAAGGAACAATTCTATACCTGAAAAGATTTTTAAGGACTTAAACCTGTATGTACTTCACTATGCTTTTTTTACCTTGGCATTGTCATTGAAAAGAGAAAATTAGCATGACAGATTAGGAAATGATTTTAACTGGTTTGCTGATCTTGAAAGGGGGCACCTCTCAGACATTTTATTTCTACCTGGTGTATTTGTGTGTGGAGGCCCCAATTCAAAGAAATAATAGCATTGTTTTTCATTCTGCGACAATGTAATGTTATTGTCTTATGTATTTATCCTCAATGTCCTGTTCTAGGAAGGGGTGGTGCTCAGAAAGTATTTGTTCAGTGGCTGAGTTTTGCTTATGAAGCTGAAACACTTGTTGGATAAATAAAAATAAAAAAATTAAAAAACAGGCAAATGTGTGTTTCTCCCTTCACAGCAGCCACTGGGGTTCAGGTCATCTGATTCTGTCATGTTTTGGCTGAACACCTTATTCCCCAGGCATGACCCAGTGCTGGGTGTGGCACCTGCTGCCTGCAGGGTTTGCGTCACGCTTTTGCGTTCTGCAGATGCATGTCACCAGTGCAGATTTCTGGGCTGTGTGCAGGATTGATGAATGGTTTAATTCTCACAGAAGTGTTTTTCCCAGGTACTAATTGTCAATTATAAGAAAATGTTTGTGTAGTGAAAAGTAATTGATCCTTTACAGCATTATTCATCCATTCATTCTTTTCAGTCATCCAGTATTTGTTAAGGGACTGCAATGACCAGGGTAGGTATGCAGTGGCCATCGAAAAGGGGCATCCCTATCTTCATCATGCGTCAGGTCCAGTGAGAGTGACAGGCATTTAAAAAATAAATCTCTACCTATCAAAAAATCACTTTAAGTTATAAAAATAAACAAAATAAGACCTACTTTAAATTGGGTAGTTTGGTGTTTTTGTTTTTTTGGTTCTCTGGAGGGTTTTAGATTTCTTGTTTGTTTCTGCTTGCTTATTTTTGGGTTTTGCTTCTGCTTGGTTTCTTTGGCTTAGACAATAGACATTTGCTTCTCACAGTTTGACAAGCTGGGAAGTCCAAAATTGAGGTACTGGCAGATTCTGTTATAAAGGAGGGCCCTCTGTCTGTCTTGAGACACTGCCTTCCCTCCATTCTTTCCGAGGCACAGTGAGAAAGGGAGCACTCTGGTATCACGTCCTGAAAATAAGAGAGTTTAACTGAGATCTGATGGACAAGAAGGAATCAGCTGTGTGGGGAGTGTGTGTGAGCATGCACGTGTTTGTGTGTGTGTGTCTTACATGTGAATTAGGAGGGAAAGAGAGGACTGCCTTCCAGAGTGGAAGTACAAATGTAAAAACAGGTACAAACATGAAAGCCTACAAGTGGGTCAACTTGGGATGCCCGTAGATAAGTGATCAATCCACTGCAAGAGGGAAAGTGCTGGACTCAAGCAGATCCTCCTAGGCTGTGTTAAGGACTTGCATTTGTACTTATTTTTCTGAGGGAAAGGGAAATTCATTAATGATTTTAAGCAGAGACATCATGTGCCTCCCAGTACAGTGAAATCTCCTTGTTTGCAGATTTCTTCATGTTTGCAAATTCACCTACTTGCTAAAATGTGCTTGTAACCCTCAAACTAATACTTGTGGCACTTTCATGGTTACAGAGCAGCAAAAAATTTGAGTCACTTGATGCTCCCATTCCCAACTGCGGTAGAATAAGGTGATACCATGTCCTCTTATTTCAGCTCTCATTTTGCTGTTTTTGTGGTATTTATGTAGGGACACACTTTTCAAATGTTTGTGCTTTTTACTGGTAAGTTAGCTGTTTTAAATAACCCCTAAGTGTAGTGCTAAGGGCTGTCTAGGGTTTCTGAGTGTAGGGAAACTGTGATGTGCCTTACAGAAAAACATGCATTGATAAGCTTTGTTCAGGCATGAATTTATAGTGCTATTAGCCATGAGTTCAATATTAATGGACTAACAATACATATTAAATACAGTGCTTTAAAGAGAAAAAAAAGAGTTAAGATTATCTATGATTGGTTGAGGAAAAAACACAGGACCAAAGCTCACAGGAAGGTAACACTGCATTTCCTCTAAGGGTTAGTATTCACTAACTTTTGTTTTTACTTTATACTGATTTTGTAAAACATAACTACTGCAAATAATGAGAATCACCTATATATATTTAAAATATTACCCTGCCAGCAATATCTACAAAAGTGGAAGCCCTAGTAAGAAATATCTCAGTGCCCAGTGTAGAGATGCATGTGGCCTATTGAGATTACGGTAGAGATAGGTATTAACACTCACATTTAAGAATGTAGGACTGACTGGAGATACCCAGAGTGAGATTCTTTAAGTCCTTTTGCCCATGTCAAATTTTTAGTTTCAGGTGCCCAGAGCCCATTCTCCTAAGGAAGTTCGCTAAATATAACTGTTATAAGAAAATCAGATGTACAACTTATAATTTAACTATGTAACTAAATATACAAATATAATTTTTAATTAGTCCTCAAAGAATGGTATTGATATTGACCATTTTATATGCGCTATGATTGATACTGCTAGTGTAGTCTTAATTCACTTATACTTCTGACAGGTGTTTAGTTAACTTTCAATGGCTATCAAATTCTTTGTCAGGAAATATCTTCTTCATCAATTTGTAATACTGCAACTACTCAGTCTCTAAAAGCAAGATATTTTTGCCTTGTCACCATCTAGAGAACCTTAAAAAAAATTTTTCCCCTCTCCACTATCAAGCTGAAGGTGCTTTCTTTTCCATAATGGGGGGCTTGGTGTATTAAGCAAAACAGTTCATGCTGACTGCAATTTTGGTATCTATTAAGTGCCCATCTTTTACACTTTTTTTTTTTATCAATTTCTTTAAGGCTTTATTCCTTGATCCGAGAGATTTTTTAAAAGAAAGTAGTTAAAAATCCAAGAGATTTCAGTGAACAAAGATTAAATAGTGAAGGCAAAACACATTACTTTAGCAAAAAATAAGCTTGAGAAATATATCCATAAGCAGAGATAAGAATAAACATAGACCAGACTTGCTGGATACCTTCTCAGATCACCACTCCCTTCCCATTAGCAGTGGGTCAGCCTTGTGAAGATGGTCTCCTCCACATGTTCATATCCTGGGGAAAGACAACTCTTCCCTAGACTCAGAGATTAAGAACTTGAGCCACTTTAGCCAATGATAACTGCATCCCTTCTACCACCAACTGACTTAGGAAAAGGATAGGAACCAACACTGGCCAAAGAACCATGAGGAGAAGTCCACTGAGGTAACTTTTGAGAAGTGTCCACCGATAAAAAGGTATATGAAAGGAGACACATTTCCAATTGTGAGGTTATTTGTGGTAGTGTTTCCAGAAGATGTGTAAACCATTTACACCTATCACGTCTCAAGCATGAGGACTCAAGCATTTAATGCCCTCAGTAAGTATATTTAAAACCTGATGTATGATATCACTTCTGGGCCTTTTAATTAACCAAACCTACAGAGGAAATTTTGTTTCTGCAGTTTATTATTTTCAGTATTTAAGTCATTTTGATATGAGTCCTCTCTGACTCACAGCTTAAAGCATTCTAATGTGGACTTCCATATCGGATTTTATTATTTCATACTTTATCAATTGTGAGATGCACATATTTGAACATTTTAGTATCTCTGAAAAGAAGATTCATCTTAGAGTTGAGATTATCTTTGATTCAGTGAATTTGAGGAATTTTTTTTCTTGCTAAGTTTAGTATTTGTTTTAGTCAGCTTTTTCACTGTTGTGACTAAAAGATCTGACCAGAACAATTTTAGGGGAAGAAAGGGAGCTCATGGTTTTGGAGGTCTCAATCCACAGAAAGCAGGCTCCATTCCTCAGGGCTCAAGGTGAGGCAGAACATCATGGCAGAAGAGTGTAGTGGAGGGAAACAGCTCACATGATGATCAGGAAACAGAGAGAGATTCCACTCTCCAGATACAAAATATATACCCCAAAGTCACGCCCCCAATGAACCACTTCCTACAGTCACATTCCACCTGCCTCCAGTCACACTCAGTTAATCCCATCAGGGATCGATTCACTGATTAGTTTAAGGCTGTGACCCAATCATTTCTCACACATGAGCTTTTGGGGGACACCTCACATACAAACCCTAACAGCATTCAACATTATACAAAAGCATATGTTAAGCAAAGGCATCCCAGTGACATGCTAAACCATCTCACATTGATAGAACATAGGGAAATCAATATTCACTTGATTAAACAAAATAAGAAAATCCATTACACATTATATTAGTTACAAAAAATGTCAGAGTACAAACTATAATCATGGACTCAAGATGAAATAGGTTGTAGTATCTTTTTATTTTCCCCAAATATATTTTAAATATGCCTACCATTCCTTCTACTGAAAAAAATAAAAAACAAATCTGTTTGCTCCACAACACAAAGTTATATCTGATTAATAAGACATAAAGTATTACGTGCCAACTGTGAATATTGCATAGCAGAACGTTTTCACTGGGCATGAAGGATGTAATGCACTAACTCAGAAAACTTTAGGGAAGATAAGACGTGCAGACAAGTAACTATAATGCACAGCAGTGTTTTAATCATATTGTTAACTCTTAACTGCTACCAAAACACAACAAAGTCAAAGAAGTCCTCTCCAGGGGTAGTGAGAAGTCTGCAAGGAAAGAATCAATCAAGCTCAATTTTGAAGAATGTATACATTTAAGCAGGTCAAGACTCAGCAGATTAAGGATATTCCAGAAAAACTTGTCCGAACAAAATCAGAACCTACCGTGACCAGAAGGTTTTCCCAGAACAGTGAGGCCTCAAAGGAAGATGATAAAATGGATAAAATAATGGGGATGGAGTTAGCAGCAGGGAAACTGGAGCTAGATGTGCTCTCACCACCAAGTTCCTTCTCCCAGGATTTCCAGAAAGAAAGTAATTACATTCTAACCTTTGAGCCTTGATGATTATCACCTTTCCCCTTTCATTTATATTGAAACCCCTCAAAAATAAGAACTGGACCTTCAAGTTTCTTTAATGTTCTTTACAATTATTCCAGGAAACAGAACCGCACAGTGCAGCACTGGAAAGGAACCTGCAAGTGAACAGTCACAGTAATAGCAATTACAATGAAAATCAAGACAACAATCTGCTTATTTTGTGAATTGCAAAAGCATTTTATACCTCTTTGCAAAGCACTCTACACATCACTTTATCTAGTACTCAAAACAACCTTATGAAATAGACATAATCATTTTATTTCTGAGAAAACTGAGTTTAAGTACCTTGCCCAAGGTCAAACAACTAGTAAATAAGAGTTAGAATTTGACTACAGGTCTGTCTAACCCCAAAATGTAAATTTACACCTACCATGTTATTCTACCTCCCAATCTCTTTTCAAGGATGGCTTTAAATTGGTAAGATTACCTCTTCATTTTGCCATGTTGGAGAGTTGGATTAGAGGTATTTTTCTCTTTCTTTTAGTTTATTTGCTCTTTTTGCAAAGTCCTGTTTGATTTCCTGTGCTATTTGCATTAAACCATATGAAGAATGTTTATGAGAAACATCTAGTATTTATTACTAGGAAATAGCCTATAATTACCTATTTTATTTTTAAAAAATTACTGAATAGCTGTCTAAAGATTGGTCAATCCCAACTGATCAAGCAGCTAGTGATTTTCTATCAGTTTAAAGTATTTACTATTCTCTTGAGCCAAATTTCATTCCATAAAGAACAGAGGGCTAAGCCTAATTGGAGAATAAATCTCAGGCATGCATCATGAGGAATATAGATTTTATTATATTTTCTACAAATAACTTGTCATGGAAGTACCTTGAGCTTCAGAATAATTCTGGGACGCTACAAACACAAATGCAAGAGGAATAGAAAAGTATGAACCTCTCCATCTTTTTCTTTCAATAATTTAATATCCAAGTCATGTACTTTTTTTTTTTAAGTGTAGACTAGTCTGCAACTCCAAAGGCCACAAAATGCCATAGAAATAAAAATGGATGACTAACCTTTCAGGCAGCACTAACCTGGTCATACTCCTTCTGACCTTCACCAGTTCAATCCATTTATAACAGCTTTTTATTCTTTTATTTGGAGTGCTTTTAAATATTATATAATAGGCTAAATCATTTGTCTTCACTAAACATAGTTATTTAATGGTGCAGTGCAAAACATCTGTGCTTATATAACATGATTTTTTGATCAGTAAAATAAAAATATAAAAAGGCTAAATATTAGAGGAAGAAAATGGATATTAAACACTAAATCAAAGCCACCCACACACTGATTTG
This sequence comes from Glaucomys volans, assembly GCA_020662805.1. Classification (NCBI taxonomy): domain Eukaryota; kingdom Metazoa; phylum Chordata; class Mammalia; order Rodentia; family Sciuridae; genus Glaucomys; species Glaucomys volans. The sequence continues at coordinate 455,805 of JAJEJO010003427.1, forward strand.
TATTTTCACATTCAGATGGAGCAATTCACCAAAACCCAACTATTTTGCATGTCAAAGGAGAACTTTAGATTTGTGTTGTAATTAACCCTATGGCATGATTTATTCCAAACTATAGTTTCTCTGCAATTTACTTGTAATTAATTTTCTTCTTTTTAATCTTTAGAGCTTGGCTTTTATTTCCCTCTTCCATTTAGTTAATATAATGATTGTCCATTGACTTCAAAATTATCTCGGAGTATGGCAAATTGAGATGAACCTGCAGAAATCAGTGTGTATAGAGATATTTGTGATTTTTTTTTTCTTCTTGAAGCCAGGTCATATAAATTAGAAACCACCTGGATGACAGAAAAATCAACATCTATACTTTTTTATATATATGTATTTGACTTTTTTTTCACATCAGGAATTTCAAAATCTAAACCACAGCAATATTTGCTGAAAACTCCGAAACAATTTCACTTGAAGGGAACAATTTTCAGGTCAACTGAAACTACAGTAAAGGGGTTAGGAAAAGAAAATGAGAAGATTTGAAGAGAAACATAAAGTTAGTCATGAGTAGAATAAAAAATATTTCAGTTAGTGCTATTTTTTAATTTTGTTGTTAAAGTGACAGTGTGTCCTACGTTTATAAAGATATTTAAAATATTTTAATTAAATAATAAATTTATAAGTGATAGACTCATAATAATAGCCCTAATTCTAAGCCAACCTCACATGGCTCTTCTCTGCTGCCTCCTAGTAAGTGTGTGTAGGAAAGTACCATCAACCATATCAATATACTTACTCATTCGCATCATCCTGCCTTATTCCAAAGCAAGCACAAAAGTAAAACTCAAGATTTATTTATGGTTCTATGTCAATAACTTTTGTGTCTTGATAATGTATTTTGAGGCTTAAAATGTTGCTAAACAGGAAGATTTTGTTAGAAATACATCTGGAGAAATCACATAGTTTTTTTCAGTTCCCAATTCACTCACTTATTCTAAGATGGAAAACTTGAAGTAACAGATAAAGCTGTATTTGTTTTCCCCTCTCAGTGGTTCTGGTTTGCCTTTTTATTTTCTTAATGATATCAAACTTGTGAAGAAAGTTAAAATAGTTGAAAAAATTGATATGGTTATTTTATTCTTCACATATAGTATTCTGTGAGATGCTAACAAGCAAATTATTTCAGTCAACTACAATTAATAAACATTCAGTAAAATGTATTCATAGCCACTGTGGACTCTGGGGGGATCCTTAATATGTTAATGTGATAATGAATATGTAATTATCACTTTATTAGCATATTTCAGCATGCTAATGAGCCAGGGAGGGGGCAGAAATGATAGATACCATGCACAAGGCCTCCCAGACTTACTTAATCAAGAACAGTTTACTCATATAGTTTTCTTCAAAACATAAAACAACTATTACAGTATGTGGTTTCATACTTATGCCATGGTTGAACTAATGTCTCCTCTAGATGAGTACTCTAGGAAAGTGTGGACCATGTTGTTTTTTCTCATCATTTTATTTCCAGAGCCCAGTGTCATGTAGCAGGTGTAGATACTGTTGGTCTAATGGTGGTTTGAGGTCAGTAGGGTTTAGGTCTCAATAATATAAACATGTCCCATTTATGATGTGGTGTGTGTGTTTGTGTTTGTATGTGTGTGAAAGTAATTTTTTTAGGTAGAATTTATATTTGATAATGTTTGCTTTTTTAAACATATCTCTGTGAACTTTAATAAACCTATTTGGTTGGGTAGTCTTCACCAAAGTCAAAATATAAAATATTTTCTCTGAATCTGATAAATTCCCTCATGCTCCTGTATAGTTACTCCTATCCAATACCCCACACCATACCCCCCCTCCCCCAATCATTGACATTGGTCCCTAGGTTCTTGTTCTTTCCAGAATGACATATAGATAGATCCATAGCGTGTAGCCTTTTGAATCTGGCTTCTTTGTCCTAGTAAAAGGCATTTGAGAATTATCCATGTTGCTTCATATATCCAAAGTTTGTTCCTCTTTATCACTGAACTGTGTACCATTGCACAATTGTAACACAACTTGTCTATCTCTTTACCTTTAATGATATTTAAATTGGTTTTTGTCTTTGCAGTTTTGAAATGAGCATTTCTGTATAGGTTTTGTGAGGGCTTATGTCTCCACTTCTCTTGGATAAATGCCTGGGAATAGAATGTCTGGGTCATATGATAAGGACATGCTTAAATTTTAAAATAAACTAGGAAATCAGTTTCTGATGAAACTGTACCATTTTTCATTCCCACCAGCAATGCATAAATGTTCTAGTTGGTTTCCATCCTGGTCAGCATTTTACATCATCAGATTTTTTTTTTCAGACACTCTAATAGGTATGCACTGGTATGTCAGTGTGCTTTGAGTTTGCATGCATCTGATGACTGATAATTTTGAAAAACTTTTCATGTCCTTATTTTCTATCTACATCTATTTTTTGGTGAAATTTGGTTTTTGAAAACTTGTCCTTTTTTAAAAAATGGGGATGATTGAGACTTGAGACTTCTTTGATTTTGTGTCAAGCTAGCCTTTATCATACATGTGTTTTGTAAATATTTTCTTCCAGTTTGTAGCTTGTTTTTGTCATTCTCCTAACAGTTTTGCAATGTGCTTTTGGACTCATAGAATTTTTATAATCTGCTCTGAATTGGAAAGTGGAGGCTGTCCTTTGTATAGCAATATACTTATTGATTCCACTTTAGTTTTGGGGGACAGAGTTGTGATAGTTGCTTCTATAAGCATTCACATGATTTGGAAACTTGGCTTGTGATATCACTTAATCTCTAACCTCTACTTTAGCTGTAAGTGGCCAACCTTTGAAGATAAAAACTTTGAAGATGGTCATACCTGGCCTCCAGGTTTCATGATTCATAGTCACCAGCAGGATTTTCTAAAAAATAGTAGAAATAAAAGTCAAACTGGTTAGTGGATTTAACAGTTCTTATTTTTAGATCCATTCAATGAATATAAATAGTAAGTTTTCACCCCACATCCTCTTCTATCTTTAGTATCACTAAACTAGTTAAATGTACCAAATCAGTAGAGGACAGAGGAATACGTGAGAATAAATCATTTAAACTTTATGGGACCTTGGGGGCAAGTTACCATGCCTCCATCTTCATTAACTATAAACAGCAGGGCCTATACTTTATGGTTATAAATATGTTCAAAAGCAGTGATATGTAATCTGTCATATCAGATAGGTTATAGATTTCTGATCCCTTAATGTGCAAGATTTTATTTGTTATGAGAAAATGACTTGCATACTGCTAATTAGCAGAGAAGAAAATGCATAAGGTAAGGAGTCAAAGAGCCAAACTCACTACTAACAAGTGTTAGTATTTGAAACACATTGTGAATTAGACATAAGAGAAGTAAAAATAATTTCTCAGAGTTATACATCCAATAGATAAGGGGATGCAGCAGAGACAGGTAATTATTCTATAAAGAGGCAAAATATCTTCTCAGACATGACTTTCCAATAGCCATATTGAATATGAACATGACTAATCAAGGAGAAGAGAGAATCAGTCATCTTGCAGAGTCTGAGCAATAGGAAAGTTTGGACAGTGAAGCTTTGGTATTGAAGGTCCCACTGATTGGCAAGGCCAATACTATTCTGGTGATGAATGAACTACTCATACTTGACCTGAGGTTATTAAACCCGAGAATCATTTAAATAACTTTCTGTTTTTTAATTTCAAGGTCTTTCTACAGGCAGATAATTTACTCATCACACAGATGAAAGTGCCAATACGCACAACTGCTTTAGTTTATTTACACAGGAATTATGTTAACATGAGCTCACCCTAAAAGACAAAACTCCTCTTGAGAATCATTCCCTTCCATTATCAAATCATTATCATGATTTTTCCCCCGAACTATATACCCTATTATTATTTCCTTAATGTTTTTCTTTCAATTGACTCTAAATTAACTCATCTTTGTTTTTAACTGAATCTCAAACCAAATAATAATATCTGGGGTTATTATGCCAGTTATATCATTTCACTAAAATGTATAAAAATGATTAACTATCAAAATAAAAATTGCATGGACCTAAAATTGGCTTCACTACCACACTTTGTAAATGCTGCTCTGTACCTTGACAATTTTGCAAATGATGCCCACCAGTGAGAAGCCAGTTAACATTCCCCAGTGACACCGGCTCATTATGTACAGTTCACAGCTGGAAATGATGTACTAAATAATTACATAACTACGCATATCACACTAGTCTCTCTCTTTCTTCATATTTAAAAATTAAATATTTCCTAGCTGTTAATGTTATGGTGGTGGACAAAACTATAAGTGAGACACATGTAAAGAAGAGGGAAGAAAACACATAGTATGTGACCTTAGAGAGTTATGTTAACCTCTCTTTCATGTCTCATCAGTAAAATTAATGTACTAGCATTATTAACATCTGTGGGGTGTTGTAAGGGTTAAATGGGATTAAATGCATAAACTACACCTAACCACGATTCATGATATGTGGGTACATTGGTTTCTTATGCAGAATATGAGGGAGTAAAGGATCAAGTTAAGCAACAACCTGAGGAAACAGGCAAACAAGTTTGATTTGTTCATAAAGTTAATGTCTTTTTTTTGAAAAGGGTAAAGGGAAGCATTTTTCTAGATTATAAGACTTGAAGTCTTGAAATCCAAATTCAAGACGTGCCCCTTAATTAAGTACAAATTCCAACAAAAATCAATTAATGAAAATGGGGAAATATTTAGATATACTTTAATAGTCACTGGGCATTAGATTATATTTGATAATTACTGTTAATTGGTTAGGCATACAAAAATGGCTATATAGTAATGTTCTTGGTTTTGCGTAACAGGTACTAAAGTATTTAGGAACGAAGTGCCATGATATGTGCAGTTTACTTCAAAATGATTCAGCAGAAGAGAGAGAGCAAATGATTGAAATATAGAAAGGAAATAGGGCAAAAAAATTAATAATTTTAATCCAGATGGAGATATATGGGTACTTATGGTACCAAATTTTCTGTAGATTTGAAAATTTCATGATAAAAACATTTTTTAAAATGATCTAAATGAATTGATAGGGAGAGAGTTTCAGAAAACTAGAGAGAAAATGAAGCAAAAGGATAAGGAATATATAATAATCTCATTGTGAAAACATTTTTCTTCTTTCCTTCCTTTTTTCCTTCCTTCCTTTCTTCCTCCTCTATTCTTTCTTATTCAGGAAGAACAAATAGGAAACTCTCAATCCTGGTTTATTTTTCAGAAAAGTAATTGCAATTAGGGGATAAAAGAAAGGAAATGTTACTTTTCATTTTTTTAAACATTGCTTTAATTTTTTTCCATATTACTTTAACTTTATTTTTCAGTGCTTAAATTAAATAGAGTCACAACCAAAAAATTTAAGTTCGTTACGACTAGCTCCTTAACAAACTTATTTATTGTTTCCCTGAACACTAATATATCTTGGAATCTCCCCTTGAGTATGACAAGGCACACACTCTGAAACCAATGCTGTCATGCAGAATGCCAGCTAGGGATTCAACCATGAAGAAAATGTGGGTTCACCAGAACACAACTGTGCTGGTGAAGAGAACGTGTGTGCTACACACTTGCCATTTATGTGAATAGAAAAAGTATCTAGATACTTTTTTTCGTTTGTCTCTTTAAATATACATGATTGTTTTAATGGTCTTTGTCACTGTGCTAATGCCATTCTTTAAATTTCTTTTGTGGTATATTTTTCTTGGCTGCCTGAGTTGCAAGGCAATTTTTTAGAGTAGGATAGATACAAGTTTCTCAAGCCTTTTTCGCCCTCTCCCTCTTACCTACCTCTCCTTTCCTGAAGAGATTAAAAAAGAAATTGAACTGAACTAGGAAGTAATGGGCAGGCTAAAAGCAACTTTGTCAGCAGCTGAGGAGATTAAGACTCGCCAGGCAATATTAACTTTCCATTACTGGTCCTGCTACTGCCTGCTCTGAGCATGACAGAGCAGCTCCGGAGAGCAGTGAAATACAGAGACTTATTCCAGTCCCACCTACGAACTAGGGAGGACCCTCTTCACTGGGCTGAAGAGATGCTCTGTGACAAGGTAGATTTCTGCAGTGTGCCCCAGAACCATTCCCAACCACTCTGATTCTTTACTGCCCAGGCTACTGCACAGTTTGCTATTCTTTTTTTTTTTTTTTTTTGCGGTGCTGGGGATTGAACCTAGGGCCTTGTGCTTGTAAGGCAAGCACTCTACCAAGTGAGCTACATCCCTACATCCCCAGCCCTGGCTATTCTTTAGGAGTCTAAAACATTACAGGCATTCTTCCATCACCAATGTCCCATCTGCCTCAGAGCTTCCACCACCATACTGATGCCCAGAGCAGTAGAACACCTCCACTTTTGATCCAATACTGATTTGCATGCTTATATACTATACATATGTACTCTATACTTCCCCTTTCTGAAATCCCTGGCCCACAGTCACTAGGCCAAAAATGGAAGTAACTTGGATGATAAATCAATAATAGCGGCAATAGTGAATAAGGCGGAAAGTCAGAATCAGGCAAGCTGTTTCCTATATCAACCTATGAGAAGCAGTTACCGTGCAAAGAACACTAAATAATCCTTCTTCGGCTTCAGAATAAGAGCAATAAGTGTCATATCTGTAAATTGCAGACCTGTAGCTGTGTTGCCAAAGTGGGAACATGGATAGACTAACTAGATTTTATCTAATCAATTCCCAAATTAAGCTTGGGGAGCCATAATTTCATGAGTATTTCAACAAAATAAAACTAAAATACATCTGTGCTATGCTAAGATAAAGAAGTTTTTATATATTTTCATTGCTAAATAAAATAGCATTGGCATGGCTGTCATGTTTTATAAATGAAAGTGCAGTTTAATGAAATGACATTTTATGAATTTAAAGCAAATTTGAATTACCTTGTTTAAAGCAAGCTGCCATGCTCCTTGGCTTTCTATAGTCAGCAAGCTGTCTTGTTTCATGTTTCACTATACCATGCAATGAGATTTTTGTTTGAAACCTCATAAGTCAGAGAGAGAGAAAGAAAAGAGGGAACAGATTCTTGATGAGCCCACAGAAATGATATGGCTGTCAGCACTCAGTGTAAAATAATTCCACTGCCATCATTCAATAGATAGTGATACAAAATCCTAAACTTTTGACTTTTGATCAATGATTTTGAAATTAACACTGGATCCACTAGGTTCTATGATTTTGTTGTATCTTTTGTCCCTCCATTCAAGAAAAAGGGTGAACAAATATCCGAAGTTAATAAGATAAAAATTAATTAAAATATTATTTATAGCTCTCAAGTCTTTCTTAAATATTATGCTTTTAATTTAAAAAAAGTAATTAATACAATAAAAATATAGAGTTAAAAAATCTAGGATTTTAGTTGCAATCCTGTCATTGAATAGCTGTGCAACTTTGGGCAAGTTACTTCGCTGGCCCTTGATTTCCTGGTCTCACAAGTCCGTTCTAACATTCTGTGGTTATAATTTTTTTTTTTTTTTTTGGAATCCGGGGATTGAACCCAGGGGTATTTGACCACTGAGTCACATCTCCAGCCCTATTTTGTATTTTATTTAGAGGCAGGGTCTCACTTGAGTTGCTTAGTTCCTCACTTTTGCTGAGGCTGGCTTTGAACTCACAATCCTCCTGCCTCAGCCTCCCGAGCCACTGGGATTACAGACGTGCCACTGTGCCTGACTGGTTATATAGTATTTTTAATTCCATAGGTTTGCCTATAGTAAGACCAAGAAGATATACTTAGTTAATATTTTCACTGTTTAAAATTTAAATTAAGACATAAGTTTTACTTGTGCTTAAAAATGCTTAAAAATGAGAAGTATTCATTGATATCTATATGGATTCTCCCCTTCTGGGATATATATCATCTCCAGGAGAGAGAAAAATAGAAAGTTACATATTATAAACTATGATGGACCACTGAGATATGGAGAGTTACAGCTATTTTAAACCATAGCGGATCATTGTGTATAATATCAGCCCTAAGTAGTGTCACATTGCAAATTTTGACTATTATCACTATCTCGTACTATACATCCAATACCTGATTTACCTGTGAGTAAAGAACTAATCTACATTTTAGTAATGAGTTTGTGTTCTTAATTTGATCAGTGAAGCGTATTAAAACTATTCAGTTTTAAATATCAAGTAACAAAACTGCAAAGATTATTTAGTCAAAACAAACACATTAGGAAAAGAAAGCCTATTCACTTGGGTAATTTCTTCACATTGTTCATTCAGCATTTATGAGAAAAATGAATTTTCACATTGTTTTGTACTCTTTTGACCATAACATAATCCAGGAACTACATATTAAGTGATCACTATAGATTTAACAGAAAAACAGAGGGAAATATGGACCATATTATGGTAAGTCGACTTCCCTCTAACATATGTATATGAAAATACAATAACTTTCCAACACCAACACACTAAAAACCCCATACTGCCTTTTTGGGATCTTTTTAGGATACATAATTTTTCACATAGAGTCTCTCTGTGAAAATTATATATCATTCCACAGACCAAGGAAAAAAAGTATTCTCTACCATTGTTGATCAAAAGAAATAATTTAGTTGACATACAATTCATTGAATGGCCCCTGCATGTGGTTACCACCTCAGTTCCACACTCCCTTGATGTTAAACCCAAAAGACCCTACCAGAAGAAATGGTGTGTCATGTATCAGTGGATGAAAGAGGTTTGAGGTTGCCTAAGAGACCAGAAACATCTCATTTTAAGATTAAATGATAGATTAGAATATTTTTGTCAGCATTGCAATAGGCAATAGTTTTGTATAAAATGATGTTCCAAATAGCATCTCTGTAGATATATTCTTTTGATCTAAGTAAGCAGTGTGCTGTGAGATGTGCCAAGTCGTGATAAAATATTTACCTGACTATAAAAGATTCTTTTTCCCTTAGAAAAGGATGACCTCGTATCCTTCCATTTCTGTGAATGCTGCCTAAGGCTGTCACCTCAACAGTTGTCTCAGAGTGGGGCCAGGGTGAGAGGTATCAATTATATAAACATTTTGTTGGTCCTCAAAGCCATCCTATGCATTTGAGTTTTCTTTGGAACACAAAGGTTTTCAGGCAACTCTATGTTAAATATTAACGATTTTAGGTTACCTGTGTTTTTATTTTTATGCTCATTGAAAGTCTTGATATATATATATGTATATATATGTGTGTGTGTATATATCTCAAGATATATATATACATTCATATGTATATATATGTAAATATTTTTTCCAATGACTTATTTTTAAAATATCAGTTGCTATGTAAAATTCTGATGAACTAAGCCAAAAAGTCTTTCACTTGTTTTACTATAAATTTGTTTTTCCCTAAAAAAATCAACTCTTTTCATTAGCTAAGTTGACACTACACAGATTAGAAGTCATAAATTAGTGTCCTTGAACAGGATATATCTCATAGGCATGTTCTTTATAAATTAAACAGTATCATCAAAACAACTGAATTAGATGCCAGCATTTGAAAATGGGGAAGATTTTACATAAAACTTTCCATCTTCTGGCTCTTCTCCAGTATGCCCCAATCTTCTAATTCCAAAGTATAAAATTGGCTCATTTTCCTCATTTCTATTGAGTCTAGTCTCTGTAGGTTTCTGAGCTTTGGACCTCCAATTTAGAGAGACAGAGCCATCATCCCATAAGTACACATTTTGTACAAATTACTGACCTTAGCATTTCATAAAGTTCTATATATTTGAGTTCATTAATGGTTTGACCATCTTTGGAATATTATCCTTGGCCTTTCTACCTATTCAAATCCTACCTATCTTTAAAGACATCTTCACATGAATTGCTTCCTTTAACTTGATCCTAATCTTACTTCCCATTTTCCCATAGACCACTCCAGCCAGTCCAGATTCCACAGTGGTCAACTGAAAGAGCTCAGTTTGAACTCAACAGCTTTCTCCACCTTCCTACATCAATAGTTGGATTCTATGACAAGGACAAGTTATTAATCTCTCTCCCACAGTTTCCTCATTTGTGAAATTTGGATGACAAAATACCTAGCAAGTATGAGACAATCCATTTAAACCCTCAAAACAATGTTTGGCAGATAATAAAGGTAATAATACAGGTTAGTCATTATTCTTATCACATTACTACTATATTTTGTAGCAGTAATTTGACACAGCTTGACATTCTCTTCTCCTTGAAAGACTGTCTTTTGGTTTCCTTTTCCTGACATCACACTCTCCTGGTTTCTGTGTAATGTTACTGGCCTTGGTTTTCTTTGGGGGCTACTTCTTTTGTCACACCCAGGACAGTTAAGTGTGGCAGGGCTTGGTATGGTCCCCATTCTGTTTCTCTCTACTCTCTCTCCATAGTTACCATACTCAGTTCATAGATTTAGATGCCGTCTATTCTTTCATAACTGCCAAAATATGTCTCCATCCTTGATATTTTTTCTTAAGGCCCAAACTGGAATAATCAAGTGCCTTCTCAGTGTACCTGTCAGGCATCTGCAATTTGAATTCCTGATTTCCTTCACAAGTTTGGTCCTTCCATTTTGATTCTCTCTCCCAAGGATCCTTTTTCCATAAAATAGCAGAATGATTTTTAAGTTTCAAATCACTCAGTGCATCTCTGCTGGTTGACTGATTGCTGTGAGTGCTATGTATTTTGTTGACATTCTGCTGGTGTGTGACAGCTACTTACTCTTACTGCAGAAGTGGGGAGACTAAGTTTTACAGCATTTTCTGTTTCCAACTGCTTCTGGGTTACCCTTACTGGTAAAATTCTAGAAAAAGAATGGGTAGTGGTCACTGAAGGGTTTTCACTATGGAATTCCTGCTAGAGATTTTTATCTTACCTTTAAAAGCTAGTGAACCTAAAGCCATAGCTTAGTTTATATTCACGTGCCATGAAGCCAGCTAATATAAAGGGTGAAGAATTCAGACTATAAATCATTTATTTTTGTCCATGTTCATTAAACCAATTAGTTGATTTAATTTTATTCTCTGATTGTCCTCTTGGATTAGTGCTGTATAACTACAATCAATCATAAGATGATACCTTCTTTCGGTGATTCTCAAACTTCTCCTTCCTGCAATCTCCATTCAGATCTCTGCTAATCTCTTCCAAGATGTTATATGCTAATTTGTGGAATGTTTGTTTTTGTCATAGCAGTTATTATTTGGGTTGTTATTGTTGTTACCTGCCTCCCTCTTTAAAAATACAAGCTCTGTAAGAAGAGAGTTTCACATTGCATGTTCTTATTGTATTTCCAGCACCTAAAACATTGACTACTATTAAACCTTCATTAATCATGTACAAAATATATAAATGGATAATCACTATTGATGTGTAAAATGTGTAAAAATGTACTGAATGAGTGCTTTCAGAGAGCTTGTCCTACATCATTTTACCACATAAAAACCTAAGATCATTGCTACATGTAAGAATATAAGGAACTCTACAGGTTAAAAACCCTTTCAACATGAAAAGATAGTTCTTTGTGTAAATGAGTTTTATTTATGTATCATTTATGAAATAATCGGTTACAAAGAAAACAAACTCAAGTACAATAAATCTGTCTTTGGGTTATAGAGAGAAATGATTTACCTACATTAAGAATGAGAAATTCAAAGATTGTACTTTATTTTTGTTGATGATTCATAGATTTTGAGGGTTTCTTTTTTTCTTATTATTTTTCTAAATGTTAAATCAGCATGTATTTTTTTATTTTTACAAACTGCATTTTGATTCATGGTACACAAATGGAGTACAACTTTTTTCATTTCTATAGTTGTACAATCAGCATGTATTAATGGTGCATATCAGTGGGATACAATGTGGTATTTCAGCACATGAATGCACCATGTACTGATCAAATCAGGTTAATTAGCATAACCCTGTCCTTATCATTTCTTTTTATTTGGAAGCTTTTAATTCTAATGTTCTAGATCATCATAATATGTATAATAATTTACTGTGAACTATAGTCTTTCCACTGTGCTGAGGAACCAGAACTTATTCCTTTCAGCTGTTTTGTTACCCATTATCCAGCCTCCCTCTGTCTCTTCTCCCCACTCCCCATCTCTAGTAATAATTATTCTATATTCAACATTTTTAGCTTCCACATATGAGCAAGAACATAAAATATTGGGTTCTGTATTTTGCCTAAACTTAAGATAATGTCCCCCATTTGTACCTATTTTACTCCAAATGTAGGATTTCATTTTTCATAGCTGAACAATACTAGTGTGTATGTACTCCACATATTCCTTAATTAGTTATTACTTGATGGATGCTTAGGTTGATTCAATATCTCAGCTATTGTGAATAATGCCACAATAAATAAGGACATGCAGGTATCTCTTTGCTATGCTGATTTCATTTCCTTTGGATATATTTACAGGAGTGGAACAGCTGGATCATATGTTAGATCTATTTTTAATTTTTTAAGAAAACGCCATACTGTTTTCCATAATTTCTATACTAACTTACATTCCCACCCAAAGTATATAAGACTGCCTTTTTCTCATGTCCTGGCCAGCATTTATTTATCTGTTTGTTTATTTATTTTCACCTTTTTTAGTAGTAGCCCATCAGAAGTGAGATGATATCTCATAGTAGTTTTAATTTCCATATCTCTGATGGATAATGATACTATAGCTACAGTCCCAGCCCCTATATTTCTTCTTTTGAGAAGACTCTCTTCAGATTATTTATCTGTTGTTAAGTTTTTTGAGTTTCTTATTATTCTGGATGTTAATCCTTCATCAGATAGTTGGCAACTGCTTTCTCCCATGCTGTGGGTTGTCTCTTTACTCCATTTATTGTCTCTTTTGTTGCAGTATTTATCCCAGGGATGCAAGGATGGTTCAACATACACACACCACAAAAGTTGATACATCACATCAACAGAGTGAAGGATAAAAATCATGTGACCATCTCAATAGACACAAAAAAAGCATTTGAAAAAAGTCAGCATCTCTTTATGATCAAAATCCTGAACAAAATAGACATAAAAGTATTGTTCTTCAACATCATAAAGACTATGTGTAATAAACCCATAACCAACATCACATTGAATGGAGAAAAGCAGAAAGTGTTTCCTCTAAGATCTGAAACAAGATAAAGTTATCTACTTTCACTGCTTTTATTCAATATAGTACTGGAAATTTTATACAGAGAAATTAGGCAAGAGAAAGAAATAAAAAGCAAAAAAAAGAAGAGAGAAAATTCAATTCTCCCTGTTAGCAAATGATATAATCCTATATTGAAAAAAAACTAAAGATTCTACCAAAAGTCCATTTGAACTGAGGAATGGATGTTAGTAAAGTTTGAGGATATAAAACCAACATAAAAAATGAGTAGCAATTTTTTATATAACCATACCAATCTTGCTGAAAGAAATCATGAAAGCAATTCCATTCAAGATACTACCAAAAAAATCAAATAAAATACCTAGGGATAAATCTAATCAAGGAAATGAAAGACCTCTACAATTAAAATTACAAAACTCTGATGAAATAAATTGAAGAAGACACCCCAAAATGGAAAGAAATCCCATGTTCATGGATTGGAAGAAGTAATATTGTTAAAACGTCCATACTACCCAAAGCTACTTGTAATCCCTATCAAAATACCAGTGACACTCTTCACAACACTAGAAAAAGTCATCCTAAAATTCATAACAGAAGCACAAAGGACTCAAGCAGCAAAAGTAATCTTGAACAAAAAGAACAAAAAAGAGGACTGGGGATATAGCTCAGTTGGTAGAGTGCCTGCCTTGCAAGCACTAAGGCCCGGGGTTCAATCCCTAGCAACGCAAAAAAAAAAAAAGAACAGGAAAGGGAAGGACAATCACAGTATCTCATTTCAAGATATACTTCAGGGTCATGGTAACCAAACTAGCATAAAACAGACACATAGACCAAAGAAACAGAATAGAGGTACCAGAAACAAATGCACATATCTACAGCCAACACATTCTCAACAAAGGTGCTGAAAACATACATTGGAGAAAGGACAGCCTCTTCAATAAATGATACTTCAAAATCAATCAAGGAAGCTACTAGGAAAAAAACCACACATACATTTCACATTGCTGGTATAAGCAATGAATTTTTGGTTCCCAAAAGCACAGGAAACAAAAGCAAGAACAGACAAATGATCAATAGGGATTTTGTCTCTACTGCTATTGATCACATTTATAAATGGCATGTAACGTATATTGGATTGGATCAAAATCCATGACATCCATGATTTATAACATCAAGGGCATTGCCGGTCATGGAGGTGCACTGGCATGACTTGGAATCTCAGGGCTTTTCTCATGTGAAGTGATAGAAGCAAGAAAAGAAAAAGTGTGAAACCAAAGCAATCTATGAAGCATTGGATGATCATTCTGCAACCTGTACTTGGGATGCTGACCCAGGCCACTGAAGACAGAAAAAGAGGAAGGAGGAAAAAGGCAAAGATGCTAAATTACACCAGAATTACACGACTATGTCGGAACCTCTCCCCTCTTAGTCATCATGCTGAATGAAAGAGACCTCACACCTACCTGACTCCTCTAGATGTAGCACATTCTTCCAACAAATTTCCCTTTCATGAGGTCCATTTAAACTGAACCTTGTCTGTTTATAAATGGAGTGTACATGAAGTGACAATATGATTAGACAGGTCTCAGGACTTCAGTCACCATAAGCGGACGGGCCCGCGGGAGCAGTAATACTCCTAGCTGTTATCATAACAGGCAACCTGTGGTTACAGCTCCTTTCCTAAAGTGAACTAGAGGCCTGAAGCAGTTGTTTTGAATTGTTTTGTCATTGCCTCCATCTCTCTTTCATGTATAGATACTGTGAATGTTTGTCAATTGAATGGGATTAGCAATGCTGAAAGAAGAGGAACAAAATCCAATTCTCAGCCAAAATGTTAAGTAAGATAGAATAGCATACAATAACAATGAGAGTCCAGCGCTCAGATTTCTGAGGAAAGTGTTTAGAATTGTTAGCAGTAATTACTCTTTCTATCATGCTGATTTTTTAATACTGGAAGTCAATGACAGGCCAGTTTTGGAGTCAAAAGACAGAGAGTTACATCTACAGCAACAACATCTATGAACAAGGTTAATTGAGATGTTTCAGATGATGGAGGACAAGTTCTTACCAGCAGAAAACAAAGAGCCATAGCATCTGGTTAATTAAAATGGGGAAGAACTATTTCCTATAAGGCTTGAAACCACCATTGATTTGAATCACATCATTTTCCAATAAAAAGCCTTGAAAATCCTATATCTCCAGACATTTAAAGAAACATCTTTCAAGCTCACCTGTTGAATTGATCTATAAAACATTTTACCAGCTTTCATTCTGACTAATATATTCCTAATAGATTTTCTTTTGCACTTCCAAACAGGAGCCTCCTTTCCAGAATTCTCCCTATTGAGTTTGTTATGTAAGCTTTAGTACCTTTCAGACTGAGAGCTCTGTTGACCTACAGTGCTTAACTGCAACTGAATATTTACTAGAGAAAGTCTGAAACTTCACTTTCAGAATATTTTTCAATGTTTCCCATTTGTTCTGAACAGTACCACAGAGAGGGCCAAGCCAAGGGCTTTCTTTATCTGTTACCCTAAGCCATTCCGCTTGTTATCTTTTTAAGCAAAACTCCTATTGAGAAGGCAAGGCTTAAGGGGCTGACTTTTGAATGGGACTCAGCCATCCACTGCTGTTCAGGAAAGGCTGCCTGCAGAACTGACCACCCTATACTCACCAGCCTGATTTATTTTTCATAGCTTTTCCAGATCTTTTCTAGCAAAACACACACACACACACACACACACACACACAAATTACTATAATGAAACATAATGTTTAAACTTCTTGGCAATATTAAATCCCTCTCTAAAAAGGCACTAACAGCTTTTTTGGCAAAGCAAGGTGGTGCAGACAAGATATAATATTTAACTATCAATTTATGAGCTCGGAAGCAGAGAGCTGTGGACCTTATCGGGAATAACAAACACTGGTACACTGAAGGCTAAGTTGTCAACACATCTCATGATGCTTCAGTGGTTTTAGAAGCATTTGCACTTATCCTACTCTCTGCCATTGCCAATAAAAATTTATAATTGGGGTTGTGGGAGGGGGACTTGGAGCTGTGGTAAAATGTCTGTGTAAGTTTGCCACAAGGAGAATGGCTTGAAAGATGGAATGAAAATGGAGCAGTGGCTTGGTAATTTGTGTCCGCCTCAAATGCCATTTCCCAGTGAACTGTTTTCTGTACCTTTTCTGAAATCATGAAATTTTAGGTTGGAGAAAAGCTTAGAGATTATCTCTTTTGCCCCTTCCTTTTACAGAAAGGAGGCTCAGTAAAGAGAAACAGTTTGGTACGAATAGCAAATTACAGTTCCTGAAGATACACTGTGAGAGGCTACTGCGACCTCAGGAAGTGTTGCCACTGGCCTAGTTAAGGTCTGAGAGCCACCCTAAGTGAACCAGGCAAGTTGGGGAAAGAGAGAGAAGGCCTCCTTGTTTCAGACTTTGGCTTGCTAATGGGTAGGACCTGTGATTTCTGTCAATCTCTCCTCAAGTCTCATGGCTCCATAGGAAGGAGCCCTTTTCTTGGGGATAAGGGCACAGAAGGGGGTGACCTTGTTATTACCCTATTCTGCCCCCTCTCCCTCTCCTCATCCCTGCCCACCTCAAGGTCTTTCTGTCTACCCACCAACAAAGCTGCTGCCAGTGCTGAAGCCAATTCTTGGTGAGTTTCTAGTTGCAGGATTTTGCTTTCTTTCCCTTCCCACCCTCAGCCACCTTCACGTGACCTAATTAAGACTTGGCCACAGCGGTGGAAAATGAGATACTTGTAAAAATGCATTCATCTAGCAACACTGAATCAGCACAGTTCTGAAGACCTCCATTCACTGAGCGTGAGTGAGGACCCACTCAGCCTTGTGAGAAGAAAAATGGCAAGGAAAGAAAAGAATAGCGGTAGGCTGGCCCGTGATCATTAGTGAGCACAATGTAACATTTCTTTGACAATGAGTTTTAGAAGCAGGTGATAGTAAGAGATTTGCATGGATTTTTTGCAGCATTTTTAAGATCTTAATATAAAAGTATGATTATTTTTTTCTGTCACTACGGTTCATATCCACATAATCCTTTCTCTAAATCTCAGTGTGATCATCCTAGCCCCATGATCACCTTGGCCAGATTACCACCACAGTGTCCTTACCAGTCATCTCCCTTTGTGATTTCTCATGTTTTACATTCATATTAAATACTATTAAGTCAAACTTTAAAAAGTCAGCTTTTATCATATTAGAGCCTTACTCAAAACCTTCTAATGGATTCCATCTGCATGGAAGATAAAAATAATGACCAAACTCTCAGCAACTGGGAACTTTATCTGTTCTACACTGTGTATCCAAACTTAGTATCTTTTCTTGTCCCACATGAACTATTAAACTCAGCAAAGTCCTCTCATACGTGACCTTTTCCCATGTCCATCTGCCTCTGCTCATTACTATCTGTGACCGATTCCAGCCCATGAGTTACATTAGTTAGAACACAGTATAAATCCTGTTTACGATGGGAAATATGCTCAACCATCTTTACCCAACAGGAATCTATAAATTCCTCTTGTGTTCAGAGAAAGTTATGTACAATTTAGCAAGGAATTCTTTACTTCCTGTATTCTCCTTGTTCAAGTTAAGCAGTGCTCTCAGTGACACCTTCTATAGACAAAGCCACAAGTGCTTTATAAATGTTTTTAAATTATCTTATCTGTATTTTTTCCATATGCCACTAATTTATCTTCTTTTGTGAAAACTCTCCATTTCATCTGATTACCTAATTTAATTACTTTGGCTCATGCTCTGCTTATCCTCATCTAAATGGACTAAAACTAGATGCTTTCCCTGGCTTTTGATTTGTTTCTGTCCTTTATCATTCTTCCTCAAACCCATGCATCCTACTCCCTGCCTGAGTCAGGTCAGAATACTTTTCCTGGGTTAACTACATTGCTTCCTGCCAGTCCAGAGAGGCTTTGGACATATATGTCAGCTCTTTAACCAAATCAGTGATTGCAGAGGGGGAGAATAGATTTTATAGTCTTTCAATTGCTCAAACAATATAATATCATCTACAGACATAGTTCAAGCAATTGGGAACTTTATCTGTTCCCAACACAACATATGTGTGTTGGTTGATTGATCAGGCCTATAGTAGAGATTTTGCAATCAACACAGCACTGTGACCTCAATCTGTCTGTAGACAGTCCCTTTTTAATTTTTTTTAACATTTTATTTTCTTTTTAAATACGAGTCAGTTTTTCCAAGGTAACGTTTAGTATTCTCCCATTTGCATTGACTCCAGTCCAAGAGGAACCAATGTGGTACAGAATTTTCTTCTTTATTTTTAATTGAGAGAAAAATTGCATAACACAGTATTAGCCATTTTAAAATGGGCAACTTAGTAGCATTCAGCACATTCCCAATGTTGTGCGTTCATTTCTACTTTCAGGTTCTAAAATACTTTTTCACCCTCAAAGGAAGCTAGTATTTATTAGTCACTCCCCAATTTTATCTTTCCTCCAGCCCCTGGCAAACACTAATCAGATTTCTGTGTTTATGGATTTACAAGATTCTGGAATATTTCACATAAACTGAATTATACGGCATATGATTTTTGTGTCTGCCCTCTTTCACTTAAAATCATGTTTTGGAGGAGCCAGCCTCATGTCAAGGCATGTATCAGTACATTTCTTTTTATGACTGATTAGTATTCCATTGTATTGACATACCACAGAATTTTTTAAATATTTTATTTGTTCTTTTTAGATATATATGACAGTAGAGTGTATTTTGGCATATTATACATATAAGGAGTATAACTTTTTCTAATTAGGATCCCATTCTTGTGGTTGTGCATGATGTGGAGTTACATTGGTCCTGTATTCATATATGAACATAGGAAAGTTATGTCCAATTCTTTCCGCTCTTTCCTATTCCCATCCCCCCTCCCTTCCCTTCTTTCCCCTTTGTCTAAACCAATGAACTTCTAATCTTCCCCCCCACCCTCCCTTGTTGTGGGTTAGCATCCACATATCAGAGGGAACATTCGGCCTTTGGTTTTGGGGGGACTGGCTTATTTCATTTAGCATGATAGTCTCCAGTTACATCCATTTATCTGCAAATGCCATAATTCATTCTTTCTTAGGCTGATTACTATTCCATTGTGTATATATACCACATTTTCTTTATCCATTCATTTGTCGAAGGGCATCTAGGTTGGTTCCATAGTTCAGCTATTGTGAATTGAGTTGCTATAAGCATTAATGTGATTGCATCACTGTAGTATACTGATTTTAAGTCCTTTGGGTATAAACTGAGGAGTGGGAAAGCTGGGTCAAATGGTGGGTCCATTCCAAGTTTTCTAAGGAATCTCCATACTGCTTTCCATAGTGGTTATACCAATTTACAGTCCCACCAGCAATGTATAAGTGAAACTTTTCCCCACATTCTCACCAACATTTATTGTTACTTCACAGAAGAAATATGAATGGTCAAAAAATATATGAAAAAATATTCAACATCTCTAGCAATTAGAGAAATGCAAATTAAAGCTACAAGGGGTTCTATCTCACTCCAGTCAGATTGGCAATTATCAAAAATACACAATTATTTTTTAGATTTTATTTTCCTTGACCATGGCTCTTTTTTAGATATACAATTGTTTTTCTGCATTGATCATATATACTGTAAACTTACCCAATTTGTTTATTAGCTTCAATAATTTTTTGGTTTTTGTTTGTTTTGTGAATTCTTTGGTGTTTTACATAGATAAGATCATTTCATTGACAAATAGTTTTATTTCTGTGTCTTCCTTTGTTGTTTAGATTTTTTAAAAAATGTCTTTATCTCCCTAATTAAATTTACAGCACAATGGTTGGTAGGGTAAAGATGCAAGCCTCTTCCTCTTGTCACTAAACTTATGGGACAAGGTTTTATTTAGTCTTTTACCCTCAAGGATGATGTTAGCTCTGGGTTTTCACTAAACGCCCTTAATCAAGCTGAGGAAATTCCCTTCTATATTTACATTGCTGATTTTTTTTAATTTCGAATCAATGTTGGATCTTATTACATACTTTTTCTGCATAATTCAAGATGATTGTGTATTTTTCTCTTTATTCTGTTAATGCAGTGTATTATACTGATCTCTTTTTTTTATGATAAACCACCCTTGCTTTTCAGGGATAAATTCCTCTTGGTTAGAATATATAACCCATTTAACATACTGCTGTTTGCTAGTAATTTATTGAGAAGTTTTACATCTTTGTTTAAAAGGGATATTGGTCTGTAGTTTTCCTTTCTTGTGGTGTTTTGGTCTGGCTTTGGCATCCGGGTAATGCTGACCTCACAGAATAGGTTACAAAGGTTTTATGTCTCCTCCTCCTCCTCTCCCTCCTTCAGAGATTTACTCTTCTTTAAATGTTTGCTGGAATTTGCCACAATTCAGGAAGCTGAGGCAGGAGGATGGCAAGTTCGAGGTCAGCCTGGATAATTTAGTGAGGTTTTTTCTCAAAATAAAAAAACTGAAAAGGACTAGAGATAGAGGTCAGTGGCAAAGCACTTGCCTAGCATGTGCTTGGCCTAGATTCAATCCCCAGTGCCAATTAAAAAATAAAAAAATTCACCAACGAAGTCATCAATAAAGGGCTTTTCTTTGTTGGAAGTTTTCTGATTTATTCATTCAATCTCTTTTCTGTTTGGATTTTCTATTCTTCCTTAAGCAAGTTGATAGTGACTGTGTTTCTAGGTTCCCTTAATCACATTTTATTTTCCTTGCATTTTCAAAGATTAAATATAGCTGATGGTCAGAGGAAAGATGTTTCCCATTTGGAAGTAAATTTAAATGGAAATATGTTAACAGAGCTAAGACAGTTTTTCTTATAAAACAAACCAAACAAGAAAGTATTTTCTCCTTACATGTAATAAATTGCTCCTAATTATATGTTCTTATAGCAAAATTCCTAAAGAATACAGGTATTAGATTTGACTTCTCAGAGTCTTTTTTAGGGCTTTTGATTTTTTGGGTTTTTTTTAATTTTGTTTTGTTTTGTTTAAGAAAGGTAGATTGTCCTGAGATTCTAGTTCTAGAGAGCACTCAGTGTGCAGTGAACTTTTGGTAGGGGATTCAGAACACACTTCTCCAATCCACTCTCTGGTCATAGTCTCTCTCCTGGAAATTGTATAGCAGCTTTTTATATATTCATATCTAGACCTGGAACAGGAAAAAGGGTGTGTGGGATCAGGGCTGGTACAGAGAGACAGAGAGAAAGAGATGGAGAGTGTAAAAGAGATTCTTTGTGATTATTGCTACTATGTAAAAGGGAGAATTTCATCAAGACACACCAAAAATGTCCTCCTGTCTAACCTGCATCTTCATTACTCTTCTTATGTATCTACTACCTTTTATAATTGAGTCAAACAAACTATCTTTTAACCAATGTAGTCAACATAGATAATTATGCTTTTCCATTCAGAAGAAAAAGAGATAAGTGCTAACACACACACACACACACACACACACACACACACTTTTATTGAACACCTTCTATGTGCCATCCATGCATTACGTTGAACTTTGAGTTCACAATGGTGATCAAAGCACATGTGTTTTGTCGAAGATTCAGCTCATGATTCCTTTTGTTAAATACCCAGTTCAGGAGAATTGGACTTCCATCACGTGCAGAGTTCAATAGTGCAGTTGAACAAAAACGCTGAAGGCCCACATACCAGTGGAAGTTAAAGTGTAATTCAACAATGACCCCAGAACTTTTGCAGCCCAGGAAACAGTTAATGGCCTTACCCAGGAAGTATTATGACATCATACAATGGGGCATGTGTTTGTAACTCTAACCCTGACAAAGAAGCAATTCTTCCTGCCAAAGAGAGTAGAATAAATCTTCCCTTTGCCCCAGCAGGCCCCACACTGCCTATCCAGCAGAGAATGCAGAATGCTCACAATAGACAGAAGGCTGCAGGGTCAACCAAACCAACAAGAGCCACACCAGGGGTTAACAAGGAAAGCAGGAAGCCAACATTTTGCTGAACATATGGGGGAGAAGCAAAACTTTGAAGCCATTGATAGAGGCTGTACCCTGCATAATCTCAAAAGCCAAGAGTGAGATAATCTCCCAATAGCTAAGAGGGCAGAAAGAAGGAAGCAGCCAATCTCAGAACAGACCGCCTGGGAAAAGAGTGGCCCTGGCCACAAAAAAGAGGATCTGCAAGAGCCAAAGCCAGACAAGCTTGTTCTTGTTGTAGTGGCATAGAATTGTGGCCAACCCTAGGAGTGCATTCCAGCTCTGCCACTCTCCCGCTGTGACATTGTGTAAACCACTGAACCTCTCTGAAGCTTAGATGTTTTGTCTGTAAAACAAGCTTACAAGATTGAGAGAATTGAACAAAATGAATGTAAAATAGGCATTCAATATATGGCAGCTACTCTACTCCTATTCTGAAGGCTGTGTTCCTTCACAAATGAATCCCTTGGTAGTGTTCTTAAAGTTCCAGTCTGTCTCCTGCTATTCAGAGTCAGGTTTCAAATCAGGATGCCTGCCTTACAGATGGCTTGTAATGTGTATTTCTGTCTCAGCGTAGCATACCTTATGATGTGCTGATTACATATATATCTGTCTCCCTCACATCTCCTGTCCCCTGCTACTCCAGTTAGGTGCTTTTTAGGGCCAGACCAATGCTCATTCATCTTTGACCGCAAAGACTGTCATAGTTTGTACACAGTAGGTACTCAATAAATACTTGCTATTTTGTATAGCATTCCTTCATCACTATATGACATCTTTTTGCACATTTTTTACTTGAAAAAGTCACACCTTAAGAAGATTGTTTATGTGCATACACACAAATATATGCACACATGCACTGAGGTGTATGTTTTTGTGTATAGTAAAAAGGAAAACCTCCTCACCTATAAAAAACTGGATATGTACACATTCCAAGACTTTGTAGAAAATCCCTTTCCTATTCACTGAAAAGCATACCTACCAAATGGGACTTTTAAAGTATTTCTATATGTTAAATGTTAAAAATAGTAAAAGTATATGAAGAATCCTCTACTGTGCCTCAAAAAATGAAAAGTGGCCATTTAATTTGGGTAGCTATTTGTCTATTTATGACCTGAAAGCATTTAATGTAAAAAGTCTAAAGAAATGAAGATTTGAAACAGCAGGTAATTACTCAGCTGTGGTCAAGGTGGACATTAGCCACAGTGCCCAGTCGCCTATTCATTGTTGCTATTTTCAGTCTTCAGGCTCAAGTACAGCTGTTTAAAACCCTGAAAGTTCCCGGAGCTCTTTCACTAAGGCTCACAGCCTTGCCGGTGATGATCTCACTGTTAATTATTTTTTTAATAAGTAGTTTCAAGCATCCCAGAACCTGTCTGAGCTGCCAGTGTTAAAAGATAAAAAATGTGGAAGGAACAGCAATATTTCTCTGCAATCACAGGATTATCAACGCTTTAAAAGCAAGGGACTTTAGAAGTCAGCAGCCACCCCCTCTACTGTTTAATTCAGAGATGTTGCAGACTCGGCCTTCTGATAGCACCCTTGTCGGCTGAGCAGGGCCTAAACAGGGTTGAGAGTCCATGTTTGAGTTTCCTTGAACCCACAATAATTAACTATTTTAATAGTAAACTTTGTGTGTGTCACCACTAGTGAGAGTTCCCCAGTTAGATCCTTCTAGAGCCTACTTATTTAGTTCTCCATCACCAGCTATCTAAAGTCCCATCACTCATTCTTTGGTCTTATGGGAAATCATCCTGGGTCACTGAAGTGGGAGCTGTCTAGATACTTGAGATTGTTAAGCAAAGTCCTGAGTATTACTCTTGATAGGCAAGAAACAAGCTGCACAAATGCTGGCATTTGAATGGACCATCCTGAAAGGCAGGAGAGCGTTGGTTAAGGATAGCCTCTGACATTAGCTTGGGTGGGTGACATCCTGGCTTCAGCACGTGTTAGTTATGTGATCCTGGGCTTCTAAGTTTCTTTGCCTTTGTTTCCCCTTCCATAAAATGAAAATAATAATATGTGGCATAAGATTATAGTGAGGATTAAGTAAGTTAATACAATGTGCTCTAATCCTATGGTTGTTTAATCAACTTCTTTGTCACTGTGACCAAAAGTAGACAAGAACAACCTAGAGGAGGAAGAAAAGTTTATTTTGGCTCACAGTTTCAGAGGTTCAGTCCATGGATGACAGAATCCATAGCTCTGGGCCTGAGGTAAAACAGAGCATCATGGTGGAAGGGCATGGTGGAGGAAAGCAGCTTAGGACATGGCAACCAGGAAGCAGAGACAGCTCTGCTTACCAGAGGTAAAATATATACTCCAAAGTCATGTCCCTAGTAACCTACCTCCTCCAGCCATGCCTTACCAGCCAACAGTTGCCACTCAATTAATACAAAGCAGTGGATCAGTTCATTGATTAGGTTAAGGCTGTCATAACCTGATCATTTCACCTCTGAAAATTCTTGCATTTTGGTCTCACGCATGAGTTTTTCATGGACACCTCACATCTAAACCATAACAATGGTACTTGGAATATATTCAATAGTGGTACTAGCTACTACTAACCTCATTAAATGGAACTTAGTTGAACAAAGTACATAGCTCTCTTACCAACTTCTGCTCTGTGGTATATTGCTCAGGCTGAATGCTGAGCTCTCACCCTGTGAATCTTACTTTCTGCTCTCAACCTCCTCCAGCCCAGGAATGATTGAGAAAAGAGAGCTAAAAACTTGCTCTGCAAGTCCGTATAAGAATTTCCTTTCTTCTACCTAAACCAACTTATTCTCTTCTTTTCCTTCTTCTCCTCCTCCTCCTCCTTGTTAACTGTAGACTGTCCTTGACTTCCAGGTTCTATGATAACATTTCATATAGCTTCCATCCTAGGTAACTACCCACTACACCAGTAGTCAGTGGCTCTGATTGTCTGGGCAGAACAGATAATTCCCCTGTGGTAGAATTAACTAATAAATTCAACCTGTAAATGGAGGCATAGGAAATTGATGAGTATTCTTTGAAACAATATTCTGTTATAAAATTTGGAACAACTTGTTACCTCAAGATTTATACTGATCTCTTTTTCAGACCTACTTAATCCTAAAGAAAAAAATTTACCACACTCATTAAGATACACAAATCCCATCTAGTAGAAATTTTTGGCTATACAGGTTTTTAAGTTGGATCTTAGCACAAGTATGAAGATTAGCAATAAGACTGCTTACCTGTGTAATCTAGAATCTCAAACAAAATTCAAGCCTAGGGCAGGCTACTGTGTATTGCAATTCCATGACATAGCACTAAAGAGCAGGTGTTAACTCAGTGGAAGGAGGTGTGCATTCAAGAGTTAATAAAAAAATAAAATTGAAGTAATAACCCACACATTTGACCTAATCCAAATCACTTTTCTTTGTTCCTCAGAACAAATAACACTATCTAAATTTGATTTTGCAGTCTTGAAAAATAATTTCAGGCCTGAAAGTCAACATATTGTGACACATATATAGAATTATGGAATCACATGGAAATTAAATACCATCCCTAGCAAGGGAGCTCAGAAAACGTATTTTGGGCATTGGAAATTTATTTTGGGATGAGAATTCATTTAAAATTGTTTATTGACAGTTGGTAAATCATTTTTCCTCATTTTTTTTTCTGTGTGGTACAGATGGAAGGCTAACATCTTCCAAATTCATTTCTCAGTTATACATATGTGTAAATTAGCCTGTGTAAATTACAGTTTTCTTTTTGTGCTTTATTAAATTCTGTCAAAGCTGTTATTAGAACTGATTTTATATTGTCTGGTACTTGTAAAAATTGACAATTTAGGCCTGTGAGCTAGTAGTGTCTCCAAAAGACTTAAATGTCTGATCAAATGTCAACAAACTAATGAAAATGCCTGAGTGTATAAATATCCAAGCTCACTCACCACTAACATTTTCATTTATATAAATACCATGCTTAGTTTAGAGAGTGTCAGAGTACTTCATACATTGGATCAGCCACTCAGGAACACTCTCCTCCCTATGACAAAGACAGTAAGTCCCACAGTCAGGTTAGGTATCAGACAGTTTAGGGGAATCAGATAATCCCAGTTTTCCTCTTCTCATCCCATGGAAATCTTCCAGATTTATGTGTAGGCAGCATATTAGGCCTTCTAAAATAGTACAGGTCCTCAGATTGAAAAGCACTCAATAATATCCCTCCTACCCATAATTTCCCTATTTATATCATGTCTCCTTGCCCTCCCAAGGTCCCAGTAGAGCCTAGTTGCACTTTTGAGGTGTTAATTGATCTTAGGTCTTACCTGTGGTTCAACACTTGGGTCTCATCACAATGCACCCTTGGGGAGTTTAAGATAAAGAGCAAAAAAAAAAAAAACATTGACCAAAACAAATTTAAGCATAAAATCCATTGTAGAAAACAAAAATTTCAGAGTCTGACTTTTTTCCTTTTAGATTTGTCCTTACTAGAGTTCAATTTTCCTGCAAAATATTAACAATCTTTTCAATCCTCTTCTTATATGCATTTGCCTTAAAACTCTAAGGAATCTAAATTTAAATTACTATGATATTAAGGAAGAAGAATTGTACTTCAGTGTCTTGTGCTTCAAGCATGTAATTGGAAAGAGAAAGGAATCAAAAATGAGAATAATGGCAAGGCATTCAGGCAATGAATTGGCGTATTTGAAAGTTGTGACTTATACTGGATTAGCCATCCCAAAGCTTATTGTTGGTGCAGTAAAGAGAAAACTGATTATAATGTGTAATCTATACCAATTTTTACCATATTCACTTAAAAATACTCAATTTTGGTACTTCCTTAATAGATGTAGTGGATTTTGGAGAGGAATAAAAGTTTAAAAGGATCCACAGACTTTTTCTTTAATGCCTCAGTGAAATGACAGCATTCAACAAGTCTTAAGAACCTGTACTTTTTATTCACAGTGCTGTGTTCTAGAGATAACACAGTGAAGAAGATGGTGTTCAGTTTCTAGTGAGGGAGAGAAACAGGAAAGAGGTGACTCAGAGAAAGCATGATACAGGGCTCTGAGAGTTCTCCCACTGGGTGGATGGCAGTACCGTTCTCTGAGGTAGGCAAAATTGGGAAATGGAAATGTGATTTGTACAGAATAGAAAAAGACCTATTCAGTTTGTACCTTTCCCTTTGATGTATCTGTAGAACATTCAAATGGAGATGTCTGATGAACAGTTGAGTTTGCAAGAGAGATATTTGAATTGGAGAGTAAGATCTGAGGAATTGCTAGCTTTTGGTCATTGAAACCTCAGAACTGGCTGAGATCAATAAGCAAGAGTAGGCAGAGTAAAAAAGTAGAGAGTCAATGAAAGAAAGGTCACTAACATCTAAGGAATGGACTTGGGAAGGAAAGCCTATACAACACCCTGAAAGTAGATAATATCAATAATGATATGCAGCAGTGTGTCTCCACAACAAGGAAGCAAGGATCACTGTGATGAGTCACCTATTACCAACCTGGGTAAGAAAATCATCAATTTGAATTCAAACAAAATGGAATTGGCTAAAATTAGAGTCCAGTGCAAAATATATAATGTATTAAATTTGGAAAAATATATGATAATTCATTGGCAAAAAGTTATAACCAAACATGTACAAGTAATCAAGTTTTTTTAGTTCTTCCTGAACATTGATGGTCAAGATGTTTACCAATAAACATCAGTTCAGCTTAATGTTAAATTATAGCATAAATAAAACATGCAACGTGTAAAGATCTATAAAATAAAAATCCTCAAACATGTATTTTGTTAGTTATAAATTGGTATGATTCCCTTAAGTAACTGGTTAAAGTATTTTGATGATTAATGAGTATGTTATTATTTACTCTTTAGATGATAGGCCCACAAAATTGATTCACTTTTTTTTAGTAGCCAGAGCATATCTGAGACCAATGGGTAGAATTAGAAGATCCATCCCCACCAATGTAAAGAAAGAACAAGTGCTATCAAAAATAAATTTTTCTATTGTTTCCATGAACCAATAACTATTTGTTAAGGATGTACTACATCCTTAGCACTATTGCTTATTATGGAAATGATGCTGTGAAGAAGAGAGATGAGACCCCTACAAATTTAAGACTTGAAGGACACAATATAAATGTGATTAAAAGTTTAATCAGGCAGTCCTAAGAGTTATAGAGAGAATAAAATAAATGCTATGATCATATATAACATGTTTGATGTTAGTAGGAAAAAGTTTCCCAAAAAATGGAGAAATTGATGATGTAAAAGAAGTTTAATTGTAGGTGAGAAGTTTTTAGAAAAGAAGAAGGAATTGGATCCAAATCTCAAGTTGAGGCTTCATCATAGTATCACAAGGGATGGATCATTTACAAAATGAGAACAGATTATGTACAGCTCTTCCCTATCTGAAATTTCACACATTGACAGCCTGAAATCAGCATTTACACCATGGGAATCAGCAAATGATGCAGATCAGCTATTATGTTTTGGACCTTTCCCACCCCCCTCAGGCAAAACTTTTATTTAAATAAGTGATTGACTTTGGTAAGAACACCATGATTTATGAGTGTGTAAAGTATTTTATTGGTTTTTTTTTATACATGACAGTAGACTCTGTTTTGACATCATAATAAGAGCATGGAATATATCATGCTCTAGTTCAGACCCCAATACCTCTCTTTCCCCTTTCCTCCCCCACCCCATGCTCCCTTCCTTCTATTGATTTCTCTGCCATTTTTCCACAGTAATTTTTAAAATTAATTTATTGTGGGTATACTTGATGGTGAGATTCACTGTGGTATATTCATCTATGTACATAGGAAAGTTAGGTCAGATTCATTCCATTGTCTTTTCTTTTGCCACCCCCCCACTCCTTTCAATCCCCATTGTCTATTCTACTGAACTTCTATTCTTCCTTTTCCCCTTATTGTGGGTTAGCTTCCATGTATCAGTGAAAACATTCAACCGTTGGTTTTGGGGGTTTGGTTTATTTCACTTAGCCTGATAGTCTCCAGATTCATCCATTTACCAGCAAATGTCATAAAGTCTTCTTTATGGCTGAATAGTATTCCATTGTGTACATAGACCAGATTTTCTTTTCCATTCATGTGTTGAAGAGCACATAGATTGGTTCCATAGCTTAGCTATTGTGAATTGTGCTGCTATAAACATTAATGTAGCTGTGTCACTGCAGAATGCTGATTTTAAATCCTTTGGGTATAAACTGAGGAGTGGGATAATTGGGTCAAATAGTGAGTCCATCCCACTTTTTTGAGGAATCTCCCTACTGCTTTCCAGTGTGTTTGCGCCAATTTTCAGTTCCACCAGCAATGTATGAGTGGACCTTTTTTCCCACATCCTCACCAACATTTATTGTTACTTATATTCTTGGAATTGCCATTGTGACTGGAATGAGACGAAATCTCAATGTAGTTTTAATTTACATTTCCCTAATTGCTATAGATATTGAACATTTTTTTTCAGATATTTGTTGACCATTCATATTTCTTCTTTTGAGAAGTATCTGTTCTGTTCTTTTGCCCATCTATTGATTGGGTTATTTGGTATTTGGTGTTAAGTTTTTTGAGTTCTTTGTATATCCTGAATATTAATGCCCTATCTATCTGAGGGGCAGATGGCAAAGATTTTCTCCCATTCTGCAGGCTCTCTCTTCACACTCTTGATTGTTTCTTTTGCTATGAAGAAGCTTAACACCTACCAACACATCCTTGACAACATGCAAGAATAAGCTGACATCATTCAGTAGTAAGATAAGACATTTTCTGCCTGATGATAATCTATTAATTTCTATGAAGTATGAATAAAGGTCATCAGGAGAGTGGTCTATGTGAGATTCTAGACGTTAAGATGAAATCTGAAGGGCTGTTGATATCGGATACCATGTACATACCAGGTAGATTTATGTGCCTAGTAAAAGTTGGAACTAGATGATCCCAGTAGTTCCACCTAACTCTGAAAATACAGCATTTGATTATAAAAGTAATTGCTAAGAAGCAACAAATTCTGGTTCACTTTTTGTCTTTTAAAACTATTTCCCCCACAGATGTAAATATAAATATGAGTCACTTAAAAGTTTTCCTGCTTTTGTTGTTTATCACTACTGTTCAATTGCTCATTAAGTTTAATTTTGGGAAGTCTATAATTCCATGATGTAGAACTCTACTGCAATTCAGAAAAACAAAAGAATCGAGTCAGAGATAGAACAAGAGGTGTGTATTTGAATAGTTGAAATTGTGAAAATGACATAAAAGCTTTCATTGGAAAAACTGAGCTAACTTTATGTAGTTTTGTTTTGTAATTTTTCCTTTTTTTAAAAAAAAATATTTAATCATTGACCTTTGCTAACAGTTGTTTAGCTGTGTTTCTTTGGCTCGGAGTTGCAATGCCAAGGATTATGGGGTGGTTCAGTAAATATAATTAGACATAAGCTTTTGGCAAGTGAGCAGTCAGATGAAAATTTCAATATCAAAGTCTTCCTAAATGAGAACCCTGAAATTTTACAAAAATAAAATATGAGGGCAACTTTAAAAATTGACAGTATGCATGTTAGAAATTTTTGTCAACTCTGCAGAATATTTATTTTACTTATTGTTTCTCCAATGCATTCTAGATGACCTTGATTCCTCAGTCAGATAAATTGTACAGACAAGAGGAAAAAATATAAAGCAAAATAATGTTACACACAGACTGTGGATAGTGGGTATGAAATTAAAAACTCCCCTTGCAGTGGGATCTCTCTTCTTGCTCCATGTCAAAGTCGGAGAAGCATTTGTAAAGAGATCATTTTAATCACTCCAGTTGTACAGTATTTCTGTAGTTGCACGTGGCTTGCTTATGTGAAGGTTCTTTTTAGGGAGTCACTATAAAAATCCTTCACATACCAGCTCAGCAATAGCTGTCTTAGGGCATTTCAAAAAAAGAATAGTCTCCCCCTTTTTTGCAGTGCAGAGGAAAGTGTCACTCTTACTCTGGATGCAAAGCCCCAACTAGTCCTGCTAATGAATAATGACTGGTGGTGACGGTTCCCTCAATGCCAGAACTGACTGGCACCCAATTATTTTATTGTGGTTTTAGGAGGCCTTTTGGTCTTGATCTGAACATGGTCTTCTTCAAGACAGTTGTTTCCTGGAACGTGCCATCACCATACACCTTTCCCATGTCACTGCCCACGCCCAGGTGGACATTGTCCCTATTTGTAAGCATAGTGACATTTCCTAACACAGCTGTGCTCTTTGGCAGGTACACATGAAGATTTTACAGCATGTCCATAAAGTGGATTTTACCATCTGAACTTCTAGAGGTTTCTCTTGTTATCGATGTTTCTATATCAAAGATTCGTACCTTAAAAGTTACCACAGGAAGCTGCCTCTATTTGATGTTTTGCCCTCTTCCTGTTCATGTGGTTCTCCACTGTTTGGACATGCAAATATTGATGGGAACTGTGGGGTATTCTTGCCCTGTGTTTTAAGGGTCTGGTATGTCGGGGCAGAACTTCAGTGCAGTCAAGTTCAAGGAGGATTGAGGAGAAGGAATTCACTTGCTCTTCACTAAGATTGGAAAGGTATCTTGAGAGAAGATTCCATTACTGTGATTTGGTTTTTCAGGTCTCAGGAGCCCAAGTACTTTCCATATCCTAATTGCTTGCATACTATTTCTAGAATAATTCATGAAGGGGCTGTGGAATTAATATCTGTGAAGAATCTTTCAAAATATAAGTTATGAGGGTCTGGACCTTCCTTCCAGGGTACATGTGAATCTTCCTGTTGGCAGAAGACGTTGGTGACACCCTGTGTGCTGACTTCTAGGTAACCACCTCATACTGTTGAATGTAAGAGACACTGACACTGACATTTTCCTTATCTTATCAAATGGGTTTCACATAACTGCAGCATGGTTGCTACCCAGCTGACAGTGATTGTACGATTATATTGCATTGCAAGATAAACCTTGTTTCAGAAAGGTTAAAAAGTTAAAATATGTGCAGCTAAAAAAATTGATGAAATAAGGAAATGAGGAAGGTTTTCCTGTATTGCTCCATCACATTTACCAATTTGATAAATAACCTTTGAAGAATCGTTCCTGATAGTTTGTCATTGTTAATGCAATTTGTAGTCGTCGGATGTGTTTGATCCACTGAAATGAAAAGAAAAAAGAATATGCTATGATTTCTGGGTTGTGTTCACAGTGCAGTGGAGCTTAATCCCCAATCCAGGATGGACAGTCACCACCATCACTCGGTCTACAAAAGAAACTAATTGAATAAGTGGGAAAATGTTCCTTTAAATCTGGAAAGCAATGTTGTCCCCCTCTTATCCCTCAATTACAAAGTGTGAAATCTTGTTAGTATTTTATTGAAGATGCTTTTATAGCTCTTTGTGTTTCATTAAACCCCAAAGCAATTTCTGTAGTACACTATGGCAAGTGCTGAACTGCTGTTTGAGCTACTCTATGGAAAGCCCGTTATGGAGCAATATTAACTCTCTCTAGCCTCAGGAAGACCAATCTGCACAGACTAATTTCTTCAAACTAATGAAAGTTCTGTCTGCTTAGAATACTGCCCATCCCATTCAAGTACTTCTAAACTGTTGTTCTAGAGCAGGTTTTCTTAATCTCACTGTTGCTGACATTTGGGACTAGATGATTCTATGCCGATGGGAGCTACCCTGTGCACTGTAGGTGTTTAGCATCACTCTTAGCCCCTACTTGCCAGGAGCATCCCTTGTTCACAAACCTGACCATCAAAAATGCCTTCAGATATCATCTAATGTCCCCTGGGGCACAAAATTGCCACTGGTTGAAAACATTATTCTTGAATGCCAGGATGGAGAAGTCCTGGAAAAATAAGAATCACATGCTTTAAGAATCTGTTCTTACCATATGATTGGAATAATCAAAAGTGAAGCCAGAGATTGAACTGGCAAAAGCTTGTATAAAAGTCATAAAAACCAAGAAAACAGGTGTTTTCAGGTTCTGAGCTCAGTATCACAACATGAGCTTGCTATGGGATAGGTTAGTTCAGGACTGGGGTTGAAGTCAGAGAGTGTGACATCTGCTTCCTCCTTCTTACATATTTTCTGTAAAGGAAAAAGTAAAACCTTAAAAAGTGTGAAGGAACATCCAAAAACACTTTATTCAACCTTCTTCACTGTTCAATGAATCTTGGCACTGTATTTTTTTCACAGAAGGTATTTAAAAAAAAAAAAAACTTGCAAGTTTTTCATCAAGATAGAGAATAAAAATAATGAAAAACAACAAACACTTCAATAAGATGACCCCTGTCCCATTAGTGGTTTTCCCATCCACATGAAAATATTTGAACCTAGAGGCATGCCCACATGTACACCTTTTTGTATACCAGTGACCCGTTCTCTAGTGATTCAGTAGTTGAGCCATGGCCGGCAATGGTTTCTTTATTTTTTTCTCCAAGAGTTTATTTTTGTAGAGAAATTTTAAGTTCTCTGCAAAATTGAGAGGAACATAAAGATATCCCATATATCTCCTGTCCCCACCCCACCCTCATTATCAACCTCCCACTCTACGAAAACCTATGTCATCCACTCCAACAATCAGTGCACTCCAAGAAGTGCAATTTAATGTCACATTTGACTCCAATATAGAACGATAACCTACAGACTATTACAATAGCCCATTTACTGAATCCCTGTTTCCATCTTGTTCCCTTAAAGTTCATTTTCTACACTGTAGCAGACATAGCAATCCTATTGAACATTACAGGATCATGTAATTCTTCTGTTCAAAGCCCTCATCGGTTCCCCATCATGCTTAGAGTAAAAGCTAAAGACCATACAAAGTCTCTACAAGGCCCCTACTCTCTAGCTTCATCTTTTATCACTCTCCCTTTTGCTCATTTCACTCCAGCTACATTGGCATCTCTGGTGTTCATAGAACACATCAGTCCTTTCTCAGGAATTTTGCAACCAGCTACCTGTTTTAAGCATGATGTTCCTAGGTAATGCACACACATCACTCCCTTGTCTCGCCATGTCTGCTTTAATGTCCCATTTGCAATGAAGGCTCCTTTGAATAACCTCTGTAAAGTTGCTCTCCCATCCGTTCCCTGCACCCATGCCTTCTCTTCATCTCTTTACTTTCTTCCATAACATGTATCTCCTAATACATTAATTCATTTTGAGGAAGGAACAGGGTTGGTCTGCATTCACCACTCCTCCTGTGAACAAAATTAAATAAAGACAGTTTTGCCCCCAGTTATATCATGAGAAATTTACAAAAGACGTTAGTATTTATTTACTGAATAGGGTCATGATAAGTTTCAAAATAGGCTGTAATGGTTTGAAATTTATGAGAATAAGTAACTGATATTATAAATAAAATTTGTTTTCAAAGCATCAAAGTCAGAGAAGTCCAACAAGTTTCAAGAGATCTTGATATTAAATTTTTTGAAAAATGGAGCTTCAAATATGTGGGATATGGTCTGTTTTGTACCCCTATTGCCTTAAGAAACAAAGCAATTAGATGCGAAGAGGAATAATGGACAATTCAAAAATATTCTCATTAGGAAGCATGAAGTTGATGAAATATGTTTTAAATCAACATGACTTTGAAGTGCATATACGTTTTGTAGGGAGATATCGATCAGTGGATTATTATCTCTTGACTTTTAATCAAGTTGAAGAAAAAGGGATGAATCTAAAATGTGTTGTTTTCATTATTTTATTTCTCAAAAAATGTTATGTGAGGATAACCAATTGATTTATCTATGGACCATGAATAAATATACATAAATGTACCTATATACATGCATTTATGGATATATGCATCTGTTATATATATACATATGTTATATGTATATACATATATAAATATATGTATAAATATAAATAAATATATAAATATATGTATAACTATATATATTTATATATTTTTGAGGGTTTTTAAAATTGTTCTATCTAGTTATACATGACAGCAGAATGGCAGAATGCATTTTGATTCATAGTACACAAATGGGGTACAACTTTTCATTTCTCTGGTTGTACATGATATAGAGTCACATCATTCATGTAATCATACATGTACATAGGGTAATGATATTTGCTTCTTTCCACTCTTTCCATCCCCATCCCCATCCCCTCCTCTCATCTCCTTGGACACAGTCCAACATTCTCCATTCTTCCCTTACCCCCTCTTCCCTCCCAATATGTGTCAGCATCAACTTATCAGAGAAGACATTCACCCTTTGGTTCTTTTGGATTGGCTAATTTCACTTAGCATGATATTCTCCAGCACCATCCATTTACCTGCAAATGCATAATTTTATTCTTCTTTATGGCTGTATAATATATTTCATTGTTTATGTATACTGCATTTTCTTTATCCATTCATCTGTTGAAGGGCATCTAGGTTGGTTCCATAGTTCAACTATTGTGAACTAAGTTGCTATAAACATTGGTGTGGATGTGTCACTGTTGTATGCTGATTTTAAGTTGTTTGGGTATAAACTAAGGAATGGGAAAGCTGGGTCAAATGGTGGTTCCATTCCAACTTTTCTAAGAAATCTCCATACTCCTTTCCAGAGTGGCTGCATCACTTTGCAATCCCACCAGCAACGTATGAGTGTACCTTTTTTCCCACATCCTTGCCAACACTTATGGTTGTTCATATTCTTGATAATAGACATTCTAATTGGAGTGAGATGATATCTTAGGGTTGTTTTGATTTGCATTTCTTTAATTACTAGAGATGTTGAATGTTTTTTCATTTATTCGTTGAACAATTGTATATCGTCTTCTGTGAAGTGTCTGCTCAGTTCCTTTGCCCATTATTGATTGTGTTCTTTGTATTTTTGGTATTAAATCTTTTGAGTTCTTTATAAATTCTGTAGATTAGTGCTCTATCTGAAGTGCATGTGGTAAAGATTCTCTCCCATTGTGAAGGCTCTCTCTTCACATTATTGATTATTTCCTTTGCTGAGAAAACCTTTGTGCTTTGAATCCATCCCATTTATTGATTCTTGCTTTTATTTCTTGTGCTTTGGGAGTCTTGTTAGGGAAGTCTGGTCCTAAGCCAACATGATGAAGATTTGGACCTACTCTGTATTCTAGTTGGTGCAGGGTCTCTGGTCTATTCCCAGGTCCTTGATCCATTTTGAGTTGAGCTTTGTGTAGGGTGAGAGATAGGGATTTAATTTCATTTTGCTGCATATGAATTTCCAGTTTTCCCAGAACCATTTGTTGGAGAGGCTATCTTTTCTCCATTATATGTTTTTGGCAGCTTTGTAACAAAAAAAGTCAAGAAAACATGACCACCAGAAGAGCATAATACTTTTCTAGTAACAGACTGCAAAAAATGAAGATCTATGCATTGTTTAACACAGAATTCAAAATAATAGTTTTAAAGAAGCTCAGTGACCAAGACGTGAACATAGTTAAATGACAATGAAATCAGAAAAATAACATGTTAACAAAATGAGAAGCTCAACAAGGAGATAAAAATTATTTAAAAGAACCAAACAAATTCTGCAACTGAAGAATACATGAATGAAATGGAAAATACAATAGTTTCAATATAAGACTTGATTAAGCAGAATAAATAATCTGTGAACTTGAAGGCAGGACATTTGAAAATAACTGGTCAAAGGAGAAAATAGAAAAAAGAATGAAGAAAAGTCGTGAAAGCTTATTGAATTTTAGGACACAATGAAGTGAATCAAGATACAGATTATGAGAGTTTCAGAAGAAGGAGAGAAAGTGTGTACATTAGCTAAAAGTGAAGAGGTAGAAAAATATATTCCAGGAAAATGACAATCACAAAAGAGCAGAAGTGGTATATATATATATATATATATATATAGAGAGAGAGAGAGAGAGAGAGAGAGAGAGAGAGAGACTTTAAAAACTGCAACAAGACCAAGATACAATAATTGCTAATATATATGTACTTGATATTGGAATACCTAAATACATAAAGCAAATACTAACAAAACCAAAGAGAGGGACAACAATACAAGATTAGTATAGTTCAATACTAGTGCTCCTACACTGAACAATGGATAGATCATTCGGACAGAAAATCAATAAAGAAATAGCAACTCTATAGACCAAATGGGCCTAATGGATATTTATAGAACATTTTATACAACAGCATAAGGATGTAAATTCTTTTCAAGTCCACAGGGGATGATATTATCTAGCATAGATATGTTAAGCTATAAAACAAGTCTTAACAAATTTGAGAAGACTAAAATCATATCAAGTATCTTTTCTAAGCACAATGATATGATAATAAAAATAACAGAGGAAAAATGGAATATTCAAAATATGTGGAAATCTAACAGTATACTTCTGAATAGTCAATAAGTTAAAGAAAAAATTAGAAGGAAAACTTTTTTAAATGTCTTGAAAGAAATGAAAATGGAATTACAACACCAAGAGTTTGGGATGCAGCATTAGCAATTCTAATAAGGAAGTATGTACTAATAAACACCAATATGAAGGAAAAAAAGAAAGGTCTCATAAAAGCAACCTAAATTTAAACCTCAGGGAACTAGACAAAGAATAAACATAAAGTGATCAGAAGGAAGGAAATCAGAAAAGTTGGAGAAAAAAATAAATGAATTAGAGACTAGAAACAGAATAGAAATAATCAAAATCAAGAGTTGACTTTTTGAAGATATAAAGGAGACTGATGAATATCCAACTAGAATTCTTTTCTAAAAGAAGAAGATTCAAATAAATAAAACCAGTTAAAAAAGAGACAACATAACTGATACCACAGAAATATGAAGAATTATAAGAGATTACTGTGAATCATTATAGGCAAAGAATTGGATAACCTAGAAGAAATGGACAAATTCCTAAAAACATACAACCTGCCAAGACTGAATCACAAAGACATAGAAAATGAGAGCAAGTCCATAACAAGCAAAGAAATTTAAGAAGAAATAAAAAGCCTCCCAACAAAGACAAGACCAAGATCAAACGGCCTCGCTAATGAATTATATCAGTTACTTAAGGAATTAACACCAGTCCCTCTCACACAATTGCAAAACTTTGAAGAGAAGTAAACACTTCTGGATTTATTTGATCATCACAATACCAAAACCAGATAAAGTCACTATAAGAAAGTTACAGGTCAGTATCCCTGATGAACATAAATACAAAATCTTCAGTAAAATACTAACAAACCAAATTCAACAACACCTTGAAAGATTCATACACTATGATCAAGTGAGGTTTATCCCTGGGTATAAGGGTGGTTTGCCATGTGTGAATCAATAAATGTGTATATCTTATTAACCAACTAAAGGACAATAATCGTATCATCATCTGAATAGATGTAGGGAAAGCATTTGACAGATTTCTACATCCTTTAATGATAAAAACTGTCAGCAAATTAGATGTACAAGGAATGTAGCTCATATAACAAAGGCCATGTATGACATGCTCAACATTAATATATTCAGTGGTGAAAAGCTGAAAGCTTTACTTCTAAGAATAAGACAATGATGCTGTCTCATTCCATTTGTGCTGCTGTAACAAAAATGCCACAGACTGGCTGTTTTATAAAGAACATAAATTTATTTCTCACAGTTCCTAAGGCTAGGAGCTCAAGATCAAAGTGCAAGCAAATTGGATGTCTGACAGGGGACCTAGTCTCTGCTTCTAAGATGGCACCCTGTTGCTGCATCCTCGAGAGGGGAGGAACTCTTTGCCCTCAAATGGCAGCAGGGGCAAAACAGCAAGGACTCTCTGAAGTCCTTATTATAAGGGCATTAATTCACTCATTAGGGCAAGTGTTCCTTCCCCAAAGGACCCCACCTCTTCACATCACCACAAAGAAGATTAAGTTTCAACATGAATTTTGGAGGGGACACATATTTGAACCATAGCAGATTACCACTCTCACTTCTACTCAACATAGTACAAAAGTCTTAGAATAATTAGGCAAATAAAGAAGAATAAAATTATGGCATTTGTAGGTAAATGGATGATGTTGGAGACTGTTATGCTAAGTGAGAT
>JAJEJO010003427.1:500338-524269 GCA_020662805.1 Glaucomys volans
AAAAAAAGAATAATTAGGCAAGGAAAACAAATAAAATACATCCAAATTAGAAAGGAAGAAGTAAATTTTTCTGTTTCCAGATGACATAATCTTATATGTAGAAAACTCCAAAAAGAGCCACAAAAAGCAGAGCTAATGAAATTCAGTAAAGTTGCAGGATATAAAACTAACATACAAAAATTAGATACATTTCTCCATATTAACAATGAACTATTCAAAAAAATCAAGAAGACAATCTCATTTATAATAGCATCAAAAAAGAATAAACTACATAGGAATAAATTTAACCAAGTAGGTGAAAGATCTATACAATGAAAGTTATAAAAATTGATGAACAATATTGAAGAGGATACAAATAAGTGGAAAATAGCTTGTGTTCATGGATTGTAAGAATTAATATTGTCAAAAAGTCTAGACTCCTCAAAGCAATCTATGAACTCAGTGCAATTCCTTTCAAAATTACAATGACATTCTTCACAGAAATAGAAAAACATTATGAAATTTATATGGGATGAAAAAAGACCCTGAATAACTAAAGCTATCTTGAGTAAGAAGAAAAAAAGATGGAAACATCATACTCACTAATTCCAAAATGTACCACAAAGCTTCTGTAATCCAGTAGATGTAATGCTGGCATGGAAACCAATAAATAGACCAAGGGAACAGAATAGAAAGCCCAGAAACAAACCCTCACTTATGGTCAACCGGTCTTTAACAAGTGTTCTAAGACTACACAACAGGAAAAGGATAGTGTCTTTAATAAATTTAATAAATTATGCAAAAATTAACACTGAGCTCTTCTCTCACGTCATATACAAAATCAACTCAAATAAATTAAGTACTTAAATGTACGATCTGAAACTATAAAACTAAAAGAGGAAAACCTAAGGAAAAAACTTCTGGCCATTACTCTAGCCAATGAATTTTAGATGTGAGCCCAAATTCATGAAAAACAGAAGCAAAAATAGGCAAGTGGGATTGCCTCAAACTGAAAAGGTTCTCCATGCCAAAGGAAGCAGTCAACAGAGTGAAGAGACATCCTATGGAAAATATTTGCAAGTCATACATCTGATAAGGTGTTAATATACAAAACATACATAAAACCTGAAAGAATTCAACAACATAAAATAAATAGTTCAATTTAAAAATGGTCAAGGACCTGGGGCTGGGGTTGTGGCTCAGTGGTAAAGTGGGCTTGCCTAACATGCATGAGGCCCTGGGTTTGATCCTCGGCACCACGTATAAATAAAATAAAGGTACTGTGAAAAAAAATAGTCAAGGGGGCTGGGGATATAGCTCAGTTGGTAGAGTGCCTGCCTCGCAAGCACAAGGCCCTGGGTTCAATCCCCAGTACCGGAAAAAAAAAAAAAAAAAAAAAAAAACAGTCAAGGGCCTGAATAGATATCTTTCAAAAGAAGACATATCAATGATCAACAGATACATGAAATGTGTTCAACATCACTAATCATTGAAGAAATGAAAATTAAGACCATAACAAGAAATCACCTCACTCCTGTCAGAAGGGTGTTATCCAAAAGACAAAAGATAACTGTTAGTGAGGAGGTGGAAAATATAAACCCAAAGTACACTGTAAATGTAAATTGGTACAACCACTTTGGAAAACAGTATAGATTTCCTCAAAATATTAAAAAAATACAACTACCATATGATCTAGCATCCCACTTCTAGATATATAACCTAATAAAATAAAATCAGTATCTCAAAACTGTACCTACATGTTCATGTTCATTGGAGCATATTCATAATAGCCAAGACATGAAAGTAACCCAAATATCCATTGACAGAAAAGTTGATAAATAAAATGTGTTATGTCTCTATTTGTATACATACACAATGGAATATTATTTGAGATTCTGAAAAAAGGAAATTCTGCCATTTGACAACATTGACAAACCTGAAGGACATTATGCTAAGTGAAATGAGCCAGACACAGAAAGACAAATAATTTGATCTCACTTACATATGGAGTCTAAAATTTTGAAATCCTAAATTAGGAAGTAGAATGGTGGTTGCCATTGACTGGGATGGGGGTGAGATGGGGGATGCTGATATCTGGAGATGTAATTAATGCACTGCATAGTGACTATAATTAACCTTACTGTATTCTGTACTGGAAATTTGCTTGGAGAGAATGCATTAAGTGTTCTCACCACATACATCCAAAAAGGCAACTATGTGAAATAATGGATATGTTCAATTTCTTGAGCATGGTACTTGTTTCACAGCGTAAATTTATGTAAAACACCAGGCTTCAAGCTTGTAATTTATACAATTTTAATTTGTCAATTCTACCTCAATAAAGTAGAAAAATAATAATCATAATGTTTAAGTAGTTCTTCAGATCTCATTGAAGGCCTAGAAAGTACCAATATATTCTATTGGGAAATCCATATAGCAACAATTTGAGAACTGGATAAAATGTAGTGATTCCTGTAAGACATGGGAGGAAGTTGTGGCGTATGGAGGGGGAAAAGATCCCTTCCTACTAGAAGACCTCAGAAAAAGTTTTGTGGAGAAGCTGATGGCATAGAGTACAAAGGGAAGAGGAAAATGAGTGAAAAAAACAAGTTTCCACAACTGGTACACTAAGGCACTGTATTTGTTAATGTGGAGCTTAAAAACAATTGAGAGAGAGAACAAGTGTTACCCCTGGCAGAACATAAAGAGGTCTTGAAATAGAAACCAACACTAACTCTCACATGAGATCAAAGGACTACTTATTTGATTCTGTGATTTTGGAAAGAGTAATTGCTGTTAATCAGTTTAAACACCCTAGTTCTACTACCCATTTACTTCCAATGATCCAAACACTTAAGCATGAACTTGAACAAAATTAGCATCTTGCCTAATACCTTGCTTTTAGTGAATAATTAATAAATAGGCTTACAATATTTAATGTTTATAATATTAACAACAAAATCCTTATGTTATGAGAGTCTAACAAATATTTATTTTTAAGAAAGTGGTAACATACCCAATTGTCCAAATAGCAATGGCAGTCACAAGAATTATCTACTTTAGAAATATCTACCCTATGAACATGTATGATTACATGAATGGTGTGAATCTACATTGTGTACAACCATAGAAACAAAAAGTTGTACCCCATTTGTGTACAGTGAATCCAAATGCAGTCTGTAAAAAGAAAAATTAAAAAAGGAAATATCTAGATAGATATTTAGAATACATTGAGAATATAGGTAGTTATTATTCTCTAGTTTGCTAACTGACAAAACCTTTTGAGGTAAACTATTCCTAAGATCCTCTGAATAATCAGAATATTTGTCCCCCTCTTTACATTGCTAAACAAAGATAGGAAGTAATTACTGATTATTGTAACATTGGCTATGCCTGATTAATCCTAATAGTTAGATAAACTGGAAAATAGATATAAACTAGTTCTAAGATAAGCTTTGTTATTTTATTCATCCATGGAAATGATTGTTTTAATTAAAGACTCAACCATAGTAAATAGTAATAAATGGTCTCAGGATCTGCATGAACTACCAATTACCAGGATTTAGTATATAATATCATTGATATTGGTATTAAAAGAGAAAGGAAATTTGCATTCATATTCAGGACCCCATGACTGTGAATCAACTATGTATACTTGTTATTAAGATGGTGCCTGCCAACAGTTTGTTCAGAAATACCCATTAGAGTTATAAA
Organism: Glaucomys volans; assembly: GCA_020662805.1. NCBI lineage: Eukaryota > Metazoa > Chordata > Mammalia > Rodentia > Sciuridae > Glaucomys > Glaucomys volans. The sequence continues at coordinate 504,032 of JAJEJO010003427.1, forward strand.
GCAAGAATTTATTTTAGTTTATTAATGGAAAGTTAATGAGTTGAAAGGATAGTCTCTGACTCCCTCTCTGTTTCCTATCCCATTGCAGAAATGTATCTACTGGGGTGTAGCTTAGTGGTGGAGCCCTTGCCTAGCAGGCACAAGGAATAAGATCCTGGGTTCAATCCCAGCACCAAAATAAATAAATAGAAAAGATACATATCTTCATTTTCTTGGAAAAAGAATTTTTAGTAAGTGTTCTGATTTATTTCATGTAAGGCAAAGGTTAATGCTTACAAGTGTATTTGTAACATAAAATGACCATTTTATGGGCATGAGGCCACATCTGAACTGAAAAACATTTTGGTTCAGCCTGCAGAGGATAACAAATGAATCAAGCAAATAGTTTACCTGGAGTTTAATTTGTTCAGAGTGTATGGAACCAAGTTAACTCTAAAAAGTCTACAACGCCCTGCTTCGTACATATGTAAATGAGATCCTCGCAAGTGCATTATTGACAAACTGGGCATAACTTGATAAAAAATATTGAGCCAATGAAATGAAGGACCAAAGGAAAAAAACAAAATTTGTCTGTTTTTTAAAGAAATATTAATTTTAAAAAGAAGATAGATTTTGACTATTTTAAAATACTGAGCAATTTGACATTAAATATGATGGATAGTTGCCTATCTGTGATTAATTTTACATAAAATATTTTATCAAATTATTTCAAAACCATTTTCTTCCAAAACATAAGGCAAAGCATTAATATATCACTTTCTGAAATTATTTTTGACTGGGTTTCAAGACAAGCAGCTGGTATGGGACCTGATGCTGGAAGTACATTTTCCAAAATTACAGACACATAACAGCCTCAAGCATCTTGCCCAGGACTGTGGACTGGACCTGCCAGATGCACCCCTCTGCACCTTGATGGCTGAGCCCTTGTGTAGCACTGATGCACATGGGTCTTCTTGCCGTTGGCACACTTTATCATCTTACAGTTTCTACAATATTTGAATAAAAATGGCCTTTGCTTGGAAACATTAAAGTCAAATCAGGAAGCGAACTTGATTCCCAACTCACAATAGTAGAAGAGAAACTGAATGATTTGAAAACGGTTTTGTTACTTTGACACATTGGTTCTCAACCTTGTCATATTCCAAGCCCTATTTTTATAGAAAATATTTTATGAGACATCTTTATTCTCCTAAAATAAATTCAAAGACAAACTACTCACGCAGACTGTTTCAAAGGAATGAATACAACACTCTACCTGCAATATAAAGGAGAAATATATAAATGCCCTCAAGCAGAGCTACATGGGTGACATATGAAGTAATTAGATACATTTATCTATGCGGAGGTGGGCTCACTGTAGTTTCATGGTAAATGTGGCAGCTGCAAAGACAGATTGGTTTAATTGATTGTATTAAGAATTCAAATGCCATGAGCAGCGGTACTATAGTGTAGTTATTTTTCAAAATGGTGAACAACTCCTAGCAGAAACAAAAACAAAACCCTAAACAAAATGTAGTCTTTCCTCCATTTACAACAGCTCCATTTCTGAGATATTCAGTAAATATTAAAGTCATACCAGGTAGTTCTATGCAAAAATACTTGATTATCAGCCCTGTAGATACATCCGGATTTTTCACCTTTGTACATATAGGGAAGCCTTGGAGGAGGAGGAGGAGTACTCTGTACATTGCAATGTCTAGCATCCCTGGCCCCTTCCAAGTAGCACTGCTCTAGTTTTACATCAACCAAAACCATCTTCAGAGATTTCCAAAACAGCCCCCAAGGAATGGTACTGAGGCTGTGGAAGCCATTCCTGGTTCTTGGCTTGACACTTGACCACCCACCACGTCCACCCAACCCCAGAGCTAGCATGGCCTAGACTCTGCCCATACCAACTCCCACCTATCAAAAGGAGCAGACAGTGCCCTGTGGATACACAGGTCTCTCTTATGCAGGCCGCGGTGGAATGCAGTGCTTTTACCTCATCTAGTGCTCTGCACACTTCTCTACCAAATCCCTCTTCTCTTTTTACAAATAGTTCCTACCAAGTCCAATATACAAAATAGTGAAAAAAAATTTTTTTTCGCTAAATATTTTTAAAGTTTGTTCTCACAAGTATATGAAGGAAAATTAAGTTTTCAAAGAAGCAGATAGTCCTGATAAAGAAGGGCTCCTTTTTTTTTTTGGTACTGGGGATTAAACCCAGGGGCACTCCACCACTGAGCCACATCCCCAGCCCTATTTTGTATTTTATTTAGAGAAAGGGTCTCACTGAGTTGCTTAGGGCCTCGCTAAGTTGCTGAGACTGGTTTTGAACTCACGATCCTCCTGCCTCGGCCTCCCAAGTGCTGGGATTACAGGCATGCGCCACCGCACCCAGCTAGGGTTCCTTTTTTTAAGTGAATGCATAAAGGCTTTCAGAGATCAAGACGCATTGATGAAATGTTAAGGAAATCTCGCATCTTATTTTCTCACCTCCTCCCATTTAACTTCCATTGATTAATATTTATGAAATGTTTAGCTTCTGGCATGTTGTAAGTTCGATGTAATCTTTGCTAAATAATTAAATGAGTACTCAGAGTTATTCTAAAATACAAATCTGATATTTCCTTTTTAATCAGAAGTTTCAGTGAATATTTATTTTAAATTCAAACATTTTTAAGAAAGCTAAGTATACAGAGAAAGAATAAAATAGTGATTACTACGGACAGTGTGTGTGAAGAAGGAGGAAATGGAGTGTAGGTGAAAGGATACAAAGTAACAGAAATGCAAGATGAACAAGTGCAAAGATCTAATATATAACATGAGGACTGTGTAGTAACAGTGTATTATATTTAGGAGTTTTGCTAAATGAGTACTCTCAAGCTACTCTTGCCACAGGTGAAAAACTGAGTATGTGAGATGTTGGGTATATTAATTTATTTCACTATAGTAACTATTTACACACATACACATTGGTGTGTATATATACATATGTATCTCATAATGTTGTATACTTCAAACACACACAATAACATTGATTTTAAAATTATTTTTTAATAACATCTTTTTCATCAGACAAAAATTTTACATGAGAAAACACTGTAGTCATGTGTTACATAACAATATTTCAGTCAATGATGGATCCCATCTAAAATGATAATCCTATGAGAGTATGATGTAGCTGGAAATTTCCTATCACCTAGTATTTTTATTTTACGTTTTCTGTGTTTAGATAGGTTTTGTTGAAACACTGTTGCCTTACAATGCGGATAGTATTCAGTTTGGTCATACACTGCAGGTTGTAGCCCAGGAGTGATAGGCTGCCCCACACAGCCTGTATGTGCCGTGGGTCAACCATCTGGGTTCACATGAGTAGACTCTGATGGTCCCACAGTAACAATAGGCTAGCAAGACATCTCTCAGAAGGGACCCCCCATTGTTAAGCAATGTTTGGCTATGTATGAAAGAAAGGGAAACACCTCTGCTCTGGCTGGAAGGGTGAGGCCTGACACCATTCTGATCAGGTGCCTGAACAATTCACAGGACTCTCTCTCGTAGGAGGACACTGAGCCCCAGGATTCACAACCAGCTTTTAATAAGGCCTATGTGGCCTTCAGGCTCTGGCCCCAGAACCCTTCCCTCAAGTGAGCAATGTCATGCTGCAGCATCCAGCCAGACTCTGCCTCAAAGTGTCTCCTCTCCTCTTCCTTTATTTTCACCACTCCTTCTTATCTAGACAGCCCTTACCACCATGCACCCAGGTAGACACCTACCCATCTTCCATTCTCTCTGGGGTATTTTCCTTCACACTCCAGATAATCAGCCTCTGCACCTCTGCCTTCCCATCCCACTGCGCTCTGAGGTCACTCACAGGTTTCACAGTGCAGCTGCCACTGACAGAGAGGGACTGTGCTCACCCCCTTCCTACTTCAGCACAAGTCTTCCACATGATAAGCTTATAAGACAGATGCTAATAGTGTCCTCACTTTATAGATAAGGAAACCAAGGCCCAGTGAAGCTAAACAGCTTTCCAAGGTTATTCATCACCAGGAAGTGGAAGCACACTGATCTGAATTTACGAAGTCTGCTGGATGAGGTGGCGGTGCTTTTCTTAATTTTCACGCCAGCTAACTTCTATGCTGTGGCCTCCTTGAAGCATCAGTTACATCTTACTTATCTTCCTATATGCAGCATTTTGTAAGTCTCAAGAACTACTTTCAAAAGAATCCTGGGCTCAACCCAGAGAGGGACTTTAACTCAAAAATTCATGTCTATTGACTTTCCTATAACAATTTCTCATTTTCTAATTTTCCCCTTCTTGTAAACTGATAAAACTAAGAAAGCTAGATCCTAGTACAGTAGCTTGTAGCTTAAATATAAAAAAAATTGAAAATATTTAAAAATAAATTCAAATAATAGATTTTATATTAACATATTAAATGTGCTTATTTGATAGAGTATCTGTTTGTGTAATATATTGTGGTGTTTTTATATTGAATGGACTTTTTTCCCTATAAAATATTTTAAAATAAGGAATGAATTTATTCCTATTGGTATTTTTTAAGAGTTATGTGTTAACTATGTATAATTTCAACTTTCTCCATCTTGTTATACATACTCTTTGCATCACTCATATCAATTACATTTCTTTCTCATCAGCATATCTTCTTAACCCAGGGTATTGTACAGGACTCTAAGATTTTCCAGATTTTCAGATTTCAGAGTGCTAGCAGTTAAGACTGTGGGTCTCAGAATCCATCAGCCTATAGCTCTGCCTTTTAAAAAATTTGTTCTAACTAGTTATACCTGACAGCAGAATGCATTTCAACTCATCGCACACAAATGGAGCACAACTTCTCATTCCTCTGGCTGTACACAATGCAGTCACACCATTCATGCAATCATACATGTACATAGGGTAATAATGTCCATCTAATTCTACCATCCTTCCCATCACCACACCCCCTCTACTCCCTTCACTCCCTTCTGCCCAATCCAAAGTTCCTCCATTCTTCCCTTGTCACACCCATCATGGGTTAGCATCTGCATATTAGAGAAAATATGTGGTCTTTGGTTTTGGGGGATTGACTTATTTTGCTTAACCTGATATTCTCCAACACCACCCATTTACCCGCAAATGCCATAATTTCATTCTTCTTTAAGGCTGAGTAATATTCCATTGTGTATATATACCACATTTTCTTTATTCATTCATCTGTTGAAGGGCATCTAGGTTGGTTTCATAGTTCAACTATTGTGAACTAAGTTGATTAATGTGGCTGCATCATTGTAGTATGCTGAGTTTAAGTCCTTTGGGTATAAATCTAGAAGTGGGATAGCTGGGTCAAATGCTGGTTCCATTCCAGATTTTCTAAGAAACCTCCATGCTGCTTTCCAGAGTGACTGCACCAATTTGTAGTCCCACCAGCAATGTATAAGAGTACCTTTTCCTCACATCCTCACCAACACTTGCTTGTATTCTTGATAATTGCCATTCTGACTGAAGTGAGATGAAATCTTAAAGAAGTTTTGATCTGCATTTCTCCAATTGCTAGAGATGTTGAACATTTTTTCACATTTGTTGATCAATTGTATTTCTTCTTCTGTGAGGTGTCTGTTCAGTTCCTTAGCCCGTTTATCGATTGGGTTATTTGTTTGTTTGTTTTTATGTTAAGTTTTTTGAGTTCTTTATATATCCTGGCGATTAGTGCTCTGAGTGCCTGTGGTAAAGAGTTTCTCCCATTCTGTAGGCTTTCTCTTCACGTTACTGAATGTTTCCTTCGCTGAGAAGAAGTTTTTTTTTTTTTAGTTTAAATCCATCCCATTACTGATTCTTGATTTTATTTGTTGTGCGTTAGGAATCTTATTAAGGAAGTCAGGTCCTAAGCCAACATGATGAAGATTTGGGTCTACTTTTTCTTCTACCCGCACAGGGTCTCTGTTCTAGTGCCTAAGTCTTTGATCCACTATGAGTTGATTTTTTTGTGCAGGATGAGAGAGAGGGGTTTAATTTCATTTTTCTATGTATGGATTTCCACTTTTCCCAATACCATTTGTTGGATAGGCTATCTTTTCTTCAATACATGTTTTTGGCACCTTTGTCTAGTATAAGATAACTGTATTTATGTAGGTTTGTCTATGTGTCTTCATTGGTTTACATGTTTATTGTGGTGCCAATACCATGCTGTTTTTGTCATTGTAGCTCTGTAGCATAGTTTAAGGTCTGGTATTGTGATACCTCCTGCTTCACTCTTCTTGCTAAGGATTCCTTTGGCTATGCTGGGTCTCTTATTTTTACAAATGAATTTCATGATTGCTCTTTCTATTTCTATGAAGAATGACATTGGGATTTTAATAGGAATTGCATTAAATCTGCATAATACTTTTGGTAGTATGGCCATTTTGATAATATTAATTCTGCCTATTCAAGAACATGGGAGATCTTTCCATCTTCTAAGGTCTTCAATTTCTTTCTTTAGTGTTCTGTAGTTTTCATTGTAGAGGTCTTTCACCACTTTTGTTAGATTGATTCCCAAGTTTGTTTTTTTGTTTTTTTTGCTTTTGTTTTTGGTTTTTTCGAGGCTATTGTGAATGGGGTGGTTTTCCTAATTTCTTCTTTCAGAGGATTCATCACTGATAAATAGAAATGCATTTAATTTATGGGTATTGATTTTATATTCTGCAACTTTGCTGAATTCATTTATTGGTCCTAGATGTTTTCTGGTGGAATTTTTTGGATCTTCTAAATATAGAATCATGTCATTGGCTTATAGTGATAGTGATAATAGTTTGAGTTCTTCTTTTCCTATTTGTATCCCTTTAATTTCTTTCATCTGTCTGATTGCTCTGGCTAGATTTTCCAGGACTATGTAGAATATAAGTGTGAAAGAGGGCTTCCCTGTCTTGTTCCAGTTTTTAGAGGGAATGCTTTCAAGTTTTCTCCATTTAGAATCATGTTGGCCTTAGACTGAGCATAGATTTTATTATGTTGGGATGTTTTCCTACTATCCCTTGTTTTTCTAGTGTTTATAACATGAAGGGGTACTATATTTGTCATATGCCTTTTTTGCATCTAGCTCTAGCTTTTATTGACTAAATGACACCAAACAAAGTTACCCATCATCTCTGAGCATCAGTTTCTTTTCTGCAAAAGTGAGTTACAATGATCTCTACCTCAGTATCTTAAAAATGTTTACTTAATATCTGGCTCATAGTATGTGCTCTATAAATGTTAATTACTTTTAAATTCATATTTATCTTATGGGCAGAGGCTGCTTTTTGAAAGCAAATGTTTCAATTTTCTATTAGATACAAAAATGATTGAACCTCCTCTGTCACTTCCACTGTAGTCGGCAGCATATATTTCTTTCTTAGTTTCCCTTTTTTGATAGAATGTGTTGTTATCTGATGTTGGTCTTTCTAATTCATAAACATATGTGTTCTTTCTACTTAATAAACCATATCAGTGTCCAAATTACTTTCACTGCTCTTTGTTGAAACCTTGGAGCTTGGCATTTTCTAAATGCTAATTGCTTTCTTTCCTCACTCTGGTAATTCATTCCAAACACACACTTTTGATGTAGGATTAGTTCTACATAACTATTTTGTGATTGCAAAATATCACATTAAAAAGTTAAACCTTTGTTTTAGTTGCAGAGGACAGATGTATAAACATGCATCAGTGATTCAGAGTCACCACACCACTAAAAGCCCAGGAACAAAGGTATTTTAAAATTTATTTTATTGTTATCATTATTAACATACTCAATGTACAAATTAATGGGATTTACTGTGATACTTCCATAAGTCTTCTACCCTTACTCCCTATATCAGCACCCCTTCTCATCCCTAGTAATCCCATAATCTGTATTCTACTTTCCCATCAGTTTTTCTTTGGTGGGGGTCATTGTTCTCCACATGTGAGAGAGAACATGCAATATTCATCTTTCTGTCTCTTATTTTACTTAACATGATGTCCTCCAATTGTGTGTATGTTGCTGCAAACAACAGAGTTTTGTTCTTCTTTACAATTGAATAGTATTCCATAAAAAATACAGTATGATAGAGATAGAGATAGAGAGAGAGATAGAGATAGAGATAGAGATAGAGATAGAGATAGAGATAGAGATATATCATGTTTTCTTTGTCCACTCATCTGTTGACAGGCACCTACACTGATTCCCTATCTTGGCTCTTTTGAATAGCACCACAATAAACATGGGCATGCAGGTATCTCTTCTGTATGCTGACATCATTTCCTTTGAATGTATACACAGGAATGGAATTGCTGAATCATAGGGTAGTTCTATTTTTATTTTTTTGTGGAACTTCCATTCTGTTTTCATAGCAGCTGTACTATATTACATTTTCACCAACAATGAATAGGGTTCCTTTCTCTCCACATTCTTACCAGCCTTTGTTATTTCTTCTTTTTTGATTATAGTCATTATAGCTGGGGTGAAATGATATTTCACTGTAGCTCTGTTTTGCATTTCCCTGATGGTTAGTAACATTAAGCATTTTTTTATATATATGTTGGCCATTTGTATTCCTTCTTTCAAGAAGTATCTTCATATCTCTTGCCCAGTTTTAACTGGATTACTTGCTTCTTGGTTGTGAAGTCTTTTGAGTTCCTTGTATATTCTGACATCTGACAGATACGTTCTCCAATTCTGTGTACTATCTCTTCACTCACTCTTTTATTTCCTTTGCTGTCGAAGGTTTTTTAGTTTGATACAATTCCATTGGTCAAATTTTGCCTTTGTTTCCTATGCTTTTGAAGTGCTATTCAGAAAATCACTACCTATACCAGAATTTTAAAGTGTTTCTCTTATGTTTTCCTACGGTACTTTCAGAATTTCAAGTCTTACATTTAGGTTTTTGATTCATTTTGAGTTCTTTTTTTTTTGTACAGGGTCAAAGATGGGGTTCACATTTCAATCTTCTGCATTGAATATCCATTTTTTCAACATCATTTGCTAAAGTGGCTGTTCTTCTCAGTGTGTTTCTGGCACCTTTGTCAAGAATTACTTGGCGGTAGATGGGTGGATTTTTTCTGGCTCTCTCTTCTGTTCCATTGGTCTATGTATCTGTTTTTATGCCGTGTCAAGCTATTTTTGTTACCATGGAACTGCAGTATGCCTTCAAGTCAGGTATGGTGATACCTCTAGCTTTGCTCTTTTTGCTCAAGATTGTTTTAGCATTTAGGGACTTTGTACTTCCATATCAATTTTAGGTTATTCTAGTTCTGTTACGAATGTCATTGGTGTTTTCATGAGAACTGCATGGAATCTACAGATTGCTTTCAGTAGTATGGACATTTTAATAATAGTGATTCTTCCAATCAATGAACATTATAAGTCATTCTACCTTTTAGTGTCTTCTTCAATTTCTCTCTTAAGTGTTTTAAATTTTCATTATAAAAGTCTGTATTAAACTTGTCCTTAGGTATTTGTGTTTGTGATTGTGTGTGTGTGTGTCTGTCTCAATTGGCTTGCTTTCATGATTTCTTTCTCAGCAAATTCATTATTGGTGTATCACTGACTTTATGTTAATTTGTATCCTGCTACATTACTGAATTTATTTAATTTTTTTGATTAGGGGGTACCAGGGATTGAACTCAGGGGTACTCAACCACTATGCCACTTCCCCAGCCCTATTTTATATTATATTTAGAGACAAGGTCTCATTGAGTTGCTTAGCACCTTGCTTTTGCTGAGGGTGGCTTTGAACTCTCAATCCTGCTGTCTCAGCATCCCAAGCCACTGGGATTACAGGTGTGTACCACCACACCCAGCTAAATTCATTTCTTTGATTCTAGTAGTCTTTTAGTGGGGACCCTAGGTTTTTCTATGTACAGAATCTTATCTGTAAATTTGGCTTCCTACTTTCCTATTTGTATTCCTTTCATTTCTTTCTCTTGCCCTAATTGTCCTGATTAAAATTTCTAGTACAATATGGAATAAGAGCAGTGAGAGTTCACACACTTGTCTTCTTCCTGATCTTAAATGAAATGCTGTCAGTTTTTCCCTGTTCCATGCAATGTTAGATATGTGTTTTACATACATGTGAAACATTATATATTACACTACACACACAATATATGTAACTATTGTATGTAATGTTTATGTTTACATATAAAGAGAATGTATGTATATCTAAATATATAACCTTTCTCAACTTAAAATCTGATCCTTCTATACTTAATTTGTTCAGGGTTTTAATCAGAAGGATGTTAAATTTTATCAAATGCTTTTCCTGCATCTATTGAAGTGCTCTATGATTTTTATCCTTCATACTATTTATAGTATGTTTTATTCTTATTGATTTGCCTTTATTGAACCATCTTTGCATCCCTGGAATGAGATCAACTTGGTCATGGTGCATGGTCCTTTTTATGTGATGTTGAATTAGATTTGCTAGTAATTTGTTGAAAATTTTTGCACCTATGTTCATCAGGGATATTGGTCTGTAATTTTCTTTTTTTTGTTATATTCTTGTCAGATTTTGATAACAGTATCACTGGCCTGGAGATTGAGTTTAGAAGGGTTCGTTTCCTATCAATTCCATGAGAAACTCTTCCTACAGTTCAGGAAGATGATACATAGTGAACAAGTGGATATTTAGATGTTTTGTGTTGAAATCAGGAAATAAGAACTTGAAGAAGAAGAGGTGTACAGGGAGGGAGGAGAAGCGGGAAAAAGGAGGCCCTGAGAACTGAAATGGATAAAATTAAATTCCATGCATATATGTCAAAATGAACCCAACTACTACATATAACTATAATGCCCAATAAATGCATTTTGAATAAGAACTTGAAAGAGAGAGAGAGGATAATACTTTGTATGCACTCACAAGCATACATCAAATCTACCAGTGGTTTGCATGATGCAGGGTGGGAGGGTAGCCTTTCTAATGTCCAGATGACTAAATAACCAAACTTCATAAGCAGTTGACGTTGGATGAGATTTTTTTTTGAAGGAAAGTAGAGTAAAAACCTATTTCCTTCACTTCATCCAATGTTTTTATGTATTTGAACTGTTTTTCTAACATTTTCTAAGTTCATAGATTATGAAAAAGCTAGGTATTTGTGGTTCATGTAATTTTTAGTGAGTGAATTTAAGGAATTTTTCTAAACCAAGGTCACAACAAATGTGAAGGTAGGGCTAGAATAAGGACTTAAAGACATTTTTCACATTCTCCCTGATTACTGATGCAGATTTGCTTCTTTCAAAGAAGTGAAAGCATTAAGAAGATTTTTTCTCACTCTACTTCTCATAAAATAAAATATACAAAATAAAATTAATTATAACACACAGTAAGTTGAACATATTGCAGAAATCCGATCTACTATACAGAAATAGAGATAAATTGTTTACTGATTTTTCTAAAAATGCTTTGTAGTCATTTAAAAAATTCTATAGCTAAGTCACTTTATTTTCTACTTAAACTTACAAGGTGGTTATAAGTACTGTTATTGTCTAACTAAAGACATAAAGCATGATAGCAAAGACTATGACAGGAAGCCCTGGGTAAATAGAAAGGAGACAGGGAAGGGTTGGTGTGGTAATGCAGAAAGCAGGTCATGCCTGCTGCACCATGGCCAGCATGCAGCCTGGGAGAGGGCCACTGATGGCGAAATATCAGCTCCACCTCATACCTTTCAAGGAATGAGGTTGCAGCCATCAGATTTATTTTTCCACTTATCACCCAAATCCACTTTAAATTGGCATTTTCTGCTGGGTAAAGCAGAGACTTTTGAGTCAATTAATTTTTTCCCTATCTCTGCTTTAATGACCCTAATAGTCTGTGAAACCGGTTCCATTGTGAAATGCCCATGACCCTCTGAGAGAAGGTTTCCAAGGCAGCCCATGAGGCCCCGAGGGGCTCCCATGATGCTCCTTTCTGAGACTAGTGTTGACAGAAATGGCAAGGGCAGGGGCTGTGGAGTCACACAGATCCAGGTTCCCGAATGTTTTCCAAGCTCTGTCACTTTTTAGTAGTGTGACCTTAAAGAAGGTATTTATATTTCTGAGTCTCCATTTATTAAAGTATAAAGATAACCTTACCTCCTATGTTCACCATAAGGATTAAATACAATATTATGGAAGACTTAGCACAGTGGTAACATTTAAACAAACAGTAGCAACACATGCTTTTCTCTAACTCAAGTTCAGACCCGCTGAGTAGTTATTTTTATTTAGCCACTGAAACTTTTTTCTCAGCTTCACTATGTATCATGATTTACATAGAAATAGACTTGATGTTCATCAAATAACCAGTAAGGATAGTTGCTGGTTTATATTAGATAACTCCATTGGACAATATTTTATTAATCACGAATCTTTGAGAAAATAAAAAAGATGAGCTGCACAGAAATAGAGGAAAAATTGAAAAGAAATGGGCAATAGCTGGGCATGGTGGCATATGCCTGTAATCCCAGCAACTCAGGACAATGAGGCAGGAGGATCATGAGTTCAAAGCCAGCCTCAGGAAATTAGCGAGGCCCTAAGCAACTCAGTGAGACCCTGTCTCTAAATAAAATATTTAAAAACAGCTGCAGTGATTGAACTCCCCCCGTCCTGGTCCCCCCGGGTTCAAACCACAGTACACCACCACCAAAAAAAGAAAAAGAAATGAGCAATAGGTGTAAGTGAAAGAGTAAAATAAGCCCTTAATCAAAATAAACCCCAAATAGAAGCCTTACATGTTGGACATAGTGCTCCAGGATCTGGATTTTAAAACTGGCTCTGCCTTGCTTAGCCAGCGACCTCACCCATCACCTGACTTGTATGAATCTGAGTTTTCTTGTTTATAAGATAGGTATTAGATGAAATCATCTTGCAGGTCCCATTCAATTCTATATTCTAAAATCATTTTGAATTGGGAGGATGGTATAAGTAGTCTTGAAAGCAAATCCGAATCCTTTGTGACTCTTATTCCCTTGTAAAGATTAAATTAAGCAAATAAAAGTACTGCTATCTTTACAAACAGCAATACTTTCACACTTTTCATGCAATGACTTTGCAGAATTTGATCTGAAAGACCAAAGACAAACCCAGATCAATTCTCCAAAGTCAAACTGATGGCCGCTGCAACCAGAAAAAAACATCTGGAAAGCCATCTGCTGCGGTTCATGCCGGGGTTCCCAGCCTCAAACTATTCCCTGCTATGACATGCAATGTCCTCATAACTCCGTGAATGACTAGAGTACCTTTCACTTGGCTTTTTCAGTGAAAAGTGTCAGAACACCACCAGAGACAACAAATTTCTATGGGGCATTTAGGTATGACCTTGATTTGAAAACAGGCATGCTTTAAGGGTATGCATGCATGCACTAAGGGTACTGTGGAAATTATTTTCAACCAGAAAGTGCTACTTCCAATCAGAACCACAACTAAATGATCAATTTGTATATTCTAAAGCCATGCCTGGAGATCCTACCATGTGCAAGTTACTTTAGCAATTTGAGAATGTGGATCCTACCGCTGGGCTGCTCCTAGTATAGGGCAAGACTGGCACAAAATCATACCATTACAACAGTGTGCTGAGGCCCAAAGCAGAACGAGCTTGAAGTCATAGATGCTGCACAAACTCTTGCTCATTAATGCAGTTTGTTTTCAGAATGGTAAAAAATTATATTGTGCTACACTTCTTTTTGTCTGCTTCACATTGAACCATTTTTGTGATGTGATCTCATTTAAATGAATCATACTGAATCAATTCTATATTCCAATAATTCCAAAATAATGAATTTTTTGCTTTTAAATAAAGGCCACAGCTATTTTTGCTCTTTGTGTTTTCCATTTAATTGGAGAACAAATCCTTTAATTTACCTTTGGTGCTGTGTGCGTCCTCTCTCCCCATCCTGTTTCCGTCACCTCAGTTCCCATCCTCCTTACTTCTCATTTACACTATTACACACTTCCTCTGTTCTTTACTAGCTCCAATTTATTGTCCTTTTTGTTACCTGATGTTATTACCATGGCATTTTGATCCAATGAAATAAACTTTTACATAAGATAAATAAGTAAAATATTAAACTTTCAACTAATTAAATTGATCAAATAAGGTGTGAAGCTAATTCTTCATCCAAATCCTAAATATCATCTCTTTGCATCTCCATCTTTCATCCTATAATTGATGCTGCCATGTTATCAAAATGGTCCAGTTCACACTGCAAAATTAAAATGCCTACTTCCCCTCCACAGTCTACGGAGCGCTTATCCAAGATACCCAATGAGGGGTTACCTCATTCTACTCTCTTGCCCCAAAATCTTCAAGGACATTTTACTGCCAAAACAAAGGTTCTCGCATTTGAATATGTCTGAGAATGACCGAAGAAACTTTTCTTAAAAGTTGAAATTCTCAAAGCCAAACCTCCTGAGAATCTGATTCTCATCAGTGGTCTGGGGTACACTAAAGAATCAACCCCCAACTGTGTGGTCCTTCCTGGTGTCCTTTCCTGGCAGTGCTTCTACCACTACCCTCTCCTTTGTCTCTGCCTCTCTTCCCTTGCTGTAAATTTCTTATAGGTAGGAATCTATGTCCCCAGGACCAACCAGAACCACTGAGAAATAGATAGCTTTCCATAACTGCTTTTAAATGAAAGAAGGAAGCACTCTTGAAGTTATTAATTTGATTTGATAAAACTAGAAACTTGTGAAGTTTTAAAAACTATTTGAAAACAAATGAAAAGAGTGTATCATTTGCTGGGTGCAGTGGCACACACCTATAATTCCAGCAGTTCAGGAGACTGAGACAAGAGGATCGCAAGTTCAAAGCCAGCCTCAGCAACTTATAGAGGCCCTACGCAACTCTAAAGAAAATATTTAAAACGGTTGAGGATGTGGCTTAGTGGTTAAATGTACCTGGGTTCAATCTCCAGTACATAAAAAAGAGAGAATGTATTAGTTGTTAAAAGATTTAAAGAAAACATACAGAGCATTCAACTTTGTTCTGATGAATACTATTTCAGGATATCCTTAGGGGAGGAAATTTTAATTTATGACTATTGTGATTATTGGCAAGATGATTCATAAACATGCAGACTTTTAGAAAAGCAATTCACTTGCTTTGAATTTTAAGAGTTATTCATTTACAAAGGCACGGATTCCCTAAATGCTTTAAGTGATGTAGAATGATGTTGCTCATCTGTAGCAGCATTTTGGTATTATCAGGCAGAGTACATCTTCTTTACTTTAAATGGCATGTGGCAGTAGGCACCAAAGGCTTTCAAGGAAGGTGGGAAATGATCGAAATGAATGTGAACCCAGTTTCTTCAAATCTGTAAAGTTCTGCTCCTCTGCAGTTCCAGCCAGTGGAAGCTCTCTGCAACCCACTTTGCCAGGGTTTGACAGTCCAGATAAAAATATATCCAAGGTGATCTGGTCAGTGAAGTACCATGTGGGATTCCTTACAAAGAGCTGTGGTTGAGCTGCTGGTTAGAGCAGAGGAAAACAGGTCTGTTACTTACTTTTATCTTTTGACCTGCTGGATGAGAAGGTACACTAAGAGGCCCACAGTCCTTGCACGCTCTTCTCTTTACCTGGAACAATTTCCCTCTTCACCCAGCTCTTTCCTGCTCATCCTTCAGATCTCAGCTTTGAAGCCATATTCTCCAGTAAACCATTCTGTCTGCTGCCCCTGGGATAAACAGCCATGAGCCTGGGCTGCCTGGTGCTTGGCTTTATCATAGCACCTAACCCAGTGTATTAAAATCACATTTACTGGTTGGTCACTCCATTGGACTGTAGGTTCTCAGAAGGAGAAATCTTATCATGTCCTCCACTGTATCCCAGTGTCTACAAGAGAACCTACAATAAAACAGGCACTAAATGCACATTTGTCAAGTGAATCAATGGTTTATGCATGTTTAATACAAATCATGGATATAGTCACATTCTACAAATTACATTTTTCTCTTGTTATTGTTTTTGTGCCTCCAATCCCTGAAACATTACCCAGTGTCTGATTTAATTTCAATATAGGAGTAAATTGTATAAACTGAAAAAAACTGAAAGGGAAAAAAAATCTGTGAATTCAAAAAGAAAAATTCCCATTTCAGGCAAAATACCTGTTCTCATGATAAGGATAAGCCTTGATTGTTCTCCCAGGTTCAATAGAATTTTTTTTTGGTAATAATTATGTAACCCTTACAAAAACACAATGACTTAAACCAGATAGCATCTTTTCCTTTAATTCTAAGCAGAATTGACACAAAAAAAGAAAAGATGACCTGTGCCCAGGAGTGATGGCAAGGCTGGGTGGTCAGATCAGGCAGCAGTGGTGCCAAGTGCAGGAGGATTGGTTAGCAGAGTCCACACAGCCATCTGCAGTACATGTGTTGCTGCCCCATCAATTAATCAGAGCCATCTGGGGCTCATAAAAAGTGGGCATATGACAGTGAAGGGCATCAAAACAACATCAACCACAACCACTTCAGTCTGGGTCTGAGTCACTACACAGTCACTTCCCACTCTAAGCGGTAGCAATAAGGATAATACCTTTAATTGCCTCTCAGACTGTGTAAGGGTCTAAGGATATAACAAGATGTTACCCACTGAAATATCAGTAAGTTGTAAAATGACTATGCAAATGTCGATTGTTAGACAAATTCAAACTGCCATGGAACCTTCCTTTGGAATAACTTCGGTCAGTGTATAAATAGTTCTTAAGCACATGATAGATGTCAAAAAGAAGCTCATTCATTCTTCTGGTGAGAGTAAACAGAAAACAAGAAAAATGAAAACAAATAAATAATTAAAACTGTCTTTACAGTTTCTAAGGGGAACTCAGAAAAGACCTATGGCTTGAGTTGAGAGCTGCCAAAATCTGATGAAGAGAATTCCAAGCAGATTAAAAGGCTCTGAGGCAGGAATGAGCCAGACCCTAGAAGTGCATCGTGGACCAAGGTTAAGAGTTTTCCATAAGCTGAGCATGGTGGCACATGCCTGTAGTCCCATCTACTCAGAAGTCTGAGGCAGGAGGATCACTGGAGCCTGGAGTTTGAGGCCAGCCTAGGCAACATAGGGAGAGCCTGCCTTAAAAAAAAAAAAAAAAGGTGAGGTTTACTCTAGGCAGTAGAGAGTTTTTAAAACAGTGTCCCAAACTTCTCTTTAAGGTCCTTTTTCCTTCAGTGGAAAGGGCTACGCAGATAAGCAAAAAGGCAGTCTCTCAGGGAAATTTAAATCAACTAAGGACACTCACTGTGTTGTTTGCTTTCTTAAACCTGTTTAATATTTTATTCCACCAGCTTCACTTAAATGAAAAGGTCACTTTTAATTTATTTATTATTGGTTTGCTTTACTGAAAATCAAAATAAGATCAGGAGTCATTTGCAATAAGTAGTGAGTGTCAGTCTATGATCCTGGAATTCAAAATGAAGGATTATTAGAATTTTTTCCCTGCTTATATTTGTTAATTATTTTTCATGTTCTGTTTTGAGAAAAATTGGAGGCAGGAAGATTAGACAGTGCATTAGGGTTTATGAACAACTGATTTTAATAAAATGTTTTTATATTTTATGCAAAATTTGGCATACTATTAAAAACATGTCCTGCATATCATCCCAAAAGTCCCACACATTTATCCACAATTGTTTACTGGGCTTTACAGTAAACTTATATAAACTTATAAAAACAACTAATTTTATAGTTTTCCCTGAGGCAAAAATCTCATCCATTTAAATAAAGATTTTTAATAGATGTTGAAACATAATATTAGAAAATACAATAATACTTATTCATTTATATAATTTTACCCTATTAGAGGAATATGTTAGCTATCAGAGAAATCTAGACATATTTGAAAGAATTGTTTCAGTGATCAAATCTAAGAGTCATCAAGAACAAACCAATTCTTTTTCCTTGTTGCATTGTTACCTAGAGATTTGGTTTTTATTTTCAATTGACAGTATTTGAGTAAGATATAATCCCACCTCAAAGCCATTCAATTTTTTTAAAAAGTGCTCTTCTTAAACAACAACCTGCAACCAAACAACTCCAGCAACCTGGAGTACACACCATCTGCACCATCTGCCTGTTGGTCCTATTGTGTTTCAATTCAGTTTGCCCTTGTGCACGTGGATGCACAAACACAGTAAATTCCTATACTTGTGCCCTAAGGGTTCCCAGAACAGAGCTGACCCTGTGCAAACTCCCAGATGATGACTGTTCTCTCTCTGTGGAGTTTGCTCCAAGAAGTACATCACCCAGCTCCGTTCACACCGACAGAGAGTGAAAGGACTCTGTCTACAGAGGCATTTCTGAATCAACTAGGAGGAGACCTGCATTGTCATTTCAGGGTTTTTCCTTTTTCTAATGTGGGTGTGAGGATGTGTTTTGTAGGAATCAACATCAGCCCAGACATCTTGGAATTTAGGGAACACTCTCCAATTTATTTCACAGCACAAAAATGTTGCTGTTTGTAGGAATAAATTCCTATACAACGTGGAAAGGGCTCTTAGATGTTGGACTTTAAAAAAAAAAACTGGCTTTTGAGGAATTATGAAAACTAGATAGAATCGATGCTGCATAGCCAGCAAATCTCTTACAATTATTCTCATTGAAAAAGTGAACTGGAGACTTACCATATAGCCACTGTTTTAAACAAAAATTACAGAGTATCCCAAATTGCTTAAGTCACATTTCTAATTTAACAGTGAGCATATTAAAATGAAGATGAGCTAAAGGGCTTGGTAGTCATGGCAACATGATGTGAAAATATACCATGTCATTCAAGTCTATTAGAAAAAAATATATTATCATTCCAAAGGTTTTTGTTGTACTTTAAATACTGACTGCAGAGGAGGAAGGAAGAGAGGAGGAGGAGAGAACAGAGAGGCTTAGGAATATATTTAATTTTTATTAGGAAAATGCTAGTTGAAAATAATGGTATTTAAATTCTAAATAAATTTATCTAAAACCAAATTTGATATTAAAATAAAGAACATGAGAAATAAATGGGAAACACATTTGGTCCCTTACAAAATGTGCTAAATTGACTTCCTGCAAGTAAGAGTCTAGATGTGGAGAATAATTTCATATTTTTTTACCATTTCAATGAGTTGATTCTAAAGCACATAATTTGTGAATATTAATCCAAGAAACAAAACCCTGAAGCACAACTTTCAACAATTTTAAATAAACATGCCAGATATACACTGCTTTATTCCAAATCATAAGGTGAACCGATGATTAAATGAGATTGTTGTAGATCACTTCAGACACAGACAAAAATGGAAATCATCCAAGTCATATTCATTAAAATCTCAGCTAACATTTTGAGATCTATTCTTAACTTCTTTTCTATGCCAGAAATCCATATCTAGCTATACATTTTTTTCCTTATAAAAATAGAATCACACTCTACATATTTGCCTGTAATTTAAGAGCTTAAGAGCCTGGCATTTATATCAGACACACTCGTATTCTACTTTCAGTCTCAGTTCAACTTCCAAAGATGTGTTCTGGGGCTCATGTGAGGCCCAGTTTCCATATGTGGAAAAAAGACATAAGAAAAGCACGTCTGGCAAAGGATCATTGTCAGACCAGGAAGATATTAAACAATGAAAAGGACAATCAGTAGACTCCAAAACAGGCCAGACAGAAGTGTCAGAATTTTCTTCCAAAGATTTTAAAGCAACTGTCATAAAAAATGCTTCAACAAACAATTATAAGCACACTTAAAGCAAAGGAAAAAATAGTGTCTCAGCAAAAATGAAAAGTCTAAGCAAAAAATGGAAAACATAAAGAGGAAATTAGAACTGAAAAATAAAGGAAAAATTTGAGAATTCTGGATAGTCTTAACAAAAGAGTGGAGGAGATCCAGAGAAAAAAATCAGTAAACTTAAAGATGGAGTGATAAAAATTGCTTAATATGAATGATATAGAGAAAATAAACTTTAAAAAATGAACACAGTCTCAGGGACCTGTGAGACTCATACAAAAAAAAAAAAAAAATCTAACATCCTGTGAAGAAAACTGAAAAAAGGTAAAACTGAAAAAACATTAGAAAATAATAATGGGTGAATTTTCTCAAATTTGACCCAAGAAAGTCCACAAATCTATACATTCAAGAAGCTGAGCAAAATCTCAAATAGAATAAGCCTAAAGAAATCCATATCAAAAACACCATAGTCAAACTTCCCAAAAGTAAAGACAAAGAGATTCTTGAAAACAGCAAGAGAAAAACACATCACTTACATGGAAAAATAATTTGAATGACTTTGGATGTCTCATAAGAAACCATGCAAGA
>JAJEJO010003428.1:0-13679 GCA_020662805.1 Glaucomys volans
CCTTTTTTCCTTGTGGGTCTTCTACATGTCCTTGAGTGCTCGCTTCTCATTGCCTTCTCCTGCCATCCCCAATGTGACCTCACATGGCCTTGTATTTATTACTGAATCCTGTACAATTGTACATATCAATTACTTCCTCAGGCATTTGTTTTCTGTATTAGGTGTGTTCCGGGATGTCTTTCTTATAGGACTTATGGCCTTCTCAAGTGGGTACATGGTGGCTCTCTTGTGCAGGCATAAGAGGCAATCCCAGCAACTTCACAGCAACAACCTTTCTCTAAAAGCATCTCCCATACAGAGGGCCACCCAGAGCATCCTGCTGATCATGAGTTTATTCATGTTTATGTTTATGTACTGTTTGGACAGCATCTTGACCTCCTCAAGAACTATGTGGAAAGATGACCCTGTTTTTCTTTATATCCAGATGATGGTGTCCAATGGCTATGCCACAACCAGTCCTTTGCTGCTAATCTGTTCTGAAAAATGAATTCTTAACTTCTTGAAATTTTTGTTGGTGAAGATATCACAAATTTAACTACTGATGATAAATAAGTTCTTCTAATATGCTAATACACTGGCTTCAGAATAATAAATCAGGACATACAATATATACTGTCTGGATTAAGTCAATATAGTGATATTTCAAATATGTAAATAACAAATATGTCATAGAAATGTCAATCATGTACCTTTTTGAGATAACACAAGCTTCGCTTCCAACATATCTGCTTGGTGTCAGCAAGTGATTCTATGAGGTGGGTGTCATCTTCATGCCTGAGGTTAGCCATTATAAACACATTGAGAACATACAGCATGTTTTAATAAGTGCTTCAATGAGCTGTACTTTTCCCAACTAAATATGCCAATATGTATACCCATCAATTACTGCCTGAATCATTCTTTGTCCATTTACTGATCTTCAAAAAGAATTGAATGTAGAGACTCAATTATTATATGCCCCCCAGTACTCATAGTAGCATTATTAGTGATAACACCTGGTGGAAAAAACTCAATATCCAAAAGCATATGAAGGTATAAACAAAACATACTGGAGGCATACCATGCAATAATATTCAGCCTGGAACAAAAATAAAAACATCAGAGTAATTTCTGAACTTGAAGACACTATTGTAAATGACCTGTCAGTTACAAAATATCCAATGTTGTAAGACTCTAATGTGGAAGGTGAAACTGAGAGTCTAAACTCATACACACAGAAAATAGAATGGCAGTTACCAGGAGCTGAGGAAGGGGATCCGTGAGGAGTTCTTATCTGACAGCCATGCAGAGATAGTTTGATAAGAAAAAAAAAGTGCTGGAGATGGATGGTGAATGTTTTCACAATAGTATGAATGTGCTTACTGCCTCTGACCTGCACTCTTAGAAAGCATCAAACTTTTCAGCCAGAAAAATGGGAACAAAATTATAATGGGTTACACTCCATATATGTATAATATGTCAAAATATACACTACTGTCATGTGTAAAAACACCAAATCAATAATGCTGTTGGAATAAAAAATAAAGGATCAAAATTGTAAATTTTCTGTTATGTGCACCTTACCATAACAAAAGGTGCCCAATGGCATTCTTTATGTTGAGTGAAATATGCCTCGTACAGAGGAACAAAAATCACATTCATTTTTAGAAAGCAGTAAATAAATCTAGTAGTAAAGAATGCAATGTTTGTCAACATAAAATGGGAAGAACAGAGAGAGGACAGATAGAAAGAGTTCAGTGAGGGGTACCAAGAATAGTATGGAGGAATAACCCCTGGTACTTCTTTGGCACAGTAGGGTAACTTTTAGTAAAGCAACCTAAAATGTGTTCAAAAATGAAATTTCGGAAACATAAAAACAATTAACAGTGAGAAAAAAATGCTTTATTATGCTCTGATTATTGCAATATATGTACATATACTGAATTACCATACAGTACCTCATAAAATGTATATAATAAATATACATTTTAAAAGTGTCCAGTAACCTTTTAAACAGCTGTGAACAAACTCTCTTAAATATTAAGAATTTTACATGTCATGATTCTAAAAATGCCAAAATATAATTTGCATATTTTTCTAACAGTTTAAGACATTTAGTAAATTGTATCCAAATCTTTTCTTTTCTTTTGGCCAGGGAATGGACCCAGCAGTCATGAACCACTGAGCCACTAAGCCACATCCCTTACTCTTTTTATTTTTCAGTTTGAGACAGGATCTCAGTAAGTTTCTTAGGCCTTTGAAAAATTGTTCAAAACTAGCCTTAAACCTGCAATCCTCCAGCTTCAATGGTCCAAGTAGCTGGGATTCAGGTGTGTGCCACCTTACAGTTTATCCAAAGGAGCAGGTGTTCTTGTTATGGATTTGCTTAAGGAACAGTCTGTGCTTCTCAGTCTTTCAAGGATATGTTGCTTTAGATACCAACTGTTTCTTCATTTTCTGGGAAATGTGTTTCACATGAGGTCAAAATGTCAAATATGAATTGTAGAGGAATATGTGGAAAATTACTGCCATGATAATTTGTGCCATGAAAATCATGGATTTGTGGTATTGTTTAAATCAGAAAAAAAGAAAAAAATGTTAGAGGTGCTTTTCTAAATAGATGTTGGTATTTTACGTCACTGAGTATTTCTTATGATGAACTGTGGGAAATGTTGCAATGTCACATAACTTCTCCTCTGCTGCCTCATAATATCATTGCTCCTTTCTGGTAATTTTTCCTTTAAAATTACGATTTAAGAAACAACTGAAAATTGAGGACTGGTTCAGGTAACTTGTAGAAAGATTTTCCATGTATACCTTCTAAACAATGAAATTACCAAAATGCACAAGAGCAGTGCCTTAATTAATGATCATGTCCAAATGGTTGAAATGATGGGATGCTGTGCACAGGAGTTGCAGAAAATGCCAAGAGTGGAGGGAAAAGGTGGAGACCTGAAAAGACCCTTCACAAAATAAGCTCTACATACAGAATGAAGACATCTGAAATGATGCTTCACAGCACATGTCACTGGGGAAATAAAATTAAAAGTACCAGACGATCCCAGTAATGATTCATCAATGGCTCACACTCACACAAAACCCAATAGTGATGAATACTGGTTGGTAGAAGAGCAGAGGAAGTTTCCTTGATTGTTGCTGGGATGACAAATACAGTCTTCTGGGGAAGGACAATTTTGCTTTTTACCCTTAATAACGTTACCATATGATCCCGCAATCACACTTCCAGATTTTGCCAACATTATTTGGAAACTGATGTCACCAGTTGGCATCAGTTGGCAATGGTGTATGCTAGCAAAGGCTCACACCTTGTCCCTAATGCCAATTTAATAAAGAGGACAACATTTCTTAAGTCTTTTAAATTTATTTATTTATTTATTTATTTATTTATTTATTTATTTATATATATTTAGTTGTGATTAATTTTTTTTTTTTGAACCAGAGATTGAACTCAGGGACACTGGGCCACTGAGTCACATCCCCAGCCCTATTTTGTATTTTATTTAGAGATAGGGTCTCACTGAATTGCTTAGAGTCTTTCTAAGTTGCTGAGGCTGGCTTTGAACTCACGATCCTCCTGACTCAGCCTCCCAAGTCGCTTGGATTTTAGGCATGTGCCACAGAGCCCAGCAGATTAATCCTTCTTTAAAGGGTACAGCTGTTGTTTCTTTGATCGTACACAAGTAGAGTCACACCATTTGTGTCAGCATACATGTGCATAGGGTAATGATGTTTGTCTTATTCTCTTATTATTCTTACTCCCCAACCCGATACCACCCCCCTTTTTTTCCCCTATGCAATACATCCTTCCTCCAGTCTTGCTTCCCACCCACCCTGCATTATGTGTCATCATCCACTTATCATAGAGATCATTTGGCCTTTGGTTTTTGGATGGGCTAATCTTACTCAGCATGACCATGTCCAACTCCATCCATTTACCTTCAAATACCATAATTTTATTATTCTTTCTGACTGAGTAATATTCCATTGTGTATATATACCACAGTTTCTTTATCCATTCATCTAATGAAGGGCATCTAGGTTGGTTCCACAATTTAGATTTGTGAACTGAGCGGCTATGAACATTGATGTGGCTGCATCACTTCAGCATGCAGATTTTAAGTCACTTGGGTATAGGCCAAAGAGTGGGATAGCTGGGTCAAATGGTGGAACCATTCCAAATTTTCTAAGGAATCTCCACACCATTTTCCAAAGTGGTTATACTATTTTGCAATTCCACCAGCAATGTATGAGTGTACATTTTTGCCCACATCCTTGCCAACTCCTGTTGTTGCTTGTATTCTTGATAATAGACATTCTAATTGGGGTGAGATGGAATCTCAAGGTGGTTTTGATTTGCATTTCTATTATTACTAGAGATGTTGAACACTTTTTCATATAACTGTTGATTGCTTCTAGGTTTTCTTCTATAAAGTGTCTGCCCATTTCCTTAACTCATTTATTGCTTGTGTTATTTGTTTTACTGGGGTAAAGTTTTTGAGTTCTTTATAGATTCTGGAAATGAGTGCTGTATCTGAAGTGTGTGTGGCAAAGATTGTCTCCCACATTGTAGGCTCTCTGTTTACACTGTTGATTGTTTCCTTTACTGAGAAAACCTTTTTTTTTCAGTTTGAATTTATCCCAATTATTGATTCCTGCTTTTATTTCTTGTGCTTTGGGAGTCATGTTTAGGAAATCTGGTCCTTGAACCACTTTGAATTGAGTTTTGTGCAGGGTGAGAAGTAGGTGTTTAGTTTTATTTTGCTGCATATGGATTTCCAGTTTTCCCAGAACCATGTTTTGAAGAGGCTATGTCCATTGTATGTTGTTGCCACCTTAGTCTAGTATGAGACATCTGTATCTATGTGGGTTTTTATATGTGTCCTCTGTTCTGTACCATTGATCTACCTGTACATTTTGGTGCCAACACCATGCTGTTGTTGTTACTATTGCTCTCTATTACAGTTGAAGGTCTGGTATTATAATACACCCTGCTTTGCTCTTCTTGCTAAGAATTGCTTTAGCTATGCTGCGTCTCTTACTTCTCCAAATGAATTTCATGATTGCTTGCTATATTTCTATGAGGTATGTTATTGGAATTTTATTTGAATTGCATTGAATTTCTATAGTGCCTTTGGTAGTATGCCCATTTTGACAATATTAATTCTGCCTATCCAAGAACATGGGGGATCTTTCCATTTTCTCAGATTTTCTCTAATTTCTTTCTTTAGAGTTTTGTAGTTCTCATTGTAGAGGTCTTTCACCTTTTTTGTTTGATTGATTCCCATGTATTTACTTTAGAGGCTACTGTGAAAAGAGTAGTTTTCCTAATTTCTCTTTCAGAGAATTCATCACTTATGAATAAAAATGCATTAAATTTATGAGCATTCATTTTGTATATACATATAGGATCCATTGACAGCTAAGAAAAAAAATCAAACAGTCATTATCCTTTCCTGACACCAATGTTTATTATTAAAGTATAAATTTGCAATAATAAATACCAAGCAATCATGACACAAAGAAAAGCATAAATGACTCCATAAGTATTAAAAAACTGTAATTTAAATGGCAATAGAAGGGACTATATGAATCTAACAATATTGAAACTAACATTAAATGTGGAGGGATGACACCACCAAACCTAAGGGTAGATGTGCTTGGGGCACAGTTCACTGAAAGTGTTTGTACAGAATGTGCAAGGTCCTGGGCTCAAAGTCCAGCAAAAATATAAAAGACATATGCTCAGGATAGAGGGAGATTGACATTGCACATATAACACCATAGGATGCTGCTGATCATTTTTCCTCCATGAACACATTGTGTTAATATATTGTTTCAAGATCCTCTTGGGAAAGTAATAAATGAGTCAATAGACTTGCAGATATTGGACAACAGAGAAAATATCTGCCACCAGATGTGGAAGAAAATCTAGGGTAGTCTTTGGCATTAGTCCTATTTTACTGAACGTACTGCAAAATTGGAACAGAATCACCAATGATCAGTGCCACCCCGAGGAGAGAAGTATTGAGACCACATATACAACCCTAACTCTAAAGTTTGCTGTGGCAAATTCCTTAATTTACCTAGGACTTAGGAGGAGGAATCTAGACAGTAATAAGTGTCAAGACCACAGAAAGAGTGGTGGTCTTCTATGGATATGCAAGTACTTCCATGAGCTTCAACAACCAGGATCAGGGTAGAGAAGAAATTAAATCACAAGGGACATGTTTTATGCCTAGAAGAGATTTGCTAGGGTACTTGACTAGCTAATGTAGTTGACAGTTGATCCACTCTCTATCCTATCCTGCATCAAAGAGTTCAAAGAGAAAAAACATGGAACAACTTGCAGCCTTAGAGGGTGTTTAGCATTTCCTGAGTTCTCTCTCCCACCTTACCCATATAATAACTGCAGCCCTGCCAATACCTTTTGGAAGAAGGTTTTATATTCACTGGATCTCTCATCCCTAACATCTTGCATTCCATGGACTACTTCCTAAACTCCCAAGCTTGGGGGTCAAAGTTCACTGAGCATCTTCAAAGCTCTGTAGATGCAAATAAGTGGCTTGCAAGACACTGCATACCTGCAACAAGCAGCAGTAATGTAGAGAATGGGTTCAAAAGAACAGATACTTGTTTGTGCCCAGAAGAGATACAGAACACAGTCTCCTAGTAGCTACTGGACAGCTTGGATTCTAAACATGTCCATTAGGGATTAATGTAGAACTCAAATAGTGGACACTGTGCACCCTGAACACTACTAGAATGACTATTACAAAATGTTAAAAGATAACAAATACTACAGAGAACATGATATGGAGGAAAGGAAATACGTGGATACTATTGCTAAGGATGTAAATTTAGCACAACTAGTTTTCAAAATAGTATGGAGGTTTATGAACTGAAAATGGAACTAATAAATGACCCACTCAAAATTCTGATTATATGTTCAGAGGAATTAAAAACAGTATGTCAAAGAAATAGCTACACTCCCATTTTCATTGCAGCAAAATTCACAGTAGTAATGAAGGTAACTGAAGTGCCTTTAGATGAAGCGTGCCTTGGAAGACATGATGTCCTTCCAGCTGCAGTACATCTACCTACTTCCCCAAAAAGCTCCATCCAATAATTCAGACTGCTTGGTCTCTTTTAGTAGAGAAATGACATTCACTAGATATTCCGAAGAACTGAAAAGTAACAGCTGTGGGCACCTAATGGAAAGCAGTCCAAAAGCCAGGAAGAGTTCTGGTGGAGGAAAGAATGAGACCCAACATACTATAAAGTCAATGACATAGAAATTCAACAACACAAAGACATTCTGAAAATTTTGCCAATGGAAGACAAATGCAGGAAAGAAGCATTGATTTACATAGAGTCAAGTGATTCTTCTTTTTTCCTCTCACATGAAATGTACAGAAACAGAAAAGAAATCCTTCAAAGTGTGCCATCCGGTGATTTGTATGTGTCTGTGTGTATATAAACACATGCACATATATATACATACGCCATCCAGTGGTATCTGTGTGATAAAAATGTTATTGTGCCCTTTCCTCACACCATGGAATATTCATTTTCATAAGTATTACATACTTAAACATTTTATGTATAAACATATGTACTTATATATGTGTATGTATAGGTATTTGACTTTGAGTGATTTGTGGAATGTATATATATATAATATGCATACATATATCATGCATGATAAATATAATATTATTTTTTATTATGTCCACTGAAAAAATATAGCATGGGAAACTGTTCTTAATGATATGGAGCGGTAAAGATGGCACTCAGAATGTAGACAAGGATATGGAAGCTTAGGAATGCATTCATACAGCTAAAAAACTTAACAGGAAGGAGAAGATACTGGATTTGAGCAATTTCTTTCCATACATTTAGAAAGTTTAGACGGAAGGAGAAAAGGGGGCTCCTAAAGGCCATCACTACATTCATACAGGAAAATCACACAAGGAGTTTGGAATCTCTCCTTGATGATCTTTCCAGTTATCACCACAAAGGGCTTCAGGCCATGATCAAAGCCACCATGGAGGGTTGTGACAGGTGCCCACTGTCTCAGTTACTCATCTACTCCCCATTGGATTGACCAGAAGAGACTTAAAAATGAATTGTCCCAGGGAGGCGTCAGGCATGCAGACTCCAAAGCCTATAGGGCACAGGCCCCATCCACCATAACCAGTAACATCAAGAGTCAACCCAACTTCTTTCAAAATGCTTTCCTAACCCTTCTTAACATTCACACTGCACAGTCACCAGTGTTTGGCTTTTTGACATCCTAGCATTATCCATATAAATATTCCAGCACATGCATGCAAAAGCAACCTGGACCTCCTGAGCATAGGAGAGGAAAACTGGAAGTAGATCTCATCAATAATGGGCTCCAGAGACAAAGACTGAATTCAGCAGTCAACGCTATCTCCATCTCACTTGCTATGTGCTAGATTGGACAATTCTCACCCAAGTGCACCTGAATGTACAGGGTTTCAGATCCTGACCCCTGGGTCTGTGCCGACTGAACCTACTATCTGATGGGGAGTATAAGGGTTCAAACCTCAGGTGAATGACAAGTTCTTGCTAATGGGCACTCATTATTTTCCTTGAGACCAAGTCTCCAAATTAAATTTTTGAGATGACTGGAATAAAGATCAATGGTAGGCCACACTGGACTTCAATCTCAAGGAAGAAATAAAGAAACTACATTTGGAGTTACACAAAACAGCCTAAACATTTCATAAATGGGTCAGTATACAAATAAAATATACCATTAAAGCGTACAAACAGAAGGGACAGAGAGGAGGAAAATGATCACCTTACATGTGACTAACACATAAAAGGAAAAAAAGAAAAAGACACCAAAAGAAAATTTGTCAAGAGACTTGAATATCCGCTATATGCAGGAGATATATTTGTGTTTGATAACCACAAAAGCTCAAATCTTTAGAAATTAAGGAAATAAACATCTACTTATGTTTAATTAAACATAAGTACACATAAATAACATTTTGGCAAAGTTATAAAACACTTCAGTGATTAAGATACATAATAAGATTGAGAGAATATTTATCCTCAAATGTGTACAAAATCTGGAGTAAACTTGAAAAGAAATCCAGCCTTGAGTGATGTGCCATCTAATTCATGTCAAATCCCCAAGAGCCAGTGTCAGATTGAGTAGAGGGAGATCAGAGCCAAACACATCAGTCATGATTTTTTCTGTAGTTTTCATCTTAATTTATAAAGGAATGGGGAAAGAAGTTACACTCCAATTATGTATGATTTATCAAAATGCATAACTGCATTCTACTCTCATATATAATTAGAGGAAATAAAAAATTTAAAAGTTTCTAAAAAAGCAAAACAAAACAAGTTAAAATAGTGGACTGTGATTTACTTTGAGTGATCAACAAACCATGAACAGATGATGTGTGCCACTGCCCTTACTATAAAGATAGAACACATCATTTCAAACAGTATTTTTCCTGTCTCCATGTTGGAAACAACTATGTTAAGATACAGTTCTCTCAGATTTGGTGTCTGAGTGACCACAGTAAGTACACACTGAATAATGAAATCAGCCTCAATTATAGTAAGTCATTGGGGGCATTTTCCTAAAGCAACTTCAAAGTATCCTGATTTTTAAACTGTAGCCAACTGCTGCTATTTGTTTTGTTCCTCTGCAAGTTTCAACAATTCTTGATCTTTGCTTTCTCCATTTCAGTTTTACTATTAAAATTTTGAGTTTCAGAAGTTTTCTGGGGGAATTAGGGTCTTCGACATAGAAAATCATGTCATAAGCAAATAGGGATAATCTGAACTCTTCTTTTCCTATTCATATTCCTCTAATGTCTTTGGTCTGTCTAATTGCTCTGGCTAGAGTTTCAAGGGCCACGCTGAATAGAAGAGGAGAAAGAAGGCATCCTTGCCTTGTTCCACTTCTCAGGGGGAAAGCTTTCGATTTTTCTCCATTTAGAATGATGTTAGCTGTGGGCTTAGCATAGATAGCCTTTACAATGTTAAGGAACATTCCTACTATTCCTATTTTTTGTGTTTTGAGCATGAAGGGGTACTGTATTTTATCAAGTGCTTTCTTTGCATCTATTGAAATAATCATGTGGTTCTTGACATTAAGTCAGTTGATGTGGGGAATTACATTTATTGATTTGTAGATATTGAACCACCCTTCCATTCCTGGGATGAAACACACTTGATCATGGTGCACTATTTTTTTTAATATGCTTTTGTATGTGATTTGCTAAAATTTTGTAAAGAATTTTTGCATCTATATTCATTAAGGATATTGGTCTGAATTTTCCTTTCCTCGATGTGTACTTCTCTGGTTATGGTATCAGGTTGATATTAGCTTCATAGAAAGAATTTGGAAGGGTTCCCTCCTCTATTTCATGAAATACATTCAGGAGTATTGGAATGAGCTATTCGTTGAAGGTCTTTTAGAACTAAGCTGTGAATCCATCTGGTCCCGGACTTTTCTTTGTTGGTAGGTGTTTGATGACTTCATCTATTTCATTGCTTGAAATTGATCTATTTAAGTTGTGTATGTCCTCCATACTACCAAAAGCACTACATAAATTCAATGCAATTCCAATTAAAACTCCAATGATGGACCTCATAGAAATAGAGTAAGCAATCATGAAATTCATTTGGAAGAAGAAGAGACCCAGAATAGCTAAAGCAATTCTTAGCAAAAAGAGTGAAGCAGGGGGTATCACAATACCAGAACTTCAACTATATTACAGAGCAATAGTAACAAAAACAGCACGGTATTGACACGAAAACAGACAGGTAGATCAATGGCACAGAATAGAGGACACAGAGACAAACCCACATCAATACAGGTATCTCATACCTGACAAAGAAGCCAAAAACCTACAATGTAGAAAAGACAGCCTCTCCAGCAAATGGTGCTGGGAAAATTGGAAATCCATCTACAGCAAAAACAATCTAAACCCATATCTCTCACCCCTTACAAAACTCAAATCAAAATGGATCAAGGACCTAGGAATTAGACCAGAGACCCTGCACATAATAGAAGAGAAAAGAGGTCCAAATCTTCATCATGTTGGCCTAGGACCAGATTTCCTTAACATGACTCCCAAAGTGCAAGAAATAAAAGCAGGAATCAATGATTGGGATAGAGTCAAACTAAAAAGCTTTTTCTCAGCAAAGGAAACAATCAGCAATGTGAAGAGAGAGCCTTCAGAGTGGGAGAAAATCTTTGCCACACACACTTCAGATAGAGCACTAATCTCCAGAATATACAAAGTACTCAAAAATATTTACACCAAGAACACCAATAACCCAATCAACAAAGGGGCCAAGGAAATGAACAGACACTTTACAGAGGAAGATCTACAAGCAATCAACAGATTTATGAAAAAATGTTCAACATCCACCGTTATAAGAGAAATGCAAATCAAAACCACCTTAAGATTTCATCTTACCCCAACTAGAATGTCTTTTATTAAGAATACAGACAACAACAGGTGTTGGTGAGGATGTGGGGAAAAGGGTACACTCATACATTGCTGGTGGGAGTGCATGTTGGTGCAGCCACTCTGGAAAGCAGTGTGGAGATTCCTTTGAAAACTTGGAATGGATCCACCATTTGACCCAGGTATCCCACTCCTTTGCCTATACCCAAAGGATTTAAAATCAGATTACTACAGTGATGCAGCCACATCAGTGTTCATAGCTGCTCAATTCACAATAGCTAGATTGTGGAACCAACCGAGATGTCCTTCAATAGATGAATGGATAAAGAAAATGTGGGCATGGTGGCTCCTGGAGAGATTTGGCCTGGAGCGGCTGGAGTCGCAGGCTCCAGCAGGAAGTTTAGTCCCTTTGGCGCCATTTTACAGCATCCCCGGGAGAGAGCATCCACCTGCCACTGCCTTAGCCCCCACTGTGGAGTTCAGGCCTGCCTGGGCTCTCAAGCCCTGTGTCTCCATCACTGAGCACAGTTCTGTGCCCCCACCCCAACTTGGTCTATTGCCCAGGTCCACACCCTGGCCTGGGGTCTAGCACCTTGCTGTATCTGATTATCTATCAACACCAGGTTGCCTCTGCTCAGAAGCATTGATCATTCCCAACCTGAAGGTAGTGGGACAGCATCTTTCTTGGGTCACCGCTTGATCAAGCACATCTCAACATCAGGTGAGTTACTGGAAATCTGCCGGAACACTTTAAGTCTTTACAGGGAAATTGCAATCCCTCTGATTCCCACTACTAGAGGGGAAGATACAGGAGAAACATGAGAAAACACGGGAAGAAAGTGTCCCAAACAAACCTAGATGATATATCAAGAGAACCCAAAGACAGCATGGTAGAAGGAATAACAGAAAGGGAGTTCAGAATGTTCACAATTAAAATGATTCAAGAAGAGAATGATGTGATGAGAGAGCAAATTCAGGCTATGAATAATCAGCCAATAGAGCAATTGCAGGAAGGAAAAAATCATTTCAATTAAGATATAGAAGTTCTGAAAAAAAAAAGAAAAAACAGAAATCCTTGAAGGAAACAAGGAAATGAAGGAAACAATAAACCAAGTTAAAAACTCAATAGAAAGCATAATTAACAGAATAGATCACTTGGAAGACAGAACCTCAGGCAATGAAGACAAAATATTTAATCTTGAAAACAAAGTCGAACAGAGAAGATGGTTAGGAATCATGAACGAAACCTCCAAGAAATATGGGTCATCATGAAAAGACCAAATTTAAGAGTTATTGTGATTGAGGAAGGCACAGATATACAAACCAAGGGAATGAGTAATCTGTTCAATGAAATAATATCAGAAAATTTCCCACATATGATGAATGACATGGAAAGTCAATTACAAGAGGATAAAGGACACCAAACACACAGAATTGCAACAGATCCACACCAAGGCACATTATAATGAAAATACATAACATACAAAACAAAGATAGAATTTTAAAGGCTTTGAGAGAAAAGCATCAGCTAAACTACAGGGGGAAAGCAATACGGATATCAGTAGATTTCTCAGCCCAGTCCCTAAAAGCAAGAAGGGTCAGGAACAACGTATTTCAAGCTCTGAAATAAAACGATGCCAACCAAGAATCTTATACCCGGCAAAACTTACCTTCATATTTGATGACAAAATAAAATCCTTCCATGATAAAAAAGCTTAAAGAATTCACAAATAGAAACCTTCCCTACAGAACATTCTCAACAAAATATTCGAAGAGGAAGAAAGAAAAAATCACAACCTCAGTCAACATGAGTAGGAATTACCCTAAAAAAAGAGTCAATCAAAGGAGAAACAAAGTTAAGCTAAAAACACCAAAAAAGCTAAAACAGCAGGAAATACAATTCATATCTCAATAATAACCCTGAATGTAAATGGCCTAAATTCATCAATGAAAAGACATAGATGGGCAGATTGGATTAAAAAGAAATACCCAACAATATGCTGCCTTCAAGAGACTCATCTCATAGAAACACATGCCCACAGACTAAAGGTGAAAGGTTGGGAATAAACAAACCATGCACATGGACTGAATAAAAAAGCAGGGGTTTCCATCCTCATTTCAGATAAAGCACATTTCAAGTCAAAGTTAATCAGAAGGGATAAAGAATGGCATTTCATACTGTTTAAAGGAAGCATAAATCAGCAAGACATAACA
>JAJEJO010003429.1:0-38450 GCA_020662805.1 Glaucomys volans
ATGTACATCATGCACAACCATAGAAATGAAAATTTGTACCCCATATGTGTACAATGAATCAAAATGAAGTCTGTAAAAAAATAAAAAATAAAAATAAATAAATAAATAAACAAATAAATAAAAAATAGGCCCTTTCATTGTGTGTGTGTGTGTGTGTGTGTGCACAAACTCATGTGTTCAATCCCCAGTGAAATCCAGGAAATAGCTCTACTGTTAAGCCACATCCGCAGCCCTTTTAATTTTTGAGACATGATCTCACCAAGCTGCTGAGGTTGGTGTCTAACTTGTGATCCTCCTGCCCCCTGACTCCTCCTCTAGTGTCACTAGGTTTACAGGTGTGCACCACTGCTCCTGGTTAATGCTTTCATTCCTTCCGCAAGTGTTCTACAAGAAATAAAGAAAACCAACCAATTTTAGTTATGTGAACTACAAAATATTTGGATTGGGATTTAATTAGAAAATATCACTCACTTAGCATATTTTTGTGAGATGGATGATGACCCTAGTAGAACAAAAACAAAACAAAACAAAACAAAAATCTCTTGAGAAATCTAGCACTTCAGGCAAGTCCAGGGCTTCATTATAATTTTGTTGGCCTCAGTTTCCTCATTTATAAAATAAGGGAATAAAATATTGTATGGAATTGCTGTAAGCATTACATACATGTGAAAATAGGGAAACTTTGTCTTCAAAATAGGACTAAAATATGTGAGTTCACAGGAAAGGATTAATACATAAAGGTTGATATTTAAGGATGATGTAGTCCTTGTAATGATCTTCAGCATGTGGAACTACCTCATAATTGTGTTACCATACTCCTGTAAACACAGGAATAGTGGAATTTAAAAGACATTTTGAAATTCTGTCAAACTTGAACTCTTCCCTAGTCACACATTTGTGTTTTTTAAAATTCCTATTATTTTTTCTCAAAGCACATCTGATGCATTCTTTGTTTTAGAAACAAACATACATTGAGGATCTACCAAGAACAGACAAAGGAAAATGATCTTATAATGTCATATTACAAGAAATGTGTCAGAAGCATATGCACAGGAAGCCATAAAAATCTGTGCTCAAAGAATAAAAGAGAAGTAAGAATGTGTCCTGAGCTGTTGATATTGAAATGGAGTCTTGGAGGAGAAATGAAGAGAACTTCCCAAGCAGTGTGCAGCATTGTTTTGGACATAGAGAGAAAATGGAAAGTATCAGGGTTAAGGTATAGAAGAATGCTTTCCTTGACTAAATGGGAAGAGACAGGTTACAAGAGGTAGGAAGTGAATCTAAAGAAAAGATAGAAGACAGATCAGTAAAGGCCCAATACGCCACAGAAACATATTTTTTTTTCATTTTTCCTGAAACCAATTAGATTCACTGAAAAATTTTGAACTGGCATATAATGTGATGCACTCTGTCTTTGAAAGTCATTATTACCTTGGTGTCAGTTTGAAAGAAAGACTGGAGGGATAAAAACAAGACTGGAGGTACTAAAATAATTAGGAAAAGATGATTTGCTGATTAAGGTGATGATGTCCACTGGAATTAAACACTCCTTGCATTACCATCTCCAAAAGGAGAAAGAAGGGAAGAACTTGTAGTGCAGCTATTTTTCCACCAAAGAAGAGAAACTCCTTGCTGGTTCTGTTCAGATCTGTGTGTGATGGGCCCCATCGAGGAAGATCTGGGATAGGCTAATGGGAGGGGACAGAGCAATAATATCAGGAATCTTTCCTTGGTGCAGTGTTTGGAGGCATCTTAAATTTTTTCTTATATCATCATGAAGAAGTGAAATTTTTTTGTTATAGCAATGTTTAAGGTTAGGGTCAGTTCTTTCATCTGGCCTCCCCATTATGCTGCTTGATCTATAGTTCTCTTCTCTCAGGACCAAGTTATGAATAAGCAGCATCTAATTAAATCTTACCTTGAAGGAACCCAAAAGGAATAGACTGTGAACCACAAATAGAAACTACATATAAAAGTTTAAATTTTATAGTATGTAAATTTAAAAGAAACTATTGAAGATTTTAATGTCATTTTATTTAGCCTATTTTGAATATTAAAATTTTAACATATACATATAAGAATTTAAAATCATTCACAATATATTTTATATTATTCTATTGATCTGAGTTTTCAAAATTAGTGACTAGTGTACATTTATAGCACACTAAAATTAAACTAGTCACACTTCAAGTGCTCAACAGATACATGTGCCTAGAAGCTGGCTGCATGAAAGGACAGCACAGGAATATCACTGTTTGTTCTCAGTTTTTCCTGGTATTAGTGAGTCCAAGGTAATGTCTCCAACTTACACTATATCTATTCAATATGGAAATTGAAATAGATATCAAGGAAATCAGCTCTGGCCAAAATTTGTCTTAAATACTCAGCTTTCATCTATGCATCATAACATTGACTTGAATAATGTTTTTAAGTTTTACTTTTTTATCATAACATATAAATTGTCACGGAAGAATAACAAACATGCAGAAAAGTGAACTTTTTCTAAGTGCATAGCTCAAAGAATTGCTACAAAGTGAACATATTTGTACACCTAGTCAAAGGTCAAGAAATAAGCAATCCCAGTTATCCAGATGTCACCCTTATTTCATTTCTCAGTCCACAACTTTTTCCCAAAAGTACATGATCACCAGCCTAACTCATAGTATCATATATTCTATTTTATTTTTCAACTTATTTATTTTACATACACAATGAGTCATATTGGAGACCCACATTTATTTTTGCTTTTGTGTCTCACCAATATGTTGGTTTTGCTTAGATTTTACTTCTGTGATTTCCTTTGTAGTTTGCCAAGACATTTATGCATTTTGCAAAAGAATAAGGCAGTCTCTCCTGGTACAAGGACTGAAGTGACCTTGCTTTTGTTGGTCAGATGTTGCCAGGATTGTCACACATGGCTAGTAACTCACAGTTGGGTCACTGCAATTGCTTGTTGAATTTAAAACAATGTTCCCGGTATCACCTGGCCATGTTTCTCTATGATTATAATGAATCAAGATGAAAACATGTCATTCATTAATAATGTGTGAATTTAGCAAAACAAAAGAATCTAACCAAACCACAGAAATGATTATATCTCTTTCTGTGGTACCTAATACAAATGACTCTTGTATAACTTAGGCTAGCTTTATTTTATCTAATCTCAAGTCCTCTCTGTCACCTGATACTGAGATACCCCAGCTTTCAATACTGTTGTTCAATACTGTGCTTTTTGTTTTGTTTTGCTTTGTTTTTGCCAGAAGTGAAGAAACAAAACAATACAATTCTGTTCAATCCTAAATTAGAAAAAAGCTTTTCATAATGTCCTTTTCGTTTTAGTTAGCTTTTTCATCTCTGTGACCAAAATATCTGACAAGAACCATTTGGAGGAGGGAAGTTTATTGGCTCTCAAGGTTTCAGGGATCATTCATTAGATGTCCAACTTTGTTGCTCTGGGTTCACGGTGAGATAGCATGTCATGGGGGATGGGCCCAGTGGAGTAAGCTGCTCAGCTCAAGGTGGGGTCCCAAAGTAGACAGAGATGAAGGGACCATGGGGAAGGTGCACCTTTCCAGGGCACACCCCCAGTGACCCACCTCCTTTAGCCACATCTCATCAGCACACATTTACCACCCAGTTAGTCCATTCAAGCTAGAATAGACTGATTAGGTCATAGCTCTCAATCCAATCATTTCACCTTTGAATATTTCTGTATAAACATCAACTTCGGGGGAAAACTCATATCCAAAACATAATAATGATAAAGATCAAGTCATTGTTTCTTGACCAATATTTGCAATAATCGGCAATATTGCATTTTTCTGTTGCCACACACTAGGGATGTGGTGGACTTCTACCTTATGCTAAAGATGTTTTTGATTGTGTTATGAAAATACTTCATTTTCTCCAAAAAAAATTCATAGATTTAGAAAATTTTATGGCATTTTTGTGTCTTCCACTTATATAATTTTTATCCTTTCTTCAAATACTGATTGATTAAATGTTTTAAGGTTTTAGGGCACTCATAAAATTAATAACTCATGAACAAAAGAAATGCTGAACAAGTGGACGCTGAGGCTATTAGTCACAAACCAAGCTCCAACAGTACTCTTCTTTTACTGATTTTTTCCAGATACCAATGACATGTATGATAAGTGATGAGATGGTGACCAGGAAGAATATTTTTCTTGGTGCAAAAAAGCACTGTCATGTCTCACATTCAAGCTCTTAAAATTTGACAAAATTAAAGCTTTTCGTAACCAACTTTGCCAAAGCGATTTTGTTTGGATGGTCTGTTTTGAAGAGGCTGTCACCAATTTATTTACATTCAAGAAGCCATGAGCCCTAAATCTCTCTCCCTCTTGAACTGCAAGATGTGTGGGGTGACTGTCATCTCCTCCACAATTACAGCTCCTGTATGATTTGCTAGTCAGTAGCGTGAGGAGCTGTGTACCTAAAGTTGGCACAAATGGATTGTGTGATGGGAGTCCTGGGGAGCATTTACGATGCTTGTGCTATTGGAACTGCTGTTCTGGGTTTTCTTTTTCCTGTTTCAAACACTGGGCCTGACAGTGCCAGAGACAGCCGATGATTTAAGAGTGAAGGATAGTACTGCTGTTACAGCTGGAGAGTGTGTGATGAATGGAGGCCCAGGCAGCACGAAGGGAGGAAGATGTGAATTAGCAGAGGATGGAGAGAAAGTGACAGATTTAGAGCCTTCGCCCCAAACATCAGCCAGTTTACCCCGTGAGGTAAAAGTACACAATTTTAATTTCAAGAGATCTTTATGGAATGTCATACTAAATTTCCTTGAATCACAGTTTAAAAATAAATCACTATGTACTTAACAATTACACTGACCTGGGAGGAAATCCCATTTATATTCTTTTCTTGCACATCTTGAAAGTTTGAATTTTGGCAAAATGCACCACAGAATGTCGTTTTTAATAAAATATGAGGTGGAATATAAAACAACACTGTAAATGTTAGCTTTATTGCTCACTTTAAATAATAATTGGTTACCATATTTTGCAGTCATTCAGAAAAACTTTATAAAATGTTGATAAACCAACTAGGTACTTTCTAAAATTTTATTATATGAACACTCAAACATTTACATAGAATATTCTATGTAATTTCTGCAGTGGTGTCTGCTATAGAAACAGAAAAGAACAATATAATATTCTTTTCATTAGTACTTTAAAATATTACTTCAAATTTATAATTTGAATGAACAAAAGAATTGTTGAATGGAGTAGTCGAAATACACTATAAATAAAAAAAAAAATCCTCATGGTATTTAAGTATGGGCAAAAAGAAATATAGCAAGTAGTTTTACCATGAATGTTTTAAAAGCATGTGAATCATCTCCTGGTCCAAGAGGTTATAAGGATTCTAATATTTTCTTTAAGTTGTGGTTACCTAAAATTCAATCATCTCACACCTTGTCTTCAGGATAGGTGGACTGAGTCTCTCAGGGCTTAATTTGCATAAGGTATGAAGAATTCCCTAAGAAGGAACACTACCAGGAAAGAGAAAACTAGAAGACGGCTATTCCTGCTTTAGAGACAAGGCCTCAGGCAGAGCGAGAGAGTAGTATTTCTAACCTTCAGCCTAGACTCCATGGATTCACACTTTTTCATAAGAAGCAGGGATCTGTTCATATGAAGTCATCAAAAATATATCTGTGTCATACTCGGGGTGCAAAGCAACATTATTTGGGTTGAGGTGTAAAGGAATGAAAGGCCACAGCGTCTACAGTTGATCCTCCCTTGCTCCATTAGAGAACACAAAAAGAGCATTAGCTAAATTACCAACCAGTTTACATCTGCAGTGTTCTCAATCTAGAGGAAGCAATTTCTGCACAATGAAAAGATAGCAAGAGCAGGACACTACACAGGGCCATGGGTCATGCCAGCCATGCACTGGGAGTGGCAGCACACAGTGTAGTGAGGTTGTGTACTTGCGCAGTACTTGTAGGCATGGCCTGACTCAGCAGTAGACATCAAAGAGGAAAAACAGGGCTTAAGTAGGTAAAAAAGGGAAACATGAAAGGCATGTTGCAGTTGAAAATATTTTTTTTTTGAAATTGCATTCTCTCTATATAAACATTATACATGCACACATATTTCCTTTCCTGGAGGTTCTCAAAAACAATTTTGGGAGAGGGTGTTGAAACGTAAGGATGCGGAAGTACCAATTGCTAGAAGGTGCCAAATCCAAAGATATACTACTTATAAAGTCACAAATCCCATCTTGTCTCTCCCAGAATAAGGACCTTGGGAAAAATCTCACTGGAGAGGTTCATATGGGCAGAAAAGTAAGACTTTCTCTGCGCAAGCCGGGAGAACACAGTGTTTAGTATTTATTATGAATTTTAATCTGGATTCCTTTTTAGCACCTAACATTTGATTAAGTTTAACCAGAAAAGACCAGTCTATTTTATGCATTTTTAGTTTAAGTTGCAACATTCCCAAAGGGATGTTAAATGATAAGTTTCTCAAAGTCTCCTCAGTGAAGTCAGCTTGGGGAGAATTAATGTGTATTTTTTTAATAGTTCAAAATTGCAAAACTTTATTTATTTTTATTGTTTTATTTGTTCTTCTTAGTTATACGAGACAGTAGAGTATATTTGGACATATTTATACAAACATGGAGTACATCTTATTCTAATTAGGGTCCCAGTCTTGTGATTGTACATGATGTGGAGATTCACTGTGATGTATTCATATTTGTACATGGGAAAGTTATATCAGATTCTTTCCACTGTCTTTCCTAATCCTTTTCCTCTCCTCCCTTCTCCTCATTCCTCTTTGTCTAATCTACTGAAACACTCCTTGGTATATACCCAAAGGAATTAAAATTGGAATACTAGAGTGATGCAGCCACATCAGTGTTTAGAGCAGCTCAATTCACAATAGCTAAGCTATGGAACCAACCAAGGTACCATTCAACAGCTGAATGGATAAAGGAAATGTGGGTGTATATATGCACAATGGAATATTACTGAGCCCCCAAAATGAATATCATTATGACTTTTGCCAAAAAATTGATGGATCTGGAGACTACTATACTAAGCAAAATAAGCCAATCCTCAAAAATAAAAAACAAAGGTTAAATGTTTTCTCCAATATGTAGATGCTAACACACAATAAGGGGGGTGGGGATGGAAGTTCAGTAGATGAATGTGTATTATAAGAGGGTGTTTAGTACTTAAGGGTGAAGTTTGCAAGTTGATCTTGGATCAAACTATGAAACCTTAAGCAAAACTGTGGAAACATATGGACCTCAGTTTCCACTTGGTCAAGAATAATGACTAGTGATAAGTAATAATACCATCTATTTCATGTTATTGCTGGGGGTTTAAATGAGTATTTGTAAAGCACTTGGAAAAGTGTTTATATGCATTAGTTATTTACTAAATAATAACTCCTTTTGATGTGAACTTGGAGTTATTGGATACATATTTCTTACATATTTGATGACAAAGAAATTTTCAATGTACTGTACTAGCATCTTTATAACTAAAATTTATTCTATGCAATGTTTATATTTTAGTTTATGTAAGAAAAATACTTGAAAATAAAATAGGTTTAAAAATATTTATGCATAACCATGAAGTTCAACACTACTAACAAATTTTTACTCTGAAGTTTAAATAGTTTTCATTTATTAGCTATTTAATATTTCAAAATGAAGTATAGGTGAAATAATCAGAATTAAAACAAGCCTCTGTATTTTTTTAAATCAGAAGCTGCATGATTTGGAAAATAAAATCTCCACTATTTCTGGATTTTAATCTAAAATGCCTCTTGGGGAGTTCAATGATCTAGAAATTATTAGTCAGATATTCATGGATTTATATCATAAAATGCTCAAAGTCAAGGAAACAGATTATTATCTGAATATTTTTGCTACATGTGTGCATATATTGATAGAATTCACAATTATTGGATCACATGTGTCATGAAACAAATGACATTATCTTTTAAGATAATTGACTATAATGAAGCCTATACTAAGCTAATTGTATCAACATAGACACCCAAGTAAGATGATGTCTTGTTTAATGCCTGTTATACATGCATTAATTATTTTAATCAAGAATTACTTATAACAGATGTAGTCTCTCTGTGAGGTGAACTGAAGAGAGTATGTGTTATGTGATATTAATGAGCAGTTCTCTTTTTCCAGGCAAACAAGAGTTTACCCTCTCAGTTACTTACTGATGGATGAGATCTAGTGACTAATTTAGACAAAGGAAATTTGAGGAAAATAGAGCATTTAATTACCATGGAAAGCCACTCCATGCTTTCTCCTGGGTGACAGGGAGATCCACATACCCTTAAGGGTTCAGCTGTATCATCCAGGTCTCTCAGTGACTTTGAGGAGCAAAATCCCCACCCACCCACAGACCCTGACTGATAAAATGAATCATGAAAATATTGAAACAAAGTAGGCTAAATTTTTAGATGTTTTCTGATGGACTAGAAACAAAATACAGATACTAGCTGAAAAAGCAAACAAAATTAAGATGATTTCTTAAATTTTAGACTGCATTTATGTTGAAAAGAAGAATGGATAAGTGGGTAGATGATTAAAAACATAAAAGTAAGTTATAATGAGTGGAAAAAATGTTTGATAGGTAAACTTCTCAGCTTCTTGAAACATTTATTGATAAAACAGAGAACTGAGTTTACTCCAGACTAATGGGTCTATGGTTAGTTACCAAGGTTACCCAAGAGGCAAAGCCACATAGGCTGAGCAGGAGGGAGGGAAAGAGCAGACCTGAAATCTTATTTGCTGAACTCAGGATATTTAAAATGATGAACAATTGCTGACATGAATGACAAAGCAGACAATTACTGAAGTATTAAG
Organism: Glaucomys volans; assembly: GCA_020662805.1. Classification (NCBI taxonomy): domain Eukaryota; kingdom Metazoa; phylum Chordata; class Mammalia; order Rodentia; family Sciuridae; genus Glaucomys; species Glaucomys volans. Next base: position 8,878 of record JAJEJO010003429.1, read on the forward strand.
AATCTCTAAAGATAGTGCACCATGATCAAGTGGATTTCATCCTGGGGATGCAAGGTTGGTTCAACATCCGGAAATCAATAAATGTAATTCACCACATCAACAGACTTAAAGTCAAGAACCACATGATTATTTCAATAGATGCAGAAAAAGCATTTGATAAAATACAGCACCCCTTCATGCTCAAAACACTAGAAAAAATAGGGTTAGTAGGAACGTTCCTTAACATTGTAAAGGTTATCTATGCTAAGCCCACAGCTAAAATCATTCTAAATGGAGAAAAAGTGAAAGCATTCTGCCTGAGAACTGGAACAAGGCAGGGATGCCCTCTTTCTCCACTACTATTCAACATCGTCCTTGAAACTCTAGCCAGAGCAATTAGACAGACCAAAGAAATTAGAAGGATATGAATAGGAAATGAAGAACTCAAACTATGCCTTTTTGCTGATGACATGATTCTCTATTTAGAATTCCACCAGAAAACTTCTGAAACTTATAAATGAATTCAGTAAAGTAGCAGGATATAAAATTAATGCTCATAAATCGAATGCATTTTTATTTGTAAGAGATACATCCTCTGAGAGAGAAATTAGGAAAACTACACCATTCACAATAGCCTCAAAAAATAAAATAAAATACTTGGGACTCAATCTCACAAAAGAGGTGAAAGACCTCTACAATGAGAACTACAGAACACTAAAGAAAGAATTTAAAGAAAGTCTGAGAAGATGGAAAGATCTCCCATGTTCTTGGATAGGCAGAATTAAGAATCTCTTGACATAATTAATCATTCTTACTGTTAATCTAAAACAAAGGTTAGCATCTCAGAAGTAGTACTGGATAACTTTATCTGAAAAGTATATGTCAATGTAAGATTAAAACAGAAGATAATCATCTTGCAAGTGTTTTGGAAAATAAACAAGAATTTGATTGGAAGATCAATTAGTGGAGGGCATTTAAGTAGAAGAAACTAACTTGAACATAACACATCATCAGTTATTTTCAGAAATATAAGAAATATAGAATAATGAAGCAATGGAAGGTAACATAAAATTTAAAAGCTCCAAATCTCTGTTCTTTTTATTTTCTTTGCTTAAGATTTGGACTTCATGCTAGAGGGAAAATGATTCTGTTAAATCTATTGAACAGTACAGGAGCATAATATATCTTCCATTCCAGGAAAATTATATCACCAAATCACTAAAAAAATTTAAATTCCAAACGAAAGTGTCAGTGTCTGCATATCTGAAGATTCTTTATATGATTCAATTTATTTGTTTTGTGTGGATGCAAGAATAATTTTCGAGGTGCTCTTTTATCTTTAATAGAGATATTCTAATACCACAATTTCAAAACTACAACTATTTTTCTATGCCTGCCAAGGGCTTATTTAAATTTTATCATATAAGTTTTTGGTCTATTTTTCAAAGCATACATAAGGGGAACAATTGTCTCTTTTTGTAATGTGTGATAAAAAAGAGATATTAATGTTTGGGTCTGGAATGTTCATTCAAAGGCTCATGTGTTGAAAGTATAGTCCCCAATGCAGCAAGGTGGGGCTTTTAATAAATTATTGCATCATGATAGCTTCAACCTTATCAGAGAACTAATTCATTTTATGAATTTATAATTCGTACTACTGGATTATAACTATAAGCAGATGAGATGTGAGTCTCTGGTTCACTGTGGAGTGTGGCCTTGTGGACTTTATGTGGCCCTGGTCCACCACTCTATCTCTATCTCTGTCTCTATCTCTATCTCTATCTCTATCTCTATCTCTATCTCTACCTCTACCTCTATATCTATCTCTACCTCTACCTCTATCTCTATCTCATCTCTATCTCAGTCATCTCTCTCTGTTTTCTGGCTGCCATGACCTCTGAACATCTTTCCTGGTCATGCCCTTATGACATGATATTCTGCCTCATCTCAGGTCCAAAGTTATGGCATCAGCCAACCATGGATTGAGACCTCTAAAATCATTAGCAATCCTCAATACTTTTCCTTCCTCTAAGTTGTTCTTGTCAGATATTTTGGTCACAGTGATGCAAAGCTGACTAATAAAGAGGTGACAACAGTTTTAAAAGAGAAGAGATTATTAGAAAATTTGATGGTACTAAAAGACAAAGGTTGCCAAATAATACAGAACAGCAATGTATAGAAATGCCATTTCTATGTGTTTCATGCTTCAATGTATTTTGATATTTTCTAATTAATGCCACTACACCAAAATGTTTCAATATGGCCTTTAAAAAACCTTTTTGATGCTTTTTTTAGATGAATATACTGGAAGCAGTAATCATGTTATGCTTTTTACTTTGAATCTGCACCCAAATTTACCATACAAACTTATTTGAAGATGCCTCAAGTTTGGGCACAGGGTTCTAAACAGCTCTGAGAGGTGAGTGATGTAATTACTTCTAATAACTTATCAACTAACAAAATATGGTCATTTGCTAAAGAAAATGCCCAAAATAAACTCAAAAGCCATTGTGAGACGAAGTGTCAATTTAGTCAATTCTTACTATAGCTGCTCCTGTATTTTCAGTTTCATACCATTTTGGCATGAAAATAACCATCAATCATTGCCCATCTGAGGTCCTAAAGTGTTTTCCTCTATCCCTTCATTATGGCAATTGTCTTACTGCTATGGTTATTCTTTTTCTTTTAAGAAGCTCCTCAAGGAAAAGGATTTTTTTAAAACTCAGCAACTATAATTAATAAGATTTCAATACATTTTATTTGCTAAAATAGCCATCAAGAGAAAATTTTCTAAGATGCTACGCTGCCTAAATTAAAATAGTAGTCAAAAAAATCTGTAGTTTGTATTTATATCTAAAATGTTCCTGATACAAAGATGGAGTATAATCTCTCCAAATTATCTTATATTGCAGGTCAAGTACAGTATCAAATCTATTGAAGATATAAATACTAGATGGTGTGTATGTAGAGAATATTTTGCAGTAAATAAGAATTTTATCCACATTCAATTTTTATTTTTCCTGGTACTGGAGATAAAACCCAGAGGAAGTATAATACTAAGACACATCCCAAGCTCTACTTATATTTTTATTTTGAGACAGGGTCTCAATTATGTTGCTGAGGCTGGCCTCAAAATTGTTACTCTCCTGCCTCAGCCTTCCAATTCAATGGGATTACATGTGTGCCCCACTGTGCCAGGATCATACATTTGGATAGTTAAAACACCAATACGTACCATTAGGACTGGCATTGCTATCCTCTTATTTCAGAAGAAACTAAGGCTAAAACCTTAAGTTATTTCCTAAGGATACCCAACTATTAACTAAATGGTACTGGGATATAGACACATTAATTAGGTCTAGTTCCAGGTTTACATGCTATCCACTAAATCATTATGTATGATCAAATGACAAAGAAACAAACAATAAAAAGTGATGGTTTTAAACCAGTGAAACCACAGGAATTAGGAGTAGCAATTATGTTTAGGACTATTGACAATTACAAGTCTTCTCTAAGAAGAATTTAAATAAGAGTAAAATTTTAAATTTACCTTTACTTTAAAGATAAACTTTAAATTTATCTTTACTTAGATAAAGTTGCAGTACAGAATAAAACTACACCTGTACTACTGCCAAGAGCTGGAAAAAAACTTTAAATTAAATTTATGTAAACCACAAAGAAAATATTTTAATGTATCATCTTGCAATAAAATGGCATGTTGATTTGAAATGACAATTAAGAAAATGCAAACAAACTAACCCTATTCATTGGTATCACATACGTATCTAACCTCTTTCAAGGTCTGAATCTTTTTCGAACAAATTGCAATGTAGAGGTCAAGCACATAAGGGTCAGAAATAACAGGAAAGATAAACACCATTTATTTTCCAATGAAGAATATTTGTAGCTAGACTAGTGATGCACTACTCACATTATGCTGACATAGAAACTCTGAAGACTTATGGTGAAAGCTGGGTACAGGAAAATAATAATGTGCAATTGTGCATAGTTTTGAAGGATGGTGGTAGCAACCGTGTTACATTGTCCTTGCTGACTAAATCAGTCTTGTTTATTGGAATCTACTTTAGGGGCAAAATTTTTGCAGAACACTGAAGTTCAACCTAATGGATAAAGATTTAATATTGCCTTTGGGATGCTATTCTACAGAAGCATCATTTGAGGTCTCACATTTGTATCAAATTAAAGTCAAGGTTGTCTGCAAAATTTGTGATGCTCTGAAAAGTCTGTTAAATAGAGCCAGCAAGTTTCTTCATAATTTGCCTTTCTCTTTTTCCTTTTTTTCACTTTTTATTTTTCTTATTTATTTTTCTTTGACTTGTTTGAATTATGACAAAGTAAAATAAGTGCATCTTTTTATGTATACTAAGTAATGCCTTAGATTCAGAAGGCTAGATTCAAATCTAAATTTTGTGACTTACTGGTTAAATGTATACATTCAAGTTACTTATGCTACTTTGGTTTTCTGAGAGTGAGGAAATCAAAATTAACACCTATCATTTAGGTCGAATATCAAATAATAGTTATTCAAGAACAAAGTATCAAACATTTAAACTTCATGTTGATTATATTTTTGTGGAAGATTCTGCTATTAATTTCCCACAAAACCATGCTTCCTTCCTTCACTACTAGCAGAATCTGGAAACTGCAGGAGTTATCATTGCAGGAGTGCAATGATCAATTTCTTAGATTCCCTTTGCAACAAGGATGATCTTTTAAATGAGTTACAAAATGTAAAGTTTTGCTGTCCTTATTATTGGTCATATCATTTTCCTTCATTTGTCATTTTTATTAGCACTATAAAAGATTCAGCTACTGATGAAGAAGTAGCCACAATGAGACCCTGGCAATATGATTTACCATTAAGATCACATCTGTCCAAATGAAAATTATAAAAAATTTGATTTCTTTGATTCCTTTGTGCCATCATATTTGTTAACCATCAGTCTTAAAATGCTTGTCTGGACATCTGTAACAAAACACACACACACAACAACAACAACAAAAACAGCATACTGTTTGGTTAAGGTATTCTATCAGGTTTTCCACGTAACAGAATTTTCATTGTATTTTTAAGTTTGCTGGATGTATTACTGCATTAACTTATAGTTATGTTCTTTATGTAAGATTATTTCTTTGTATAATTTTATAAATAACTGAATAAATTTGACTTGTTTGAAATATGATTGAAATAATTTATCCTTCAAGTTTATCAAAAACAGTAACATAATTGATTTGTACCAAAATAAATATTGTTTGATTGCATACTATGTTCAAGGCACTGTGCTTAAAATAAATGAAAACATAATTTATCTTGTCCAAGAATTTAAATTGATATCAAAAAGGTTAGGAGAATGAATTATGAATAAATTAGTGTTTCCAACTTTATATTCATTAGGCATAAAATTATTTTAAAAATTTTTGGAAAATGTTCCTATCAAAGCAGGAACCTAGACTGTGATAAATATCTGAATTAAAAAGTAAAATAAATGTGTCTTAAAATTTAGAGGACAAAGAGGTAACTATTTAAAGGCTTCATGAAGGAGTAAATATTAAAGTTCATTCTGGAGTTCACATTTTACATAATCAAAGAGAAAGAAAAACAGAAAAATAAATGAGAAACAGAGTGAAGGCTTGAAAAGATGATTTCAAGCTAGTAATTTTTGAAACTTCTGATTTTGATTGAAAGAAGAAAAAACATGTTTCTTATGAAAGTATTAAAATTTAAAATCCAAACTTGAATCTGTAAAATAAAATATCTGCTATCACAAAACTGAGAATTACATTTTTGGTCTTAGAACTATTTCAAATTCTGATGTGATAACATTCGTTCTTTTGGTGAAAAACTGTAAAATGTGATGTGTTTCAAGTTCATTTAGTTGAGTTTTCTAATCCAAGAATGTATATCTCCATTTATTTGTGTTATCTTTGAATTCTTTTATCAGTACTCATTTTTGTCTGCATACCATTTTTTATGGAAAGTTAGATTTATTTCTAAATATTTTAATAGTGCTATTTTAACTAGAATTATTTCAAATTTTTGATTACTTATTGTTCATTGATAGAATATAAATAAAAATGATTTTTTGGTTTATGACCACATATCCTAAGACCTTAATCTCAATTACCAGATTTGAAAACAGTTTTCCCTTTTTAAAAAATTTATATTTACAATGCAGCTAGTTTTCATCTGTAAATAGTTTAATGTATTAATTTCCACAACGTATATTTATTCATTTTTATTACATTGCTCTAGATAAGATTTTCAGTGATGTGAAATACAAATGTTGAAAGTGCGCCTCCTTTATTTATTATTATGGATAATAGGAGGAATTCTCCAGTCTTTCATTATTAAATGATGTTAGGTATAGGATATTTTTAGATGCCCTTTATTGTGCTGAAACTATTTTCTCAAGTCTTTTACTGAGAATTTTCACCACGAATGTATGTTGAATTTTATTATATGCTTTTCCTTCATCTATTTAAGTGATTTAATGATATTTTTTTGGTCTATAAATGATTTGTTACATTGATTTTTTTCAGTAACTAACATCCTTGTATTGCCTGGATAAAGACCATTTGATTGTGATATATTTTTCTTTTCATATTGAAATTAGTTTAGTAGTCTATGTTTTTCAAGGGACTTATTCATTTTCTCTAACTTGTGAAATTTATGAGTATAGAATTGTTCATATTTCTTCCACCTTGTCTTCTTAAGGATTTAAAAATTGGCAGTTGCTGTGTATTTCAAAATTTTAAAAATAGTGATAATAATAATTCCAATTACCTGGGAAATATTGATGAATGTAATGGAACAGAGAAAGAGGGAATAGATAAAACACTGGACTTTGTAATATAAGTCATTGAAGATCTACAACAGAAGTAGAATAAGTGTGTATCCTAGATAGAAAAACAATAAGGACAATTCTAAATTCTTCCTTAGAGACAGCAATTCAATGGAAAATCTAGAATAACACTGATTGCCATTTGTTAGTTGTTAGAAAGGGTCTTTCTTAGTTATGCTGAAACCATCTCCCTTGCTAGACAATTTGCCAAGTTCAATTTGTTGTCTTTGTATCCAACAAAGAACATGCACTGAATCATCAATGTGCTCTTATCAGCCCCTCTCTCACTTCTCTTGTGGATCTGGGATGAGGTCCAGGAAGATCAAGAAATACTAGGATTTTTCTAAAAAATGAACTTTACTCCAGTACCATCAAAAGAAAGGGATAGACATATTCTACTTTATTCTTGCCTGTTATTGAACATCATAGATTTGATTTGATGTTTCAGTGAAGTGTTTTCTGTGTAATTTTTTCTAGAAATAATTCGTTGCACTGTCCTTTATACTAAACTATTCAAATTATTTAATCAATGAAGAAGAGAGGTTTAGAATACAACTATGAACTCTTCCATAGTTATTTTGACTCAGAAGTGTTAAAAATTGCCTATATTTCATTAGAAAATTATGCATGTTCACAGAATCATAGGTCTAGATAAAATCTGAAGTAAAATTTAAAAATTGTCAAGTGTAGACTGCTTGGCTTTCAGGTATTTCGAATATGATTATCCCATTTTTAGATGAGTTTACTGAAGCACAAATAAGTTAATTCACTTACTCCAGTTACACAGCCAAATTTCAGTAGAACTAGAAGAGGATCTCAAATTTTAATCTTCCTTTTCACTGTTTCTTGCATTATTTCCTGTGTCCTCCAATAGTCATTGCAATGATTGTTGTGACAAGAAATGCTATGTTTTGGATTTATATTGTTAAAGAGGAATGTAAATTAAACAGTAATGAAAACTTCTTCCTATGTCCTTGGCAGGAAGCACCAAAAGCATGCTATAATTAATCGCAGCTCTTTCCACATAGCAATTGTGCAGTCTCCCTTTTTTCCCAGGAGTTGCTGAATCAGGAAATGGAGCGAAGTTGATGTATACCTTCTGTGGAAATGAGATGTTTTAGATGCACTGTTCTTGGATGCCAGGATGGATGACAGTGTGAGATATAATCCTTTCCTGTTTAATGCAACCCAAACCAATCTACATTCTAGAAGTCATCTGATTTCTCCCCCTGTACTGCTATCAGATAGCAACCAGCTCTCTGGGGACTCCATTCATGCTGAGATTGCACTAGCTAGTGATTACACTGCTGAATCAGTCTGTAATCAATCTCACATCCTACTGATCTTCTTTGGAATTTTTCTTTTGATCACCAACTAATGGGAAACACAGCATGGTAAAGAATAATATAGTTTCATCTAATTGTAGCTCCATTAAAAAGGCCTCTGGGTACTCTTGTATTCACCTTTCAATGAAAGTGTTTGTAATACAGGCAATTTTGAAAGTCAAAACAGATAACTATTAGAGAGTCAGCTTGATTTATCTTGAGTATAAATGCATCAATTTCAAAATTCATGAGTTATCAAAACAAATGTGGTTTTCTAAGATCAAACTGTATTTTTTTTTCTTCTCTGAGCTATTTTTCTATTACGGTCAATTCAGACAAGTTATAGATGCTTGGAAAAGAAACCAGATGGTCTTCATAATTAGAAGCTGCCCTCTCCAACATGAAGAAGGAATAGGGAAATATGTATGTCACATGATTACAGGGCATTGACAGTTCCCTCATCATTTGCAAAGTGCTTTTTCTACTAACAGAGAAAGTGAAAAAAAAAAAAAAAAAAAAAAACAAGCAAATATCTTAACATCTAGTTCCTGCCCACATGGTATAGAAGGTCTATGATGTAATAATTCAGGCCACACAAAAATGGAAAATAAAATATGTAAGTAAAGATGATGGAGGTAAATACAAGACAAAAATATGTGTCCTTATCATTTTGCAAATGAAATATTTTGAGAAAGCACCTTTATGGCAGTAGATTCTCAAATTCCTCATCATTGTGTCTTAGTTTGTATTTTGCAGAAAAGCACAACCTGAGAAAATGACTGGAATTCATAAACTCATTTAGGAATTTGTTCTAAATAAGTAGGAAATATGAAGAAGTTGGAAGAGTGAAACATAGAATAAAGAAAATATAAAATAGAACTTAATTATTAAGCTTACCACTGCTGGGCTCAATTGGGTGTCTTCCAGAGTACTCTGATAAATCACATAAACTTGTGCCTCAGAATTTTTCTTCTGAATGCTGAGCACCCAAGGCATTGATCCATGACTTCTGTGTCTTTCAGAGGAGGAAGTCCCAGAGTATAAATTCCTAGTGTTAATTTGCACAGATTAAAAATATTCCTGAGCTTTACCATAGTCCTTGTGTACAGAAGTCAAAAGATGAGAAAAGGAGAATACTTGAGAAAGATACTATTTCTTCTCCTGGGTACTCCAACCCAAACTGCAAAAGTACAGGTGAGCCTAGAGAATGTGGCACATAGTACCAAAATATTCATTATCAATTCTGCCTGTTTTTACATGTGTGAATTTGTTCACATTTATTATGCTTTCTGATCGCAACATTCCTTGTCAATTACATAGAGAAACTAACAAAGATCAAGTAATGAAGTGTCACAAGGCTTTGAGAAGAATCAGAATGAAATGATTTATGTGGACATCTTTGGAGTCTGGAAAACACTGAAGTAGAGAGGAAGTACCATACACAGAGTACACAGAGGGGTAGAGAGATTTTTTAAAATAAATCTGAAAGCTGGTAAAATCCATAGAGTGATTATGATAGGCATAGTGGAAGGAAGGAGTTGTCAGGATCTACATTCAAATTTTATTCCTGCTACTTAATATTTTTATAACATATTTTGAGTATCAACATTTGCCAAAAATTTACTTTTTGAAATGGAAGTTCAGTGTTTTTAAATTTTATTAACCACATTAATCACTGCTAAATAATTTTAGAATATTTTATTATTCCCCAAATAAACAAAGTATTCATTGCCAGTCACTCAAAATTTTCTCTTCCTCCTATTTCCTGGCAACCTGTATCATCTACATTTGTTTGTCAGTATGAAACATTCCATATAAATATAATCATACAATATGTGATTTCATCTCTGGTGAGAAGGAACTCTTCTTCCTAGTTGTCATGTCTTGAGTTGCTTTCCTCTGCCACACCCTTCCACCATGATGTTCTGCCTCATTTTAGACTCAGAGCTATGGAGTTGGTCTACCATGGGCTGAACCACTGAAACCATTTACCACAATAAATTTTTCCTACTCTACATTGTTCTTGTCAGGTCTTTTGGATCTTTTGGATACAGCAATGCAAAAAGAGAACTAAAACAGAACTGGTGCAAATAAGTGGGCTCATTGCTGTGACTAACCTGCCTCTGTGATTCAGAAGCTTTTAGAGTTAGTTTGTGGGGAAAACATTTCTGAAACTTTTAGAAATTCAAGGTGGAAATGATTTAGGATGCTTTAAGTGAACTTTAAGTGGGTGGTTCTAGTGGAAACTTAGAAGACCACAATACTAATAGGACTGTGCACAGTAAAGACTAGGCTAATGATATTTCAGTTGAGGCAGATTCTATTGAACATTGGACTAGATGACATTTTTGTTATGACTGGCAAAAAAAAAAAAAAAAAAAAACAACAAAAAAAAAAAACGTTCCCTACATTTTGCCCATTTCCTGAGACTTTCTGAGTAGTTGAATTTAAAGGTGGTGTAGTAAGTAATCTGGCAAAGGAAATTCAAGGAAGAACAAAGTTCTGAGGGTTGCATGAATATTGCTGGAAGGTATTACCCAACTTTACTATGATTATCAGAAGCAGAAAGAAGAGCAGAAAGATTTGAAAAACTTGCAGTTTAACCAGAAAAGTGCAAGCAAACTGTGACTAAGGAAGTTGTGGTTGTTAAAGGGATTACAGCTATTAAAGAAATGTTAAGTACTTAAACAGAAACAATAGGAAAGATGGTTTGAGGGGATCTCAGGAACAGTCAAAACTATACCAACTATAGGCTCCAGGTTACAAAAGTGAAAGTTTCTTTAATAAGACACCCTGGGGAACCCTGCTTGCACAAGGGACCCTAGGAAATTATTTCATCGTAATCAACTGTCCAGTCACTCAGAGGCTGTTGTAGCCATGGACCCAAGGGGCTTCCCACTATTTGAGATGATTGAAAACCTTGGCATCTGCATGTGGTGCAAGTTCTGCAAAACCCTATGATACTGGGTTTAGGGAATCATGGAGGCTTCTACCAAGATTTCAAAGGAAGGCCTGAGAGCCTGGCATAGTGTGGCAGGGTCAAATTCCTGTAGGCTAACCCTGAGAGAGTGCTGCATGAAGATCCAAGAGGGAAGATAAAACTGCAGTGGACCCCTGAGATTGATTCCAGCAATGTCAGAAGTCTGCCAAGAAAATTTGTAAGAATCAATAAGAGACAAGTCAATAGAGATACCATGTGAACTAAAACCAGCCAGATTATAGGAGAAGTTCTACACAAAACCCTTCGAGAGAAAATCACAACGCTATGTGCCCCAGATGTTGGACTTGAAGCTACAGGACTTGTTTGCTTGGCTGGATTTGGGTTTCACTTTGGTCCTATCCCTTTGTTCTATGCAGCTACCCTTTTGTAAGGGAAATATTTATTCTGTGCCATTGTATATTGGATATACATACCTTGCTTTTGATCTGTACTGTCACAGGTAAGTGCCTTCAGTCTCAGATGAGATTTTGGATTTGAATATTTGGGCAATGCAGGAACTATTTAGACTATGTGAAATTTCGGAAGTGGACTAAATTTATTTTGCATTGTGAGATAGGCATGAACTCTGGGGACTCAGCAGTAGAAATCTATGGTTTAGATATGAGGTGTACCCAAAAAATTAATGTATGAAACAATGCAAAAATTTTTAGAAGTGAAATGATTAGATTCTGAGGTGTGGCTTAGTCAGTGGATGAACTGATATGAATTAACTAGACAGTAACTGTGGGCAGTTATGTTGTGGCTGAAGGAAGTAGATCACTTCTTGTGAATGGAGCTTCTCTCCTTCCTGATCACCATGCCCTGCTATTCTGCCATTATGTGCTGCCTCATTTCAGGGCCAGCACAATGGAGTCAGCTGACCATGAACTGATCCTCTAAAACCATGAGTCCCCAGTAAATGTTACCTCCTTTAGAGTTATTCTTGTCAGATCTTTTAGTCATGCCAACACAAAAGCTGACTAAAATAATGTGTACAACCATTCACTATTGAATTGTCTATTTCCCCTTTTAGTCACTTTTATTTCAGGCGGGCTGGAGCTTCATTGTAAGGGAAATAAACATTTATGCTTGTCATTTCCCTGAAGGATGGCCCTTTCATCATTGTAGAATTCAATTATTCTTATTTGTTGTTTTGCTTAAGTATGTTGTTGAGCCCCTCTAGCAAACTTTCCATTTCCATTGCTTTCTATGTTACCTCCAGAATTTCTATGTTAACTATATTCTTTTTGATGTGTGAACACTGGAGTCTGCCTACTTGGTCGACAATGTTTAGCTAATGATTGAACATACTTTTCCTTAATTGTTTTGAACCAGGGAGTCACCCAATATTTGTTGAGTGGCACAAAACTGTATTTGTTGGGGCATGCCGTTAGCACTCAAAATTTTATAACCAGTCATTATTGGATATTGTATCTTAGCATTAAGTTCCTTTTGAGATGAGATATTAGAACATTTTCAGATATTTTTCAGAATATTTCAGAACATATGGTTTTCTATATTCCCAGGGATATTTTGCTGTTCAAAGCCCCCATGGACATCATATCCCCTCATTTTCCTTTTAAATTTTTTCCAATCTCTTTTTTGCCTAACTGGCATTGCTGCCCCAGTATATGCGATATTAAACAATTGTTTCTGATTGTTTTCAACAAATACTTCAGGGAGGTTGAACATATATTTATTAATTTCCTATACATCTTCTTCTGTAAAGTGTCTGTCCAGTTCCTTGGCCCATTTATTGATTGGGTTCTTCATATTTTTGGTGTAAAGTTTTCTAAGTTCTTTATAAATTTTGGAGATAAGTGCTCTGTCTGAATTGTGCGTGGAAAAGATTTTCTCCCACTCTGTAGGCTCTCTTTTCACATTATTGATTGTATCCTTTGCTGAGAAAAAGTTTTTTAGTTTGGGTTCATCCCATTTATTGATGCTTGCTTAAATTTCTTGTGCTTTGGAAGCCTTGTTAAGGATGTCTGATCCTAAGCCAACATGATGAAGATTTGGGCCTACTTTGTCTTCTATTTGGTGCAGGGTCTCTGGTCTAATTCCTAGGTCTTTGATCCATTTTGAGTTGAGTTTTGTGCAGGGTGAGATATAGAGATTTAATTTCATTTTACTACATATGGATTTCCAGTTTTCCCAGCACCATTTATTGAACAGACTATCTTTTGTCCATTGTACATTTTTGACTCCTTTGTCTAGTATGAGGTCAAAATCTCTAGTAATTAGAGAAATGTAAATTAAAACAACTCTAAGATTTCATCTTACTCCTATTAGAATGGCTATTATCAAGAACACAATAATAGATGCTGGCGTGACTGTGGGGAAAAAGACACACTTTTACATTGCTGGTGGAGTTGCAAATTGGTACAGTCACTCTGGAAAGTGTGGAGATTCCTCAGAAAACTTGGAATGGACCCACCTTTTGACCCAGTTATCCCACTCCTTGGTTTATATCCAAAGGGCTTAAAATTAGCATTCTACAGTAACACAGCCACATCAATGTTTATAGCGACTCAAATCACAATAGTTAGACTGTGGAACCAACCTAGATGGCCTTCAACAGATGAATGGATAAAGAAACTCTGGTATATATACACAATGGAATATTATTCAGCATAAAGAATAATAATATTATGACATTTGCAGATATATGGATGGAATTGGAGACAATCATGCTAAGTGAAAAAAGTCAAGCCCAAAAAACCAAAGGCCAAATGTTTTCTTTGATAAGTGGATGATGATATAAAATCAAGTTGGGGGTGTGAGGGTGAGAGAAGAATGGAGGAACTTTAGATTATGCAGAGGGAAATGAGGCAAAGGAGAGGGAGAGGGTATGAAAAATGGTGGAATGAGACAGACATCATTACCTTATATGCATGTATGATTACATGAATGGTATGAATGTACATAATGCACAACCACAGAAATGAAAAGTTGTACCCCATTTGTGTACCATGAATCAAAATGCAGTCTTAAAAAAAAAACCTTCAGGGACAGATACTTCCTCACCAAACTAACTCTAATTAAAATTAAGCCATATGAATGGTGCTCTTTCAAGGACATATCATATAAGTAAAATAGCAACAATTACTTGGGACTGGGTCATTGGCAGAACTCCATAACCAATCTATCCTTAGTGCTATGCCTTTGGCTTTCCTGTATATAATGCTTTCAAATAAGGTAATTTTCAAGATTATCATAGAGCAAAAATAAGGGAATTGGTATAGAATATGTTAAAATATCATACAGTTATTCATTCTAAGATTTTACGACCTTCTTTAAATAGATGTCTATAGGATTATTGCAAACAATTAGTTAATTTGTAGTATTCTGAAACAGTGGGTTTTGAAAATGTTTGTTATTGTTTCATTGCTTTTTAAGATCCTTATTCTGATATTGTAAATGTATTTCTCTTTCATACAACTTATTTATATGTTACTATGGGTTTTTATCCAGAGAATGCTGCAAGCTTTTATAAACTCAAAATTGTAATACTTATATTTTTATATGGCTATACTGTGCCACACACACACACAAAAATCCAAACAATAGTTATCATATGTTATGTACAATGTTTGCTATGCTGTTTCTTACTTACTTAATTAATTAATTCTCAAAAAACTGCAAGGTATTTTTTTCTCACATATTGGATAAGAAACAGTTTGGACTCAGAGAACTATGAGTTACTTGTAGAAAGTCACATACCTAGCAAAAGTAGAAAGAGAGACATAGACTTATGAGAAATTGCTTTCATTTTGGAATATGTTACTTTATAAAACATGATACTAAAAAGAGGTATTATAATTATAATGATGATTTGTTATCATTTTCCCCATATTGTTAAATTATATTAATAATCATGTCAGTAGAACATAGAATTTTGTACTTTTCTTTCCTTATGAAAATGTACATCTGTAGGCATTAACATTTATAATGATCTGATATCACCTACTAAAGATGCGATACTGTAACTTTGTTAAATGATCTCTGGTGATAGGGTGGTGACAGCTTCACTTGGAGTATTATTGTAAACTGCATGTGTAGTGCCTTCAAATGTCGGTAACATTCATATTGTTCAGTGAAGACCTTTCAGAAATGATGGATTTGTTTGAAAAAGCTGAAATTTCTAGAACTTTTGATCAAAATTTATGTAGGCTGTCTTTCTAAACAGCAATGGACCTTTAAAAAATATAGATAGACAATAGCTACATAGGGAAATAGCACAACTTTCTCTCCTGGACGATGATTAGTTCCTCTGGTCAACTTTTGTGGCTCTCTTAATGTTCTACATTGTTAGATATGCCCAGATAGTTTTAAAGATCTTTGCTTTATCAAATTTATTTGGTTCAATGTCATTTGTACCTATCAGTCACTTCTTCATTAGGGAATTTAACACTTATTAAGTACATTCTTTATACCAGAGAAATTCTGGAAAATACAGAATAACTTTTATCTAACGAGAGGTTAAAATACTCTAAAGATGGCTAATGTGTAACATATCCTTAAATGTTTTTTTTTTTTTTTTTTAACTAAAACCCTTCACATTCTTTAATCTTTTGTTTATTTAAGCCTGTCCTCAGCAAGCTCGTGGTTCTGGTTACTTTTTGTTGTTTTACCCCTATTTATCACAAGACACAAGACTAATTAAATTCTTTGAATATATGATACCCATCACACATTAATATGTAGAGATTAACTTTATAAAAGAAAAAATAATTTGTCTTAAAATACTTCAGTTTGTTGTCTGTTTTATTTATATTTAAGAGAAGATGATATAAGAAACCTTAGATTTGGAGAATGGGACTCCGAGGTCCTAACTTAAAACCAAGGTCTGTCACTTATTAGTTCTGTGACCTTAGAGAAGTTATTTTACTTGAGCAATAATGTTGGAGAACATAGAGAAGATAATAAAAGGCAAATAAACAGTTATAATATTATGGCAATTATCCAAGAAAATAAGACGGTGCTATAATGAATGAAATGCTTTACTAAGAAAACACTCATGGCTGTGTTTTCTGCTAGGTTCCAATGACATTAAATTAAATAAGTCATGGTCCTTGCATAAAATTAAATAAGTCATGGTGCTTGCATGCATGTAATTCACAGTCCACAGTAGAAGAAAGACATTAAAAATCTACCTATAAGCCAATTGCTAATTGCCAGAATCTGGGTGCAAGTACAGTCCTGGAGAACACAAAATTGATTCCATTATTGCATGTGTGTCCTGACCAACACAGTCCAATGGGGATATTATTTCCCATTTTATAGGCAATTAACTTCTATTATGCATCTTAAGATTGTATTACCTTTGTTAGCTACACCTCACTGCTGGCTTCAATTAAGCAAGAGTAAAGGAGAAGGTTGATTTGTGCCCTTTACATTTTTAGTATTTAAAGCTGTGAATTTTTTATTTCAACTTTACTTAATACTTTTGATGAATTTACTTTTCCAGCATTTGTCATAATTATGCATTATATTTTGCTATATTCAATTCATAAGCTTGGAGATGGGTAAAAAATGGATACTGTAAGCTTTTTTCCCAAATCCCTTGCTGTCCTGCAATAAAGTATTGCATCTGTTCTCTCCTTCTTGATCTTTTACAGTACAAGTTTTCACATATTAAATTTGATTCTTAGATCAAATTTAAGATAACAACCGTGTCAATTCTAATTTCCTGAAAATTTCTGAGACAATTTGGATTTTATCTCAATAAATTTCAATGTAAATTTAAAGACAACCAGAAGTTAAGGTCAAACAAACATGAATGTCAGTTTCAGTTTTAGCACTTACATTATCATTTGTAAAAGTTATTTTGTGTGGTATGAACTGCTTCATGAAGAAAATGGGGTAAGAATTCTAACTTCATGAAATTGTCTTAAGAATAAATTGTGGTAATTTAAGAATATTAGTTTCTGTCTTCTGGTAAGCAATCAATTATTATTTATTATTAGTATTATTACTTAATATTTTATGTCATACAGGTTACTATTTTATTTGTCAGGTCTTTGTATTATCAAAATATTTGCATTTGAACAGTGGTTACTTCTCTCATTTTTAACCTTGAAGTTATATGGTAGTCCACAAAACACAACTGTAGTTTTAAAATGCAATTCAAAATTATGGAGTGAGAATTTATCAACTACTATAAAAGTATTAAAAGTTTAGTTTTTCATGATAAAAATTATAAAAGATTTTCTGATTGCCAGAGTAAATATTGAATGGCAAATTTGTCTTTTAAAAAAGCAAATAAACATACAGTAAGTTTAATGTTGATTTTTTGCTATTATTATTTACAAAGGATGAAAATATAAAATAATTTTATGTGAAAAAGCATATGGAGCAAATGAATGTAAATTTCTTCCATGGTTAATTTTATATGTTAATTTGGACACTGGGTGCCCATATTAAAACACTGATTTTCCAGAGTCTCTAGCTATACATATAATAACATAGAAATCTTAGCTTCTATAATCATATGAGCCAATTCCCATAATAAATACTCTCATATCAATCTCTTTTTTTGGGGGGAAGGGATATTAGTGATTGAACTCAGGGCACTTGAACACTGAGCCACATCCCCAGCCCTATTTTGTATTTTATTTAGAGACAGGGCCTCACTGAGTTGCTTAGTGCCTCACTTCTGCTGAGCTGGCTTTGAACTGTAAATTCACCTACCTCAGCCCCCAGAGCCACTGGGCTTATAGGCGTGCATCACCTCGCCTGCCTCAATCTATCTTTTCATCCCCCTCATTGGTTATGTTTTTTTCAGAAGATCCTAATACTAATACAGCACCAAAGAGGTTCTTGATTAGTTCTGGGGTTTCTGTAATTGACTTTCTAATCTGATTAGAATTACAGATGCTACTGACTCTATTCCATTAGTAAAGAGGGCACTGATAGTCCATGATGTTATATGTTTATAAAAAATATGCAAAATCTCAGCACTGGAAATCTTAATCCACCACTTTAAAGAAGCAAATGATTAAGTGGCTTTGTATGTGATATTTTACAGATTTGGGATAATTAATGAATATAATGGCATTTATTGGTTTTCTAATGTCATCAAAATCCTAAAACAAATGGTATAAATAGTAAGAATGCAAGGTAATGGATTTGTTAATTGGTTTAATTTTTTTAATTCTTCAATGTAAACACAAACTAGAACATCTTATTGTTATCCAAAATATATATAATTATGATTTGTCAATTAAAAATAAAATTTAACGGAAAAGTTAAGTTCAAAGACTTGAATTTCATATAAGTATGAGTATGAAATTGTCTAAAACTTAAGACATTTATGGGGATACTGAAGGAGACCCTTATGCCCTATAACCAAAGAACTGAATTTGCTGAAAACCAAGTGCAGAACCTCATCATAAAACTTGCTGAATTACAATGTTCTTAGGCTTAGAGTGTATGCTATTAATTGGAGGCCATTGATTAAAGAAAAATAGAATCCTGTAAGTTGTGATAAGGAATCAAAAAACCAGTTAATGCAGCCAGGGACATTGAGCCCCTTGATCCTTATGAACGTTCTTTAATGGTGACAAACATCTCCTAACCTCCACTTGAAACACCATACCACCACAGCAGCACTGGCATACCCACCTCCAGTCATATCAGTTTCTCCATCCACATGGAATCAGTATTTCTGCCTCCATCTACAGGACTGACTCTGCATTGCCGGAGGAACCTGTTACCTTGAGGCAGTTGCTATGAAAAACAATGCAATTCTCCTCAGGATATATCCTCACTGACTTTGCCACTAAAACTATAACTTGACTTAAGACCCAGTAAGCGCCTAAATGTGAGAAATAATTTATGATCCATTAAGTGATGGATTATATTCCCAAAGAAACACTTGAATTTTCTGGGACATGCATGACAATTAAAATTAAAGATGTGAGATAATGGTGGAAGGGCAAAAAAGTTGCATCAGGATGAATTTATTGACATAGCTTGCTAAGCAGAGATCACATATTGACTCTCTTAACTATAGTTAAGATAACTTCAGTAGTTGGCTGAAATGTGCACCAAAATGTAAATCGCTATGAGGTAAACAAGCTAAAAATGCTAGAAATGCTTTAGTTTAATGTAGACAAGAAGACTCAAAACTTATGGAGATTGGAATATTAGAGTTTTTTTTGTCATTTATGTCATTTATGTCATTTAACAAATGTTATGTCTTTTGTCACTCATACACATGGAGAAGTTCCACAATATGTACTTACAATAGTCAGCTTTTCATTATAGTAACAACCTTATAAAGATTAATAATAATCTTATAAATAGAAAAACTTTATTTTGGCTCATAGTTTAAAAGGTTTCAGCCCATGACTGATGGTCCTCATTGCTTTTGAACCTCTGAAGATGCAGCAAATCACAGTAACAGTGCATGGGGAAACTATTCACCTTATGGTCAGAAAAGGTATGGAAGAGGGAAAAGACAATACTAGGGTCCCACAGTCCACTTCAAGGGCAGACAACAAGTGACCTACAACCTGCTGGTAGGTCCCAATTTCTAAAGGCTCCACCATCTTCCAATAGTACTATGGGCTGTGGTCCAGGCCTTTAATACATGTGATGTTAGAGAACATTGTAGATCCACACTATAGCAACACGTTTCAGTAACACTGTGAGGAGTTAATCCTGGCATCCATGAAGAGCTCTGTGATCACTCTTTTCTATAGGCTAGACTTAACATCATAAATATCAGTCACTGAATTAGTAAACCTAAACTCCATTGAAATAACTGAATCCCAGGGTAACAGAGATCAAATGGTGGTTCTTAACTGCTGAAGGCACAGTGAGTGTGACTAATACATTGAATAGCAAAGTGAGAGCAGTAATCAAACGGTCTGACTTACACAAATCTATGGCATTAGCTAAATGATTTTAATATTCTTAAAAGTGAAATAAGAAGGAAGTCATTATAAAATAAGAAGAAAGTTGCTATAGTTTGAATGTTGCCCCCTGGGGGAAAAAATCATGTATCAGAACTTAATCCCCAGTTCATCAGTGACACATGGTAAGACCTTTAGGAGGTGGATAAGACTCTTCCCTCACAACAGGATTAATGCCATTATTACTGTAGTGGGTTAGTTACAAAGAGACTGATTTCCTATTGAAAAGATGAGGATAGGTTCTACTGCTTCTTTGCATCACATGCATACCCGTATGTATTCTCTTACCCTTCTACCTTCCACTCTGGGATGATGAGCAAGAAAACCTTCCCCAGATACAGGCCCATCAACCATCAAATACCCAGTGTTAAGAAATGGAAGAAATAAATGCTCAGATTCAAGCAATCTATTATAGCAGCAAAAATATTGCTCAGTTAGAAGTCCAATAATTTATTGCTTGCACAAGCAGAATAGATTTAAACCATTTGAATGAAAGTCTAACCTAAGTCATCTAAAAAGGGTCATGTTTCCTCAATCAGTAAAACCCTTGATAAAGGCTAGGCTGGGTCCCTTTGGGGAATGATCTGGTAGATTTCTAAAATTTGTGAGTCTTTTTTTCCCCTGCCTTCTTCAAAGGGATCTACAGCATTTTTCCAGGGTAATCATAAATTAGTGAAAAGTCATTATCTAAATCTTTTTGACCTACTGAATGTTGGTACATTGACACAGATTCTATGAGACTTAACACATTATTTTGGCCCGCCAATTAGAGTAGGAGCTAAAGAAATTCAGGTGATCAATGGAATTTTCCATGAGCTTTTTCTCACAGAATTTCCAGTAGGTACCCGAAACCCCCTTGTATTTGTTTTTCCAGTTCAAGAATACATAACTAGAAAAACCATAATTATCCAGCTGTCAGAATCTCTACACTGGTTCCCTGACTTGTACTGTGAAGATTATTGGGATGGCAAAGGCCAAATGGAAGCCATCAAAACTACCTCTACCTAGAAACATTTAAAACTAAAGGCAATATTGCCTTCCTGGAGGGATGGCATAGATTAGAGCTAACAGGAAGTACTTGAAGGATATAGAGGTGGTGACTACTATCACATCCCCATTCAACTCTCTTATTTGTGGAATGACAGTAGATTGTTATAAGTTTAAGCAAGCGGTAACTGTAGATACAATTGCAATACCAGATTTGGTTTCATTAATTGAGCAAATTAATTTATTCTCTCCTTGGTGCCTGGTATGCACTTACTCACAAATGACTTTTCAGGATAATTCCCATAGGCCAAAGACAATAGTTTGATTTCATCTGACAAAAGTAGCGATATAGCTTCCCTATTGAGCCTCAGGAGTATATCATATTCCAATCCAATGTTGAAACTAGTTTGCATTAGTTCTTGAATCTCTTTCCCTTTAATAATATATAACACTAATCTCATACCTTGATAAAAATTATGTTGATTCAACCTAGTGAACAAGAGGTAACTACTACTGTAGTTTTATTGTTGAGGTGGGAAACAAATATGATTAAAATTAAAGGGCCTTCTACATCTATGAACTTTAGTGGTGTGTTGAAAAAGAAGCTGTTTCTAGTCCCTACTATAACCTAGAAAGAGGTGTAACACCCAGAGGATTTGTTTTTAGTTTTAGTTGTATCATATTCCTCATTTGGTTGTGTTACTCTCTCTCATTTAATAAGTGACCTACAATGTTGCTACTCTTGAGTGGGGCTCACAGTAATAAATGACTCTACAACAGGTCCAGGTTTCTGTGCAAGTTGCCATGCCACTTGGGCCAAAAATCTAGCATATCCAATGCTGTTTGAAGTATCAATGGCTGATAACGATGCTGTTTGCAGCCTTTAGCATGCCTATGTAATGGAAACCCCATGTAGGCCCTTAGCATTTTGGAGCAAGTCCCTGTGGTCCTCTGTAAATAACAGCTCTTGGCCTCTTTCTGGTCTTATAAGCAACAGGTTTTGACCCACTACTGGGCTTTTACAAAAAACTTGACTGTCTTTTCTTGTGGGTAGAGGGTCTCAACTAGGGTAAGAATTCCCCATGCTAAGGCCTCTGGTGTTAAGGAGGCATTGGTGTGGGCACCTATGATATCACAGCTTAGAAATATTCTGACCGGCTGTTTTTTTACTAATTGCCTGATTAACTCCAGTAAAATTTGTAAATGATGGGTGCACTGCCTGCAGAAACCAACATGGCCTATAAGATTTTTTCTTGCCTTAATATTGTGAGTACTGAAAGAATAAATAGATGTTTGCCAAAATTGTCAAGGACAAAATGACTCTTCATTGAGTGAACAATTTTAAGGGTATTTTCCTTTGTGTGCAATGTATGTGATAATTGCCCATCAGCTTGCTTAAACTCTTTTATGAGTATCTTTCTGTCCTTAATATATGCAGTGAATCTCCTTGGAGGAAGATGCCATGAATGTAAAGTCATACCTGTGCTGCTGGAGAAAATTCAGTGCAGTGAAGATCTTTGTCTACAAAGATTACATGTGTTGGCAGCACTGTTGAGATAACTGATGTGTAGTGGGGAAAGTTACATTGTACCATTTGAAGAGTCAAAGAAAACTATAACTGAAGGGACATATAAAAAGGTACTGAACAGAATATGTTAATGAAAGCTAAGATTCCAATTTATTTAACTCTTGCTGACTAGATAGAGTGAATAATATGGGTCATGGGAACCTTGAGTGAGTCACAGCATTAAGGTACCATTCTATTATTCCTGATTTAAGAACAAGCCAAATTTTATTTTTAGGTGGAATAATAATTCCACCTAATAATAAATAATTGTTTGGTGTGCAAAACAAACTATTCTCTAAATGGATATTGAGTTATGGGTTTCAGTCATTGAGGATGCTGTTTTAAATTATATTGAGGAGTATTAAACATCTTAATCAGGGTGGACATCCATGGGGTCTCTTTCTATCAATCTAATTGTTAAGTGCCTGAAATATAATTTATTGTAAGTTATGAGTTGTTGCTGCATTAGAGTGTTCATGCCTACTATGAGACATTTTAGGGAAGTGGGTGCTGAGGCTGTGGAGGATGTAGGCAAAGAAAGAGTTCTGATGGTTGAGCTGTAACATCATTTTCTTTCTTTCTTTCCTTCTCTCTCTCTCTCTCTCTCTCTCTCTCTCTCTCTCTCTCTCTTTCTTTTGGTACTGGTAATTTAACCCAGAGGTGCTTAACCACTGAGCCACATCCCCAGGCCTTTTAAAAATTTTATTAGAAACAAGGTGTCACTGAGTTGTATAGGGCCTCCCTAAATTGTCAGCTCTGGTTTTGAATTCATGATCCTCCTACCTCAGCCTCTGTAGCTACTGGGATTACAAGCATATGCCAGTGTACCAGGCAACTTTCTAAAGTTGAGTATGTAGTTTACATTTGGTGGATGACACATGTTAACTCTAATTTGAGTCCTAATGTTGACTAAGTCCATGAAAGAGTATCAATTGGTACCCTCCAGCAAATATTAATGTAGAAACTTTGTATTCATTCAACACACTTTCCCTTTGTTTCATCAATTCTTTCAACATATATTTCTTTTCAAACATCTATTTGAGGTTTCGTTTTTTCGTGATGGCAGTGGTCACTTAACAGGACTGAAGTATTCCAGATATAAGTTGGTTTTGAGCTAATCCACTCATTATGTCCTAGGATGTGTGGATATTTTTCACTATAAATCTAAGGATCAGGGTTTTTCTTGTGACGGATAAGCAACCAGCAACAGAAAGTAATTTCATAGAAGTATAGAGATAAACAGGCAATCTGATGCATGAAAACTCCCAATAGAGCCTGATATCCGGCAGAATATTGTTCCCTTGAGTACCCTACAGATTGGTGGTCAGCATCTAGGTCACAGGGTGAGAGTTGCTCCCAGCATCTGGAATCAGTCCTGGATTTTTTTGGAATGAAGACACAAAACTCACTGTGAGTTACACAGATATTTTGGCAGAAATATATGAGATGTCTACTACAAAGAAGGTTCCAAATATATACTCCTTTCCAAAAACATTAGTTAGTGAAACTTCTGACTTATTTAAATCTACAGCAGAGACTCAGCAGTTTCAGAAAATGAAGCATTAAAAACAGCAAGAGCAAAATTTCCAGCAGGCACCAGTTCAAAGTTCAAGTTTGCCAACAGACAATAATATAAACTAAATAAAGAGTTAGCCATTAAGCAGTAGAAGAAATTATTAAACTAAAGCAAAAGAAGACAGAAATTAAAGGGATGGATGTCATCACCCAGATGTACTACACATGGTGCCCATAGTTGATGTCACCCAACTGGAAAATATAATGGACCAACACAAAATTTTGATCAGATGTTGAGACTGACAATACCAGAAATACCAAGATGGTATAAAGAGGTCTTATGAATCTTTTGGACATGAAGTCAGGTTCCCAAGTAGGTCTGAAAATTAATTGAGAGAATAAAGTAAGAGATTGGACTGTCTTTTCTTGTGGATGGAGGACTTTGCCTGGGTAGGAGTTTCCCATGCTTGCCTAGACTCTGACTTGTGTGGTCTGAATTGACAGTGCCAAGGAAGAAAGCACTTGGGCTTCTTACTACCTTTCACAGATATGGATTGAAGGGAAAGAGGTAACAGAGGGACTTGCAAGCTATCAGTAGTCAAGTATAAAATTGAAGTCAGATTCTTTTTGCTCTACATATTGTTTTTTCAACAAAATGTTAACTATATCAAAGGAGAAAATCACAACAATGTAGTTTAACTAAATTGGTTTTCTTTTTGATTCTAGAACAAAAAGTGCTTTTTTCCATAAAACAGAAATCCAATGAGCTAAGCAATAGAGATTTTTGTATTCACAGACAGAGAAGGGCTAAAGAAGGTAGAAAGATCAGGTTGCTCACTTCAAAGTTACTTTTATTGTAAAGTGAAGATGGAGTCAGAACAACAGAAAAGTCACCAATTAGTTAACTCTAGGCACTTCAGATTTCTTTTTATATAAGGATTAAAGTAAAGGGAACTTCATTGTTCTATCAATACAGACTGAACTGTGGGAAATTTAACTTATTTTTCTAATTATGATTTCTCAGAAGGCAAGATAAACAGTTTAGTTTTAGCATTGTGGTATGGAAATTAAGTGTGAGTGATTAATTTTAGCCCAAGGAGAACAAGCACAGGAACTTAGTCCAAAACAATGGCTTCCTATTGTTTTTATAAATGTTGTGATAATCCTAAGAATGTCATATTCCATGTCATATTTGTCACCCCGTCATCACAAAATGGATGCTAAACTGCTAGGCATCACAGATAATTCCAGCAGAAGGAAAGGGTGACAATATCTAAGTTGGCATACTTGCATTTAATTCTTATTAATTGCATCTTAGTATTGCATCTCTTTCAATATTTGTGAAACTAAGTGGTCTCTGAAATAATAGGATTTATTTTAATTTTATTTTTATTTATTTATTTTTTGGGGGTACTGGGGATTGAACTCCAGGGCACTCAACCTCTGAGCCACATCCCCAGTCCTATTCTGTACTTTATTTATGGACAGGGTCTCACCCAGTTGCTTAGTGCCTCACTTTTGCTGAGGCTGGCATTGAAATAGTGATCCTCCTGCCTCAGCCTCCTGAGATGCAAGAGCCTCCTCACCAAGCTTACTAGGATTTATTGAACTGTTACAGACGCTGGTCAGACAGAAAGGAATACTTTTCAGATAAACTCCTATAGATACACCAATAAGCTAGATAGCAGTTGAAAAAATGTTTGTCAGACTTTAGAGGTCATAATATTTCATAATGAAATTTTTTGTGAATGAAATTATCAACTTTTAAATTGAAACTGTACTGGTTGTAGATTTTTAAAAAAGGCAGAACATCATGCATTGGGTAAAGTTTTGGGATAGGAGATTGGTGCATAAGGAAAACTGTTTTTTCTTGATTGGTTGAGGTTGTCAGCAAGTGGCATTGTCTGGGGGTTGCAATGGGATTTGACATATATTCAACAATACAAATCAGTCTAGTTCTTCTTTTACTCTTAGACCATAACGTGTTAACTGATTAACTTCTTCCAACTCTCATTCCTTTTATCCTTCAGCCTTTGTAATTAAATTTAATGCATCTTAGTACTTTTCTTCTTATCACTTGTTTATCAAGTGAGGGAACATTTTCCCAAAGACTCTTTCTGCATCTTTTCCATTATATGTCAGTCACTAAAACTGAAAAACATTGCTATCTCCAACACTGAGAAAATGAGCATTTTTATAATTGAGCATAATGATGGGGTGGGGGGTTCTCTTATAGAAGAAGAGGATAATGTCTATTTGCAGTGCTTAGCAGGCTGTCACAGTAATGTTCTTTGTATATATTTCTGCAAAAAGGTTTCCATACTAATTGCCATCAGTCCAAGACACTGAATTGTTATTCTGCATCACACATCTCTGTTATTGAAATCTGACCTCCATCACATACAAACTATTATGGAACTGGCAGCAACGACTACTGTTTTTATCTTGTCTCATACATGTGAAGATGGGGGAGAGATCACAAAATGAAGTAATTAATACACTGGAAACTCACTAAAATTTCTGCTCATTTTTTTTTTGTTTGAATGATATAGATAAACATAAAATTTTTAACAGAATATTACATGGTTGCATCTACATTAACCCAAAATAATAATTATTGCCACATTTATGAGCCTGTGTTAGACAAATGTCATCTCTTCCATCCATTCTCAAAAGTCAAATATTCAGTCTTGGGAAATCTTGAAAAGTACATGTCTATCCAGCAACATAAGCAAATAAGGAGAAAGAGGAGCTATGCATATTTTAAAGGACTCTGAATAAAAGTTATTCACATGTGGATATCACCATCACATCTCAGTGGATTTCCTTTCTTATTTTTGAAACATAATCCCCTGAAAAGGAAAAGGAGAAATCAAAGCTATTAAACACATGTTCTTTCCTTGATGCCTCTGCATTGATTAAACCCCTGAACTCACATGACTATAAAGTTATACTGATGTCCTCTTCAGACTGTTCTTCACATAACTCCACTCAGAGAAGGAGAGAAAGGCTTGGCAAGTAAAGGAGCAAAGGAGACACCTAATTTGCACTGAAGTACAAAGGGATCATGGAGAAGAAGGACCACTTCTTCACCAAATGCATTTCTTCACTCATAATAAACTAACTGATGACATAATAAAGCTGAACACGCCCCATCATTTGTCCTTGATTTCTTAAATGTGTTCCTATGCCTTTACTTGAAAAGCAAATGAAAAGTTGAATCTTACTTAGGAAATGTTTAGACCACAGAGTTTGTTTGTTGTTGCTTTTTGTTGTTTTTGGTTTCTGAATTTTGGTATGCTAAAACAAGATGTTTCTTTCTGTGTGAATATTTTTATCCTGTTAGAGGATCCATATGATTTGAAGCAAACTTGTAAATAAAGTACTACAAATGTAATATACAATAAAATTTTTGCTCCCCATTTTTCTAACAGTAAAATGAATATAGTCAATATAGTCAAATATATTAAATCAGACATCTTTTACAACTTGGCTACAAGCATTATTCATCTTAGGCTTCTGGACATTTCAATAATTAAAATTAGTCTTGCTTTCTGACCACAGAAAGAATCCGATTTTTAAAAAATTGTTCAGGTAAACCATACAAAAATTATGAAGACATTGCAATGACAAATGTTTGTCCTTTACCATTATATTATAAATTAAAAACAAGCAAAATTTGATCACACATTTCCCTGCTAAAGGAAGAACTGTAATGGTTTTAGAAATAAAGAGTAAATACATGAAATTTACAATCTTCTCACTTGGACAGAGTATTTAAAAATAGCACTCTGAAAGTTCTGGAAGGTGACATGAATAAGACTTTGAAACATGCATTTCTTATTTCCATCCTCTCAAAGACACACCCATTTGAACCATCATCCACACATAGAAGTACCTTTCCAAGAGCTAAAGAAGCCATGTGATTATAACACTGTGGTGGAATAAAAAAGAAATGAGTCATTAAAGAGGGAAAGAAGGACAGTTTCACACTCCCTGCATCATCATTTCCCTCACCTGTGGAGTCTGCATCAGAAAGAATGTGGGCGGAGCACTTGAATTCTCTGCAGACATCAGTACCACATTTCCTCCAAGAAACTACATCCCAAGCAAACTTGCATGGCTGAAGTCTATAGTTTGCTCTTTCCACCTCAGGCTCAAGATGTAGACCTTAGTACCACATTGATCCTCATATCTGTAGGTTCCAGTATCACCTCCTTGGACCCACTTACCAGAGACACCCATTTTACTCTGATACTTCATTGCCCTCACAATTCCTGACATAAAGTGAACTCATTTTCTAGGTCTGATCCTGTAGTTCCAGGTGACAGGGGAACATCTGTGGATCCAAGAGGTAGGCTTAGCATCCACTGACTCAGGCACAAGAATAGTCCACCAAATATTTCAAAAGAAAGCTTAGTCAAAGAGTCTACTAACTGGAATATAGACTCACTGGATAGTCCTCACTAGTAAAGGCTTTTTTCTGGCAAAGTCAAGCTATAGGGCTTGAAAACAGTACCTACTGCTTTGAATATGCAGACACTGTCACAAGGACACAAGGACAATAAATAATAAGGAAAAACATAACACCAGCAAAGTAACAAAATAAAGTTCCAATAATCAATCCAAAAGAAGTGGAGATACATAAACATATGGATACCTTATAAGATACTCAGAATAGTCATCTTAAAGAAGCTCTATGAGCTGTAAGAGAGCACAGGGAGTCAACTTAAATGATATTAGGAAAAAAGCACATGGAGAAATAAAATTCAGTAAAGATCGTCATCCTTCTCATCATCATCATGGTCGTCATTCTGAGTCTGAATAACACTAACACGATATAAAGAACAAGAAAATCTTTAAGAGTGTAGGGACATTCAACAAAGAAAACAAAAATGCAAACTAGTCAGAAGAAAAAAAATCATTGAGCTTAAAGATAGGTCATCTGAATTTACCCAGTCAAAAGAACAAAATTTTTTATTTTAGAATGAAAAGTTCATTCATTTCATTAGAATGGAAAAGAGTGAATAAAGTCTTTGAAATCCATGGGACATTATCAAGCAAATGAATACACACATTACGCAAGTAGATCCATCTTACAAGATGCTAATGGGAATTCTTAAAGTTAAAATAAAAATACAATAACTAGCAACATAAAAATTGAAAGTGTAAAACTCATACTCAAAGATGAGTAAGATGATAATCAAATTCGGAATACTGCAATACTGTGCCAGAGACATTTAAACCACTTTTAATTCTAGTGAAAAAATTGTTAAAAAAGCTTTTTAAGCAAACAGACATAATGATTTGCTAATGAATACACAGTATAAAAAGAAGTAAGTCATGGATTCAAAAAATGAAATGTGGGGGGAAAGAAAACTGAAATGCAGTGTGTGCGTATGTAGTAGAAGTTAAATTGGCATCTGTTTAAAAGAG
>JAJEJO010003429.1:38460-50212 GCA_020662805.1 Glaucomys volans
AAAATAGAATAAAAACAATGGCAATAGTGAATACTTATGTGTGTGTAACTACTTTAAATTTGAATGGATTGAATTCTCTCACCAAAGACAAGGAGCCAAATTTGGATATAGCTCAGTGATAAAGAACTTCTTAACATGTTCAAGGCCCTAGCTTCTATCATCAACACAAAAACAACAAAAAAGAATGATTGAACGAGCTGAAGAAAAACAAGGCACAGGTATGTGTTGCCTAGGAAAGAAGAGCTTTTAAGTACTTCAACTTAAAGGATGTACACAGGCTGAGAGCAAAAGGGATAGCAAGAGATTTTCAATGGAAATGTAAACCAGAACAAACTAAGGGTGACTACAAAATATTTTAAGTCTAAAACTGTCAACACTATAGAAGATCTTCATATAATAAAAAAAGGAACAGTTCATCAAAAGGTAACTATTTAAAACATATATAAACCCAATATTTTTTAAAAAGTTTACAATACTAAAGGTAGAAATAATCAGCAATACAGTACATTATTCCACTTACAGTACAGTATACCACTTTCAATGATGGATCATCCAGACAGAAAACCAATAAAGAAATAGTAAATTTTGACAACACTGAATACCAAATGCATCTCAGAGACCTGTACAGATCATTCTTTTTCAACATCAGTAGAATACACACTCTTCTCAAGTGCAGACAGAACATTATCTGGAATAGATCATATCTTGGTCCAAAAAATACATCTTAATTAAGCAATTTAGGAATATCAAAATCATGTCAGTTGCATTTCTCAACCACAATGCTATGATTATTAAAATTAATAACAGGAAAAAAATTAGAAATTTATCAGTAAATGAAAACTAAACAACATCCTTTTGAATAATCAGCCAATCAAAGAAGAAATTAAAGGAGGAAAAACTTAAGAAAAATGAACATGGAAAAACAACATACAAAAATTCATGGGCTGTGGTGGATAAAAAAGTTCTAACAGGGCATTTCATAATGATAAATATCTGCATTAAATGAAATAAAGATTTTCAAATAAACAATCTTATTTTGAATACACAGCAACTAGATAAAGAATGAACTATGCCTAAAATTAAAAAGAGATAAGTGATAAAGAATAGAGCACAAATAAATGTATTGTAGACTAGAGCATAAATAGAAAAGATCGATGAAGTTTAAAGATAATCTTTGGAAAATAGATTGATCTTTAGCCAGATTAACTAAGAAAAGAGAGAAGACTTAATTGATACCTTACAAATGAAAAAAGAAATATTACCATTGGTACCTCAAAATACAAAGGGTCATTAGAAACAGCTATGAATAATTGAATGCCAACAAATTGGATAACTGGGAAGAAACAAATTTCCAGAAACATACAACTTGTCAAGACTGAACATTGAGGAAAAAGAAAATCTGAACATGAAAATAATGAGTAAAGAGATTGTATCAGCAACCAAAATCCTCCCAATAATGAGAAGCTTGGGAGCTGATAGTTAAAATGTTATACCAAACACTCAAAGAATTAATATCAATATTTTTCAAACACTTATCAAAACTTGAAGAAGACATATATGAATCTAACCCAGTGAATTCCACCATCACATGCATCCACAAAACTGAGACCCTAATTTGAATAAGATATATTCCATGCATATATAATTTTATCAAAATTGACTCTGATGTCAGGTATAACTTAAAAGAACCAATATAAAAATGAAAAGGAGGCAATATTGCCAGACCCATCTCACATGAACAACATTGCCCTGATACAAAAGTAGATAAGGATGTTGTAAAATTAAAAACAAATAATAAAGCTACAATAACAGATTTAAAATCTGTTCTTTCTCAGATTCTCAACAAAATACCAGCAAACCAAGTTCATCAGCAATTTAATTTGATCATAAATTAGTGTCAAGTGGGATTTATCTCTATGGTATAAGGATGCTTCAATTGATGGAAATCGATGTGATATAAACATTAACATTGGTTAATAAAATACATACGATCTCAGTAGAAGCAGTAAAATCATGTCACAAAATTGGACACCATTTTAAGATAAAAACTCCTATCTAAATAGGTATAGAAGGAAACTATTTCAACATAGTGAAATCCTCATATAATAAAATGTGAAATGACCTCATCTTCAATGGTGAAATTTTGAAAGTTTTTCTTCTAAGTCAGGAACAAGGTAAATATGCCTACTCTTTCCATTTCTATTCAACATATTCAAGTACTAGGATTCCTAACCAGTTTATACTCAAAGGACATAAAATCATCATACTACAGTGATGCAGAAACATCAATGTTTATAGCAGCTCAACTCACAATAGCTAAACAATGGAACCAACCTAGTTGCCCTTCAACAGATGAATGGATAAAGAAAATGTGGTGTATATATACCCTGATACAAAAGTAGATAAGGATGCTGTAAAATGAAATTTTATCAAAATTGACTCTGATGTCAGGCATAACTTAAAAGAACCAACATAAGAATGAAAAGGAGGCAATATTGCCAGACCCATCTGGCAAGAAAATTTGCATTTTCTTTGGTATGTGGTGTATATATATATATATATATATATATATATATATATATATATATTTATTTATTTATATATATATAAATGTATGTGGTATATATATATATATATATATGATGGAATATTACTCAGTTTTAAAGAAGAATGAAATTGTGGCATTTTCAAGAACATGTATGGAGTTAGAGAATATTATGCTAAGCAAAATAAGCCAACCCCCAAAAGTAAAGGCTGAATATTTTCTCTCATATGCAGATGCTAATTCATAATAGGGGGTGGATAGGGAAGAATAGCTACTTTATAGTAGGTAAAAGGGAGTGAAGGAAGGGGAAAGGGTATGGGGGTAGGAAGGATAGTAGCGAGAAACAGACATTATTACTCCAGGTATATATAGGACTGCATGACTGATGTGATCCTAAAATATGATCAGAAAAATTATACTTCATTTATGTATGATCTATCAAAATGTATAAATGCATTCTACTGTCATGTACAAATAATTGGAACCAACTTAAAAAATTTTTTTAAAAATGAAAATAAGATTTCTGAGAAGACAACTTAGGAGAAAAGAACTTTATCAAGTAATTTATTAGGAAAAAAGAAACTAAAAAATAATGCTACATTGATAAAAACAATATAGAACATAGACAAATAATCTAGGAAGTATTTTCCTAGAAATATTTTGATTCTAAAAACCTTACAACTTTACCATTAGGAGAACGAGTTTTCAGAATTAAAGTTCCATTTCCAAAAGACACACTTATGAACCAAGGGTCAAAAGCAAATTGGTATAGTCACACTCAACTCATTTAATAAACTTAATAAACTGCCTGAGTTTTTGTTTTTCATATTTTAAGTCTGATGTAAAGACTGAATCACGGCCAAGTAGGAGGGCAGAGATAAATTACAGGTAGAAAGAATGATAAATGTAAATTGTTACATAAAAAACATATCAGTCTAGACATTTTTTCAAACAGAGGGAACAGGCCTAAAAAAATTTGTCAAGGAATTGACACTAATCACGTAGCCGTTGAGATTCTCTATGAAATAGCACCAAACACATACAGAACTAATACAAATTATCATAAGAGTATTGATTTGGATGGTTTAAAAAACAAAGTAACACAAATAGCAACAGATTTAGAACGACCTTCATAATTAATAGAAGTTCCCATGGCAAAGCCATTCTTTAATTAAAAGAACATAAGAATATGGGTATATAAAATCTTGTTAGGGCTGATTATTGCAGATAACCTCACACAACTTAGATTACTACCAAGCATTTTCAGAAATTGGTTGTCATTCAACATACAATGTCCTTGTTCCCTACCTATCACTTTGTCGAAGAAGGTTCCTTGGTTTGGAGGTGATTTGTCCCTGAAAGGTTTATGTGTTGGTGGTTTAGCTCTCAGTGTGGGAATGTTGAGGTGATGGAATCTTTAGGAAGTGGGGCCAAAGAGTAGGTCTTTAGATGGTTGGAGATGGTTCCCTCGGAAGAAATTAAGTTAGGAATTCCTTAGGTCATTGGGACACTGCCCTCACAAGGTGGTTTGTGTGTGACCTTTGAGTTAGTTCTTCCAAAAGAGTTGTTATAAAAGATGTGTAACCACTCCCCAAGCTCTTTAACCCTTAGAAGGATCACATCTTGCTCCCACATAAATTCCACCACACTATTGCCATCTGCCATGAGACCTTCACTATATTCCATTGGATGCTGGCGTCATCATGTTCTTGAACTTTCAGAACTGTCAGTTAAATAAACATATTTTCTTCATAAAGTTACCTAGTCTAAGGTATTTGTTATAGTAATAGAAAACCAACTAATACAAGTGGTGGGGGTTGTTTTGAGGCTACTGAAGAAGTTCAAGTTTGCTCATTTGCAATATATATGATGCTAGTTTTTTTTAGTATTCCAGATTATTCTTTGAAAAAGTATTTTTCAGGTACTAAGTTTTTGCCTAAAGAGTGAGTCAATCAAATATAAAAATCACTAATCATAAGTGAACATGCTAGGGACTTATGTTAACCTTGAAGCTATTTAAAATAATAATTTTTAAAATCCAAATTTGTTTAACATACCACAAGTGTTTTTGAGCCAATTATCATCAGAAATAAAATTAAGTCATATGAATGATTAGCAAGAGAAAGTCACTTTTCTCAAGGATTTTATCATGTAAAAATTATAAAAGGTGGCTTATAACTATGGAAGGATTAATCTAACTATAATGATGACAACTGAGCAGACTAGGGTATCTAGGATATGGTACATTTTAATGACTTTTTTTTTCACTGCTGGGGATGTAGTTCTATTGTCAGTTTTTGAGAAAACTTTGTTATGATTTCAATAGTGGCTGTAAGAATTTACATTCCCACCAAGGGTGTAAAGGATTCCTTTTTCCCTAAATCTTCTGGGGTGTACCATAAAGCACTCATCATAAAGGAATGTTCTTTCTGAATCCATTGAAATGTTCATGTGATTTTTATCCTTTTTTTATTTATGTGGAATATTATGTTTATTTATTTGCATATATTGAATCATTCTTGCATAACTGGAATGAAAACAGTTTGATAATATTGTATGAGTCTTTCAATGTATTGTTGAAATTTATTTACAAGTATTTTGTTGAGGACTTTTGTGCTTATGTTCATCCAAGATACTGGTGTCTAGTTTTCTTTTTT
Source organism: Glaucomys volans (assembly GCA_020662805.1). NCBI lineage: Eukaryota > Metazoa > Chordata > Mammalia > Rodentia > Sciuridae > Glaucomys > Glaucomys volans. The sequence continues at coordinate 43,663 of JAJEJO010003429.1, forward strand.
GTTGTGTCCTTATTCAGATTTGATAGCAGGGTGATATTGGATGCACCGAAGATTTTGGAAAAAATTCCTTTTTTTCTATTTCATAGAATATTTTGAAGAACTTTGGTGTTAGTTTTTCTTTAAAGTCTGGTAAAATTCAACAGTTAATCTTTCTGATCCTGTGCTTTTCTTTGTTGGGAGAAGTCTTATTATTGCTTCAATCTTACAATTTGTCATTGGTCTCTAGGTTTTCTCATTTCCTCTTTATGCAATTGTAGTAGGTTGTATGTGTCTAGAAATGTATCACTTTCTTCAAAATTTTCCAATTTATTGGAATATAAATTTTCAAATAATCCCTCTTTATCCTCTGAATTTCACTGGTATCTTTATCAGATCCCCTTTTTCATCTCTAATTTTATTAATTTGGGTCTTCCTGTTCTTTCTTTTGATTAGTTTAGCTAAGGCTTTACCAATCTTGTTTGTTGTCAAAGAACCAACTCTTTTTTTTTGATCCTTTGTATTGTTCTTTTATTCTCTATTGCATTAATTTTGACTCTGATCTTTATTATTCCTTTTCTACTATATGTTTTGGGTTTGTTTTATTCTTATTTCCTAATGCCTTTAGATACATCATTAGATTATTTTGTGAGATCTCCATGATATTTTTGAGAGCTCTCATAGCTATAAAAAATTCTGTATACTATAAACATAATTGTACAAACTATAAACTTCCTTTTTCTATCCACCAATTCTGTCTGGTATGTCGTGTGTCCACATTAATATGATTTTTAAAATATTTTTTATCTCTAACTGTAATTTAGTCCATGATCCACTGATTCTTTTTATTTGTAGCAGTACTTTTTTTATTTTAAACTTTTTTGAATGCATATAATTCCATTTTATACAAATAATTGTGTGTTTAATCATAATAAGCCTATATGTAGTGAAGAATGAGTGGTTGCTGATGTTCACAAAGTACAAGTTTAACTTAAAAAAAAGAACACTAATGTTAAAAGATGATAGTGGTAATTCTAAGCAGAGTTGCAATATTACAGAACTTGTAATTATAAAGAAAGTGAAGAAATAGTTACCAAAAATTTTTTGAAGATTAGTTATTGGAGAATAACATTGCTTTTCTGGTTTCAGTTTGATTTCCTCTCAGGAGGAGAAATTATAATAGATCACCACCAATGAACAATCTGATGATGGATGTTAAATGTAAAACCTAAAAAATGTACTTGCCTCCTGTGTAAGTACTAGACATCTGTAGGCATGACTGCAAGTAAGGAGTTTTTCCCTGCAAACAGGGTTGTAGAAATATCTAATTCCTTAAAGGGCACATTGATTATGCTCCATCAATTTAAATCTATAATCTAAGATATAATATATATATATAATTGATAAAATATCTAATATGTCTTAGATATCCATTAGATATGTTATATATCTAATTATAATATAAATTATATATCTAATATATACAATTTGCATTAAATATATATAAATCAAATATAATTTTATAAATTTGTGTATGATGTATTATATATATAAATACTTCAAAAAGTAAAAGTGAAGGGAAATATAAAATCTAAACATAAACAACTTAAATACTTAAATAGCAAAGTGTTTTGGATAAGCTTTAAATTTTGTTTTGTTATTTAGTGTTGTCATCTGTGTGAATTACTTCTGGGATATTTATATTTTTCAATGCCTAAGACTACTGAACTTCTTAGCAAAGACAATATATTCTCATTCTCAAAAAATTATTAAATCTCCTCTATTGTGCGAATTCCTATGGCAAGCAACCTGAGAACCCATTGTGGAATTTTGGTTCAACTCATATATATTTTTCTTAGAAAAACTAAACAAAACTGACTTTTACTAGAGAACAAACTTGCTGTGAAATTCGTGCAGGTCAGAAACATTGACTTATTCAATATATAAAAAGGGCCAAATGTTCATATAGAACAATATTCTATATTGTTCAGAATAGACAATTTTAGCTTTATTTCTCAGGAATAGAGAATACAACTTCAGAAATGTTAAAGTAAGATAATTTCCAGGTTAATACTTTTAAGTAAAGCCATTTTATGAATAGTTAAATTGCATTGGATGGGTGACTGCATACCTCTAAATTCTAATGTTTTAAAATCTTTAAATTAAATATTTTAATTATGAATGTGCCAACTGGGATAGAATACAAACTTTCAAAAACATTTGATTTCCTTAACAAAGACTTCAGGATATAGAACGTATGGTAATATTGATTTTTTTATTCAAAAGTGCATGTCCTCTTAATTCAAGGATGCTGCTATTGACAAGTTTAGCATCAATGAGTGAACATGTCCTCAAAGATCAACATGCAGATCTTTTTGCATTGTGCACATTTAAAGATTTTACAGCAAGAATCAGAAAAGATCAAAGTGTTTCAGTGAGGATGGATAAACCTCTGTCAATTCAAATAAACATTGTGTTTTTTTTTTTTTTTCATACAGAAGACTTTAACAGTAAAATCTACTATTAGGCCATTTCAATGTTTACAAATATGATTTGTTTTTGTTATCTGAGGGATTCTTTTTTAAGTTTTCCATTTTCCTTATGAAGAACTGGTCATGATAGACTTCAACATGAAGAGGTATCAAAGTCATATCTACATGCATTGGCATCAGACATAGGCATGCAAGGGTGACCCAGGCTTCAGTACATAAACATCAACAAATGAAGTAATTGATCAATTTGGAGAAAACATTGCTGATGCGCCAATATGATTTTATTTGATTTTTATTTATATATTGAGGAAACAATTCCACTGTAAATTTAATCTCTCTTTGCCAGTGTATAAGTTTAGGTTTCTGGTTTTAAAATGTAGGCATATTTGAAGTGTATTTTAACATGTCTATCAGAGATGCTCTCCACTATTTTCCATAGAAAGTCAGTTCTAGTTGTTTCTCATCCACTTATCTTTCCAATTATACCTTTCCTCATCTATAAAGTAAATATTATGTATGATGAACTCTGCTTTGATTCCTTACTCTGAATTTAGTCACTGTGTATTTTTAAAGCCATTAGGCATTAAATATAATATTTTAGTTGAAAATATAGGCTCAATTAACCTCTTTCCTCCCAAACAACTGAAATGCTGAAAAGCAAAAAATATTTTCTTTTATGAATTTTATTTTTGAATGAGAGAGTCAAGTCACAATTCATTGGGAACAAATCCAGAATCTGCTTTATTCTAATAACCTTAAAACTTTAAGCTAAGAAAATAATTAGAAATATTGACAAATATGCTCATCACAGTTATGTAATTCTAATCATATTTTTGAAGATCAATGATATCATCCAAGATTTCCTGAGAAATAAAGGTACATTTTCTTTATTGTTGTTTATTTTGTATAATTTGTTTAAAACTTCTGTGAAACAGTATAATAGGGATCAACTTAAATACACCTAATTTAAAAGGCACAATTTTCTTTTTGAGGTATTTTATATATGATTTTTGTTTATTTTCTTCTCTCTTAACTAGTTTGCATTTTCTACATCCCAGCAATGAAATCATAATGCATATATTGAAAAGTAAATTTTAAAGTAAATTAAAAGTTTTGGAGCTATATAATAAACAAATTGGTGAAAACCTTAACTGCTAACATATCTCAATGGACAATTAGCAACACGTATTAAGAAATAACTAGACATTTTCAACATAAAAGTTTAATCTACTTCTGTCACTATTGGGAACCACAAAACCTGTGAAGCTGTGAATTAAAATAACTCATAATTTTCAACTTCTTGTCCAAAATTTGATTTCCATTACTCTCAGTCAAGTTTGGATCCCATATCTGTTTCTAGTACAAGGAACTTCTAAATTTTTAGTTAATCACTGTCCAGTGACTTTTCTCTATTAATTCCTATAGACTAAGCTCTTTTAATCTATTTTTTCTGCCACTTTCCATTCAATATATTAAATAGCCCTTTTCATCAAGTTCAATTTCTATTATGATATTCTGGCTAAAACTCAGTCTGGTTTAGTTAAGTTATGAACTTCCACAGCCTATTGAATACTGAGAGGAAAAGAGTCACATATTAGTTATGTTAATACAACTATATTTTCAAGAACATTGACTCCACATATAATTTGAGCATCTACATACTCATATATTTTTCTCCCAAGAACATGTTTTATTTTTCCTATAATTAGGAATTTTAGCCACTCTTTTCAACTTTATGACTGGGACTCAACCTACTATCACATTTAGTAAATTGCATCTTAATTGCTGAATAAAAGAGAAGCCAAAACAAGGAAAGTAGCAACTTTCTTAACTCAGGTTTCCTTCATCATGAGATAAATATGACTACATACACAGACACTCACACACATGCACACACATAGAGATGCAAGTTCCACCTTTCAGAATTGTATTGAAATATATTTTCCATAATTGACTCTTTCTAGTTCTTTCCCATATTATTAGTTCATATTTCTTCTATTGATTTGCAAATTTACTTTGGGATTTTGAAGTTAGAAAATAAGTATTTGTGTATTTTTATCCTGATTTTGACCTTTATATATGAAGCATCCAAATGTACAAAATGTTGAGAATTCCATGTATAGCCATGTTATCAACATTATACACATTCTATTATATCTGTTTCATCTAGCTTCTGCTTCAGTAGGCATATATTTTTTAAGTTTATTTTTTATTTATATTTTATTTATACAGAATGCATTTTGATTCATTGTGCACAAATGCAGTAAAACTTTTCAATTCTTGGGTTGTACACACTGCAGATTCACACCATTCATGTACTCATACATGGACATAAGGTAATGATGTCTGTCTCATTCCACCATTTTTTATACCACTGCCCCTTCCCCCTCTCATCTCCCTCTACATAATCAAAAGTTCCTCCATTCTTCTGTCACCTCCCATCCCCACAACCAGATTATATATCATCATCCACTTATCAGGGAAAACATTGACCTTTGTTTTTTTGGGGATTGGCTTATTTCACTTAGCAAGATATTCTATAATTCCATCCATTTACCTGCAAATGCCATAATTTTATTCTTCTTTATAGTTGAATAATATTCCATTGTGTATATGTACACAATAGTTTATCCATTCATCTATTGAAGGGCCTCTAGGTTGGTTGAACAATCTAGCTATTGTGAATTGAGCAGCTATAAACATTGATGCTACTGTGTTACTGTAGTATGCTGATTTTTAAGTCCTTTGGGTATAAACCGAGGAGTGGGATACCTGGGTCAAATGGTGAGTCCATTCCAAGTTTTCTGAGGAATATCCATACTGCTTTCCAGAGTGGCTGCACCAATTTGCAACTCCATCAGCAATGTATGAGTTTGCCTTTTTCTCCACAACCTAGTCAACACCTATTATTGCTTGTGTTCTTGATAATCGTCATTCTAATTTGAGTGAGATGAAATCTAAGGGTGGTTGTGATTTGTGTATCTGTACTTACTAGAGATGTTGGACATGTTTTCATATATGTGTTGATCGCTTGTATATCTTCTTCTGTGAAGTGTCTGCCAGTTCCATAGTCCATTTATTGATTGGGTTCTTTGTATTTTTGGTATGAAGAGATTTGTGTTCTTTATAAATTTTGGAGATTAGTGCTCTGTCTGAAGTGCATGTGGGATTTTCTCCCATTCAATAGGCTCTCTTTTCACATGAATGATTGTTTCCTTTGCTGAGAAAAACTTCTTAGTTTGAATCCATTCTATTTATTGATTCTTGCTTTCATTTCTTGGCTCTAGGAGTCTTGTTAAGGAAGTCTGTTCCTAAGCCAACATGATGAAGATTTAGGCCTACCTTTTCTTCTATTTGGTTCAGGATCTCTGGTCTAATTCATAGGTCCTTGATCCAGTTTGAGTTGAGTTTTGTGCAGGGTGAGTGATAGGGTTTAATTTCATTTTACTGCTTATGGATTTTCAGTTTTGCCAGCACCATTTGTTGAAGAGGTTATCTTTTCTCCATTGTAAGTTTTTGACACCTTTGTCTAGTACGATATAGTTGTACTTAAGTGGATTTGTCTCTGTGTCTTCTATTCTGTACCTCTGCTCTACCTGTCTATTTTGGTGCCAATTCCATGCCATTTTAGTTATTATTGCTTTGCAGTATTGTTTAAGGTCTGGTATTGTGATACCAGCTGCATCACTATTCCTGCTAAGGATTGCTTTGGCTATTTCTCTTATTATTCCAATTGAATTTCATGATTGCTTTTTCTATTTCTATGAGGCATGTCATTGGGATTTTAAATGATATTGCATTGAACATGTATAGTTCTTTTGGTAGTACAATCATTTTGACAGTATTAAATCTGCCTATCCAAGAACATGAGAGATCTTTCAATCTTCTAAGGTTTTCTTTAATTTCTTTCTTTAGTGTTCTGTAATTGTCTTTGTAGAGGTTTTCAAACTCTTCTGTTAGATTGATTCCCAAGTATTTCCTCTTTTTTTGTTTTTTGGTTTTTTTTTTGAGGTTATTGTGAATAGAGTAGTTTTTCTAATTTCTTTTTCAGAGGATTCATCACATATGAATAGAAATGCATT
>JAJEJO010003429.1:50312-76455 GCA_020662805.1 Glaucomys volans
TCATTTATTAGTTCTAGAAGTTTTCTGGCAGAGTTTTTTTGATCCTCTAAGTATAGAATCATGTCATCTGCAAATAGTGATAGTTCAAGTTCTGCTTTTCTATGCATATATCTTTAATTTCTTTGGTCTCTCTAATTGCTCTGACTAGTGGTTCAAGGTAGATATTGAAAAGAAGTGTTGAAAAAAGCATGCTTGTCTTTTTCCAGTTTTTAGAGGGAATACTTTCAATTTTTCTCAATTTAGAATGATGTTGTCCATGGGCTTAACATAGATAACCTTTATGAAGTTTAGGTATGTTCCTAGTATTCCTATTTTTTCTAGTGCTTTGAGAATGAAGAGTGCTATATTTTATCAAATCCTTTTTCTGCATTTATTGAAATAATCATATGATTCTTAACTTTAAGTCTGTTGATGTGATAAATTACATACATTGATTTCTGGATGTTGAACCAACCTTGCATTCCTGGCATGGAACCCACTTGATCATGGTGCACTATCTTCTTAATATGTTTTTGTAAGTGATTTGCCAGAATTGTGTTGAGGATTTTTGTGTCTATATTCTTCAGAGATATTGGTCTAAAACGTTTTCTTTGCTAGAAGTGTCTTTGTTTAGTTTTGGTATCAGGGTGATACTAGCTTCATAGAATGAGTTTGGAAGAGTTCCCTACTTTTTTATTTCATGGAATACTCTGAGGAGTATTGGTATTAGTTCTTCTTTGATGGTCTTGTAGAACTTGGCTGAGAATCCATCTGGTCCTGGGCTTTTCTTGGTTGGTAGGCTTTTGATGGCTTCTTCTATCTTATTGCTTGAAATTGATCTGTTTAAATTGTGTAAGTTGTCCAGATTCAGTTTGGGAGTATCATACATCTCTACAAATTTGTCAATGACTTCAAATTTTCTAATTTGTTTGAATATAGTTTTTCAAAATAGGTTCTAATTGTGTTGTGTATTTCAATGGTGTCTTTTGTGATATTTCCTTTTTTCATCACAAATTTGAGTAATTTGAGTTTTCTCTCTCCCTCTCTTTGTTAGTGTGGATAAAGGCTTATCAATTTTGTTTACTTTTTCAAAGAACCAGCTTTTTGTCTTGTCAATTTTTTGAATTGTTTCTTTTGTTTCAATTTCATTAATTTCAGCTCTTATTTTAAGTATTTCTGTCTTCTACTACTCTTGATATTATTCTGTTCTTTTTTGAGGGCTTTGGGATGTAATGTTAGGTCATTTTTTCATTTACTTTTTATTCTTTTATTGAATGAGCTCCATGCAGTGAATTTTCCTCTTAGTACTGCTTTCATAGTGTCTCAGAGATTTTGATATGTTGTATGGTTGTTCTTGTTTACCTCTAAGAGTTTTTTTTTTAATCTCCTCCCTGATGTTCTCTACTATCCATGCATTATTGAATAGCATATTTTTTAGTCTCCAGGTGTTGGCGTAGTTTCTGTTTTTTTGTTTTATCATTAATTTCTAATTTCATTCCATTATGATCTGATAGAATACAAGGTAGTATCTCTTTTTTTTGTCGTAACTAAGAGTTGCTTTGTGGCATATATGCTCTATTTTAGAGAAGGATCCATGTGCTGCTGAGAAAAAAGTGTATTCACTTGTTTATGGATGAAATATTCAATATATGTCTGTTAGCTCTAAATTATTGATTGTATTATTGAGTTCTATGGTTTCTCTGTTCAGTTTTTGTTTGTCTATCCAGTGGTGAGAGGAGTGTGTTAAAGTCACCCAGTATTATTGTGTTGTGGTCTATTTGTTTCCTGGAATTGAAAAGGATTTTCTTGACATAAGTGGATGTGCCATTGTTTGGGGCATAAACATTTATGATCATTATGACTTGTTGATTTATGCTTCCCTTTAGCAGCATGAAATGTCCTTCCTTATCCCTTCTAACTTTGGCATGAAGTTCACTTTATCTGATATAAAGATAGAAACCCCTACTTTTTTACTAAGTCTATGTGCATGGTATGTTTTTTCCTGTCCTTTTACCTTTAGTCTGTGGATGTCTTTTTCTATGAGATAAATCTCTTGAAGGCAGCATGTTGTTGAATCTTTTCTTTTTTTAATCCAATCTGCCGGTCTTTGTCTTTTGATTAATGAGTTTAGGCCATTAACATTCAGGATTATTATTGAAATATGATTTGTATTCCTGGTCATTTTGGCTTCTTTTTGGTTTTTACCTTTACTTGGTTTATCCTTTGATTGTTTTTTCGTTTAAGGTCATTCCTGCCTTTGCTGACTTACACTGTTTTTTTTCATTTCCTCCTCATGGAATATTTTGCTGTGAATGTTCTGTAGTGCATGCTTTCTATTTGTAAATTCTTTTAGCTTTTGTTTATCATGGAAGGATTTTATTTCATCATCAAATCTGAAGTTAAGTTTTGATGGGTATAAGATTCTTGGTTGGCATCCATTTTATTTCAGAGCTTGAAATATGTTGTTCCAGAACCTCCTAGCTTTTAGGGACTGAGCTGAGAAATCTGCTGATATCCATATTTGTTTCTCCCTATACATAATCTGATATTTTTCTCTTGCAGCCTTTAAAATTCTTCTTTATTTTGTATATAGGATATTTTCATTATAATGTGCCTTGGTGTGGATCTGTTGTACTTTTGTATATTTGGTGTTCGTTAAACCTCTTTTATTTGATTTTTCATTCCATTCTTCAGGTTTGGGAAATTTTATGATTTTTTTTTCATTGAATAGATTGTTCATTCCTTTGGTTTGTATCTCTGTGCCTTCCTCAATCCCAATAATTATTAAATTCAGTGTTTTCTTGACATTTCATAATTATTAGAGGCTCTGTTCATGATTTCTTACCATCTTCTCTGTTTGATCAAATTTATTTTCAAGATTAAATATTTTGTTTTCATTGTTTGAAGTTCTGTCGTCCATGTCATCTAGTCTGTTGGTGATGCTTTCTATTGAATTTTAGTTTGTTTTATTGTTTCCTTCATTTTAAGGATTTATGTTTGTTTGTTTTTTTTTTAGAATCTCTATCTCTTTATTGAAGTGAACTTTTGTTTCCTGCATTTTCCCTTTTATCTGTTTATTGGAGTGATCATTTTTTGCCTGCATTTGCTCTCTTATCTCATCTTTTGATTTGCAGATCATTTTAATTATGTGCATTCTGAGCTCCTTTTCTGACATTTCTTCTACTATCCTGTCATTGGAGTCTATTAATATGGCACCTTGTTTTGTTTGGGGAAATTTCTTCCATTGTTTTTTTCAGGTTGTTCGAGTATATTCCCTCTAGCAGTAAGGATCTGAGGTATTGTAGTTTCCCACCATAGATTTATAGTGACCTGCAGGTTTCTAATACATACCTTTTAAGGGGAAGATCAATATTAGGAGCATCCAATACATACAATATGCAGCCTTAAATCAAATAGCCCCTACGAAGATGTTAACTATATTGTGATAATAACAGGATGAGTTTGATGATTACCTACAATATAACCAATAGGTTTGCAGTAAGATCTGTAATTTTTAATGGTGGACAAAGAGGATGGGAAGGTGTGTAGGATGTAACTGTTAGTGGAATAAGAAAAGAGTATGCAGAGGTAATATATCACAGGAAAAATGAAAGTGAAATCAAAAGAAGTTGGTTTTTAGCATAAGAAAAGGGAGGAAGAGACTCTGAAGAAACAGGTAAATAAGAGGAAAATAGAGTGGGAAAAATAAAAAGTAATAAATTAAAATTTTAAAAATATCTTCAATATAACTGTCATATACTATTCAAATCTACCAGTCTTCAGTAGCTTCAAGATGAGAGGTAACTGACAAAGTGCTTCTATTCTCCAGTAGGTGTCTCAGGATGGGGGCTGTCCCACCTAAAGATGGCAGCTTCCACATTGGGGATAATTCAAGATGGCTACACAGGTTTCTGAACAAGTGGGTAGATGGGGAGCCTTAGCAAGAGCTCCTGAGTAAGCCTGGGTGGTCCCCTGAAGTCATAACTTCAAACAGATCCAGGATATCATTTTATCACACCATGAAACTCTCCAAAGTGCAGCTAATAAAAGATAGTTTTTATTTAATAGCAATACTAGGATCACATTTAACACAATCAAGAAAAATATGTGACTATCACCTAACAACCAGTCCTGTGTGAACTTTCTTTAATTTTATTATAAATTTACTTGATTTATTTAAATAAGAACTTAAATAATATACAATCATTTTATTTATTTGAAATATCACTTAAGTCTCTTTTAATCTGGAACTTTTTTTTTCTTTTCAGTGCTTGGGATTGAAGCCAAGGCCTCGCACAGCAAGGCAAGTAACTCTATCATTGAGGTACATCCCTAGTCTTTTATTTATTTATTTATTCACTTATTTCTTTGAGACAATGTCCCACTATGTTGCCCAGATTGGTCTTAAACTCTAGATCCTGCTATCTTAACCTCTAGAATAGCTGGGATTTCAGGCATGTAACACTGCACCCATGTCTGGGTGAATGACTGATTCTGTGTTCAAGGTATGCATTTCCTTCCTTTATTTTCAGCATATATTCTTTTTTTCTTTTCTTTTCTTTCTTTCTTTTTTTTTTTTTTTTTTTGAGGTGCAGGGGAATGAAACTAGGGCCTTGTGCTTGCAAGGCAAACACTCTACCAACTGAGTTATATCCCCAGCCCTTCAACATATATTCTTTTAACTGGAAGTATATGTATTTTGAACCAGACTTTCCTGAGATACTAATTATATGCCATAACTGAGATTGTCCATCCATTTTTTTAAGAGTAAAAACAAATAGAAATGAATTAACAGTAAACAAATAGAAATGAATTAACAGTTAACAACTCATACATTAATAAATAAAGTGAAGAAAAAAATGTGGGTTCTATTCTCATTGCTTTTGTTTAAGAGTCAAACATATTAATAGTGAAATGAAAAATAATTTTAAAATATTATTTTTAAGAACATGTTAATTTTATTAAACATTTGTAATTATTTCTGAGCATTTTTTACATGCTCAATTATGCATTTCTCATGTTCTGAACCTTGTAGAAAGAAAACCATGTGTTTTCTAACACGTCTCCTTCATCATTTAGAAGTGTTAGGAATGTAATCCAACATCTGTCATTTTCAACAAACAAACCAGAGAAAATGTGAGAGAGAGCACAGGTTTAATTGGCTGCACACAGTTAATAAGAACATTTGTGTGTGTGTGATTTCAGATATATCAAATATAACAATACTGGTGTGATGATCAGAACAAACAATTGCATAATTAATGAGTCAATTTAATATATGTTCTTGGCACTTGTCAGTTTATAAATTGGGAACCATTGTGCACAAGTGAAAAGTATGGGTCAGATGGACAAAAATGGGGAAAGATGTAAAATTGTCATATAATTACAGAATTTGGAGCTCAATTCTAGAAAGTCAAATTGGCATCTAAATCAGAAGCACTGAAGACTTGCTTTTGATTCTTTTTTTATTGAAATAATCTTTTCACCACAGTTATGAATTGATTAAATTTGAAAATGCCAATTTTCATAGTATTTTTTGCTTTTTCTTTCTTTGCACAAGTCCAAAGTACTGTGTAAGCAAATAATAAATATTAAAATAAAACCAATATATTTTACTTGTAGTGTAAGTTAATGTTTTTCTTTTAAAAACTAATAGAATTTACATATATTTTAAATGTCTACAGGTCATGCATGATATACATATTAAACAGTAGCTACACAATGATAGCCACTAGTAAATTTTTTAGAGATTCAATAATTAAGTACTTTTTAATGAACAGGGACTTCATAAAGACTGAAGAAATGATCAATTAACTGAGGTTGTTATTACAAGCCAGGGACCATGTTGTTATAAACACAGTCAGCAAACATTCCATAAAGGTTTGTACTGAAAATATTGTGGACTTCTTGGGCCATTAGGTCTCTGTGCAATTATCCAGTATGAATGAAACCATAGTTATTACATAAACAAAGGAGTTAGCCACATTTCGATATAATTCATTCCTAAAAATAGGCAGTGGAAAATCTTGATTTCTAAAACAACTTTCTCATAAAAAAAAAGTCATAGATTTAAAGTGAAAATGGTGAATTTGGGGAGTTGATAGTTAATATGGAAGATGATACTAGAACATTCTTTTGGGTGAAAAGCTAAAGTACTAAACACATGCACACAAAGAGGCAATTTGTCAAAGGGCCTCAGGAGTCAGTTAAAGATCAGACAATGTTCAAGACTGGAACAATTTGAGCAAGAAAATAAAGGGGTGTTGAATTATAATGTAAAGTACAAAATGATTTTATGTGAAGTTTTACTAATATGAAAAGTAATTGAATACATAGAGAAATGGTGGATTCAATATAAATCCCTCATACATGATTTAAAATATTTATGCAAATCTGCCAATTGAAGGGAGTGGTTAGAGTATGACTCCCAATTCATTCTATGAATTGAACAAAACAACTTTCTCCCATTCTCTTTTTTTTATCTTAAAGAAAAATGAAGAAACATGTGGTAATAGAAGAATTATCAGAAATTTCTGTATTCAGAAGGTCCTACTGTTTTTAGGACTATACACGTTTGCTCATTCTTTCCTGTTTCAAAAATAAAATCATTGAAAAAACTGACCAATTAACTGTAAACACTATTTTTTCTCAAATCAAAATTGTTGATTTTATGTAATCTACATATTATACTTTATTTAATGGTGCTGTTAAAATGTATATATTATTTTTTAGTTTCTTTTAAAAACTAAAATCAATCACAAATATATTTAAGGTATTTCCTTTCACTTTATTCTAAAAAAAGGCAGTGGAAAATCTTGATTTCTAAAACGACTTTCTCATAAAAAAAGTCATAGATTTAAAGTGAAAATGGTGAATTTGGGGAGTGATAGTTAATATGGAAGATGATACTAGAACATTCTTTTGGGTGAAAAGCTAAAGTACTAAACACATGCACACATGCACACATTGCTTTATACTTTAATTTACTGATATCACAAATTTTATGATAAACATTCTTAAGCATGATCCATGTGCATATTGTTAAAAGGTATGTTGTTAATTCATATTACTAATTTTATCTCAAAGCCCTTTAATTGAACTTCCATCACACCCTTTCCAGTTTTTATTTCAACTTTACCATTTGAAGTTTTCATTTTGGATTAGGAATGCCTTTTTGTTAAGCAATAATATTTCCAGGTATTTTAATAAAATTTTTATACTTATTTGGATTTAGGTAATGACCTTTTGAATGTTATACTGTCTTTATTGAAGCATTTTAGTTTTAATTCCATAATCTGGGATTATCTTTTCCAATTTAAGGCTATTGCCTAATAAGCATGATTGAAAGATTCATTTGTTAAATGAAATGGATTGATAGTGTCAAATCTAAATTTGGCATTATTTTTATTATTTTAGTATTTTCTTTCATGTCTATTTGATGAATTTATATTCCACATGTATCACTGAAAGTGCTTTCATAATTGCTAACTAGCAATTGAAACAAAGATAGCATTTGAAATTATGTATGAATCAAAGAAAACATTGAAATTGTTAATGTCTTTTTATGATCCTTAAATTATGGACTTAAAACTTAAAATTTCTTTAACTTACAAAAAACAGCAATGCTTATACTTGCAAATGTGTTTATTTGTATATTTTCCCACAAATTTTTATATTCTTCAATTAGCAGTATATCACTGCATATCCTTCTGAATGCATGTTTCTATGAGAATGTGTCTTTGTCCAATAATTTGAAATGATTGCGTTGCAGAAAATATTTTAATTTGAGTTTGCATGTAATGTGAGAGTGGTCAACTAATGCCACAGAAAATATAAAATCCAATCATGAGAGGGACACCCACTGGGAAATTCAAAGCTAAATGTTCTAAGAGTTCAATAGCAAAGGCAAATGAGCCAATTTGGTAGATACTTAGTGGGTTCAGAGAAATGGTCATAAACAGCATTTGATAAATTTGTTCTATGTGAGCAGTTCTGTGTATGGAGTGCGTTTTAAGATTCAAGCTGCAAATATGCTAATTTTATATTGAGGTTTTCATTTATTAGTTTATATATTAATTTTAAAAATAGCTGCCACTGGGTTAAGCATTTACCGTCTTCTGGAGTTTTTACCTACAATGTGTGAGGCCCTTGGCTTGAATACCCTGTACTCTTAGGATAATAATTAGATTTGGATTTTAAGGACACTTAGCAGCAGGGTAAGATAAAAATAGCAACTGATTACATATCAATGAGTTCCTAAAAAATTTATTTTTGTACACTGTGTAACGTAAGTTCAGAATATAAATATTTTCTAAACAAGGCTATATTCCAAATGACTGTCAAAATTCAAAATCAAACAAAGTTTAAAAACATCTTTTGGATAGTTGCTGGAATCTGATTTTAGAGTTTTATTAATCAGTCCAGAATCTACTCTCCTATATATATAGTTCTGTTGCTTAAAGTTATCACTACTATTAATTAACATATTAAAACTCATAAATATTAGCCACTGATTGTAATTGGAATTGATTAAATCTTAGACTATTTGATAGGTTTAATGATTTCTTCCTGGGATCTATTATTTTCAACCATGATTAAACCCAATCCTTATCCTTGTTAGCCAGAAAAATGTCAAATAATTCTAACTTTACCAGCAGTATTTCTCAGTGAGTTAAAAGAATAAAGTTGGAATCATGATATAAACATTAAATTAGGAAATCATACACAATAAAAAAGAGAAATAAGAATGAAAAGCAAAATGAAAGAAAAGAAATAAGAGAAAAGGAGATAAAAAGAGCAAAGAAACAAAATGTCGGAGGAGAAGTAGGAGACTAGAACATTTTGAAGGAGTCACAGTGCAATTATTGCAATATTGTTTTTATGAAGTTTCTGGCTGTGCTTCAGATGATATTTATTCATGCTGACATTTAGAAATTAGTTCATTGACCCACCAACCTCAGATGTACACAAATGTATGATGTGATTTTAGTTGGAGGAGAAAAGACATGAGCAGGATGCTTGGAAAGAAGACCTGTGGTGCCTATCACTACTTGTACACTGGACATCTGTGAGTACTGACACTCAGGCAATGCAGTTGGCAACAGAGTCCGCAGAGGTGGGTATAAAGTGCAATGGGATCTCACCTTTATCTTTCCACTGTGTAAGTGAAGAAAAAAGTCATTTTACCTCTACCTTCTGAACCCTTCATTGGACACCTATGACAAAGGACAGATTAAGAAGAGAAAAATAATAATAGAAGTTTATTAGTATGCATACCTCATGTATACCTCATGTAGGTATGAGAGATACACAAGGAAAACTGAGTGTCAGAGAGATGACTTGGAACTACGACTTAGGTAGCATTTTCAACATAAAAATAAAGTTTTGGAGAGTTGACAAGACAAAGGAAAGAGACCTTGAAATTCTAGGTGTAGCAAGTTATGTGAAGATAAAAGCATGACAAAAGGAAATTAGTTAAGTTTGTCCTGCTGATTCCTCAGGTGCCATCTCTAGACTATAAAGGATCTAAGGTCATCTCTGGTAATCGACTTTTGTCCATTTTGATAGAAAGGGGAGGAGAGACACCTTTGTAAATTTATGTTCTGCTTTTAGGCCAATAGAGGAAGGAGAGAGAGCATTTCTTGTATGTGCATATTCTCATTTACTCCAGCTCAGCATGATCTTTACACCAGAGTGGTTTGTGTTCTGCTCCCCTTCACTTACATGATAGAAAGCTTTACAGAAAATCATTTTGTTTTATTCCCAAGAAACCATAGCAAGTTAAAGCATCTTACTATAATTATTATAAGTATGGAATATAATTAGCTTGCCCTTACAACTTGAACTCTTTGATATTTTTAAATTTTGCATCCAAAGACATTTCCAAGTAAAAGAGCATTCCTCCATTGCTGATATTATTAATTATTATTACTATTTGTTTTTTCTATCATTTTGTATTTCATAATTGGTTTCTAGGACACTGCTGTGAACTTTTATGTCATTTTGTTTCTCACATTAGGTCAATACTAATTTTTATGGGTTTTTTTGTCTTTTTATAAAGTTGTTCTTTTTCCATTCAAATTTTGAAAGTCAGAAACAATTTTTTTGCTGGGAGCTCTATTCTCTTTATGTCTTTCCGTATTTTCTTGGGGATCACCCTTAGTCCCTTTGATTTTTTTCTGACAATTAACATTAATTAAGATTTTATAATGGTATAAAAACAGATATTTTGAAAATGTGATCACCATAGCAATCCTGATCTACGTCTGTGCTGCAACATCAGCTTTTGAAGTGTATAGGCACCAAAGTGCTCTCTCCAAACTGATTTTACAATTTTCTATCTGTGTATCTATTTATCTCTATCTACTGGGTATACATCTATGGTCATATAAATATATGAGCATATATGTGTGTGTGTGTGTGTGTGTGTAATTCATTTTACTTTTACTTTTTTATTTGGTATTTAACTTTTCTCATACTAGTATTTTTTTCATTTTATTCTTTTATTTCATGATATTATCTTTGATTTTGATTTTTCTTTTATATTAAATTGATTCTTCTTCCATCTAACCCTTCATTCTCGCCTCTAAGTGATTGATGCATAATTCTTGTAGCACCTTCATGCACTTACTGTTATTTAAATCCTGTTCACTTTCTGTTTCTCTTACCAGCTTTGCTTAAGTGAGCAGACCTGAGTACACATTTTAATTAAATAATATATGCTAAGGTTTATTCAAATTTTGGCTATTATAAGAAGTTAATTCAAGGGGAAAGATGGACTAGAAAGATCAACACTTAAACCTAAGAAATTTGATATTTGAGTGCAAGTGATCTGATACTTATAAAGATCAAATCAAGTAAATTATTAAACTTATTGATTATATATTTAAAATGCCTGCTTAGATATGTGAACATATTTAATATAGGTTGTTCTCCATATTCATATTTAGAATAACATTTATAAATATATTTCACACTTGTTGAGCATTTATCTACCTGAGATGCAATTTACACAAATTTTCTCAATAAATTTTCAAAAATGTCAGGAATGTTAAGAAAATTAAGTCCAGGTCTGAAAGGAGGAAATTCAACTCAAAGAAAATAGTATTTCAAAAAAATGTGAACAAATTAGAGTAGGAACTAAAATTTTATTTAGTTCTCTGTAAATTTTGACAGCTTGTGTTATAAACATCATAAATGTCTGCATAGGATATAATTTTGACAGTTATTTCAGATAAATTATCAAAAAGTTATTTCAAACATCCTCTTAAAATTTCATTATAAATGAATGTACTAACAGTCCTAAAATATGATTTTATTTATAGTGTTTTACACTTTTTTAAGGTTATAATAATAGTTTTTCTTAATGTTAAAATTATCCATACATTCATCAGTATACCTAAATCAGTGATGTAAATAGAGTTTCTACTTCTTGTGTTTCCCTCATTTCAAGATGAGCTGACACTTTATTATATTTCTGAGGACTTTGTTCTTATTATTTCTTTTAGTGACTTCATGTAAATAGAAAATATTCTTTGTTCATGTGGAGATTCATATTCAGTTTTGTAAAAATGCAGTGAAGGTTTCATTTGGGTAAAAAAGGCATATTTTCTCTCAACAAATTAAACAGATGTGTTTTTTAAGTATACATTCGTTTTTTGACAACACATGAATAATCTTAAAAGATAATTTTAAAAGACTTAATGTACATTTATTTTTAAGTTACAAAAATTTCAAGTATTGGAACCAATATGCAATTTGCATTGAAAGTAAAACAGACATTTAGAATGTACATTTTACATATTAAGAAATGTGAATAGAGTAATTTTTCTAATTTCTCTTTCAGAGGATTCATCACTTATGAAAAGTAATGCATTAGCTTTATGCATATTGATTTTATATCCTGCCACTTTGCTGAATTAATTTATTAGTTCTATAAGTTTTCTAGTAGAGTTTTTTGGGTCCTCTAAATATAGAATCATGTCATCAGCAAATAGTGACAGCTTGAGTTCTTCTTTTCCTATTCATATTCTTTTAATTTCTTTGGTCTGTCTAATTGCTCTGGCTAGTGTTTCAAGCACAGTGTTGAATAGAAGTGGTGAAAGTGGACATCCATGTCTGATTCCAGTTTTTAGAAGGAATGCTTTAAGTTTTTCTCCATTTAGAATGATGTTGGCCATGGGCTTAGCATAGATAACTTTTACAACTTGGGAATCAATCTAAAAAAAGAGATGAAAGATCTCTACAATGAAAATTATAGAACACTAAAGAAAGAAGTTGAAGAAAACCTTAGAAGATGGAGAGATCTTCCATGTTCTTGGATAGGCAGAATTAATGTCAAAACAGCCATTCTACCAAAGGCTCTATACAGATTTAATGTAATTCCAATTAAAATTCCAATGATATTCCTCATAGAAATAGAGAAGGTAATCATGAACTTCCTCTGGAAGAATAAGAGATCTCGAATAACCAAAACAACCCTGAACAGAAAGAGTGAAGCAGGAGGTACCACAATATCAGACCTTAAACTGTACTACAGAGCAATAGTAACAAAGACATCGTGGTACTGGCACCGAAATAGACAGGCATACCAATGGTGGTAAAGAATAGAAGACACAGAGACAAACCCACAAAAGTACAGTTACCTCATACTAGACAAAGGAGCCAAAAACATACAATGGAGAAAAGATAGCCTGTTCAACAAATGGTGCTAGGAAAACTGGAAATCCACATGTAGTAAAATGAACTTAAACTTCTATCTCTTGCCCTGCACAAAACTCAACTCAAATTGGATCAAGGACTTAGGAATTAGACCAGAGACCCTAAACCAAATAGAAGACAAAGTAGGCCCAAATTTTCATCATGTTGGTTTAGAATCAGACTTCCTTAACAAGACTTCCAAAGCACAAGAAATCAAAGCAAGAATCATTAAATATGATGGACTCAAACTAAAAAGCTTTTTCTCAGCAAAGGATACAATCAATAATGTGAAAAGAGAGCCTACAGAGTGGGAGAAAATCTTTCCCATGCACACTTCAGATAGAGCACTAACCTCCAAAATTTATAAAGAACTTACAAAACTTTACACCAAAAATACAATGAACCCAATCAATAAATGAGCCAAGGATCTGGACAGACACTTTACAGAAGAGGATGAACAGGCGATCAATAAATATATGAAAAAATGTTCAACATCTCTAGTAATTAGAGAAATACAAATTAAAACAACTCTAAGATTTCATCTTACTCTGATTAGAATGGCTTTTATCAAGAACACAAACAATAATAGATGTTGGCCTGGCTGTGGGGAAGAAGGCACACTTTTACATTGCTGGTGGAGTTGCAAATTGTTTCAACCATGCTGGAAAGCAGTGTTGAGATTCCTCAGAAAACTTGGAATGGACACACCTTTTGACCCAGTTATCCCACTCCTTGGTTTATACCCAGAGGACTTCAAATTAGCACACTATAGTACACAGCCACATCAATGTTTAAAGCAGTTCAATTCACAATAGCTAGACTGTGGAACCAACCTCAATGCCCTTCAACAGATGAATGGGTGAAGAAGATGTGGTATATATACACAATGGAAAACTACTCAGTCATAAAGAAGAATAATATGGCATTTACAGATAAATGGATGGAATTGGAGATTATCATGGTAAGTGAAATAAGCCAATCCCCAAAAAACAAAGGGTGAATGTTTTCCCTGATAAGCGGATGATGATATAGAATCTGGTTGGGGGGAGGGTAAGAGAGGAATGGAGAATCTTTAGATTATGTAGAGGAAAATAAGAGGGAGAGGGGATGGAAGTATGACAAATGGTGGAATGAGACAGACATCATTATCCTATGTACATGTGTGATTAACAAGAATGATATGAATGTACATCATGCACAACCATAGAAATGAAAATTTGTACCCATATGTGTACAATGGATCAAAATGAAGTCTGTAAAAATTAAAAAAAAATCTTAAAAATTAAAAAAAGAGAAATGTGTATAAAATTTATTTCCAAATATCTTAATGGCTGGATTTCTATTTCATTCAAGTATTTGAACTTTCATTTTGTCATCACGTTTGTAAAACTTCAAATGAATAACAAATTTTTAATAAATTTGATATAGCATTTTCACATAAAATTTCACTCTATGAATTGTAATTTAAAACTTAAAGCATTTATCTGCTAAATTAATGATAATAAAATAGAGAATCTTGAGTAATAAAAACCTTACTAATATGCTTAAAAATTTTCAGATCATGAGATCTTCAGTGATCAAGCTACTTCTCATCCTTGTGAAGCCACTTTCTAGATGTTTGACCTTAGATAAGTCCCTTATCCTCTCAGCTTTCAGTTGGGTTAATAATGTCTAGTTTATAACATGCTTGAAACATTCATGTGAAAGCAAAACCTTGGAAAATGACTCAATCTGTGTACTGAGTTTAAAAATGCTATTTCCTAGCAATTTCTTACAGTTGATATTATTTGAAAAATATGTAAACCAAAATTATAGAGAAAGGAAATCAAGATTTCCCTGTAACCACTTGTAATTCCTTTATTGAATCATTCAACTCATCAGTATTGAGAGACATCTCTGTGCTGGGCTTTAGGTCAGTTTAAATAAAAGGACATTTGGAATTACACACATTTTGTATTTTCACAACCTGACGGAGTTAATTTTTCTTGACTTTAATTTCCTTTTTCATGAAATAAGGATTTTAATAAGTTGAAGCATTCATTTTTTCAAAGGTCCATATTGTTCAACTAATGACAATAATAAGAAAAGCTGAATATGTACAGACAAACTGGGCCAAACTTCAGGGCAGACATTTTGAACAAGAATGGTGCAACTGTGCTGCAAAACAATTGATGGATCAGACTCCCATTGGGTTGAAATGTGACTCTTCCATGACTTTTGTACTCTTGACTCAGTTAGTTTTCTTTAATTATCAGGTGAAAATAAAAATCGACATGTGCAATAGCCTTGAATAATGAATAAAAATAGGAACTCCATAAGCAATATCTATTATGGGGATTGCCTTAGACTTTTTTGTGCTGTTACATCAGAATACCACACTGGGTCATTTATAATAAAGAGAAAAATACAGGGTCACAGTTCTGGAGGCTGGGAAATCCAGATGGGCTATTAACTACTGAGGGTGTCTTGTTATATCATCACATGACAGAAGGCAAGAAAAAAAAAAAAGAGAGAGAGAAAGAGACAAAAAGAGACAGGGACGGAGACACAAAGAGCAGGTGAGGCCCTTTATAATGGTACCAATCACTCCCCTGAAGGTTGAGCTGTCGTATCCTAATCAGAAATTGTTTCATATCTTAACATCTTTATGATGACAAACTTCAGCATGAGTTTTGGAGAGGACATGTATTCAAACCACAGGAAGATGATGCTGATAATGATGCTGATGG
This sequence comes from Glaucomys volans, assembly GCA_020662805.1. Lineage (NCBI taxonomy): Eukaryota > Metazoa > Chordata > Mammalia > Rodentia > Sciuridae > Glaucomys > Glaucomys volans. Next base: position 65,720 of record JAJEJO010003429.1, read on the forward strand.
TGAATGAAGGACATGGATCCTGTGGAACCACAGTTTCATAATTTCCAGGAAAATTTGTTAGGATAAAATTTTTTACATGAAATCCCTTCACCATGAACATTGACCCCAAGTACTAAACATTGAGGGAAAATACCTGCTCTGGCCAATGGTGTGCTAGGTTGTGACCTGTTCATTATACGATATTGATGGCTTTTAGTTTAAATGCTCAGTCTTTGTATCATACTCACCTGGAATGAAAAAGTACTGTGATCATTGTGGAAACTAAGCAAATCTCCCAAGAAATCCAATTAAAAGACTCTTGCTCCTTGGTAAGAATATCTAATTCTTCCCAAGAACACCCACACATTCTTCAAAAGTCCTATAGATCTATTCAAATGTATTTGCCCAATTCTAATAACATGGACTGGGGAGAAAAAAAAAATCTATGTGTATATATGCTTGTCACTGATAGCTGACCTGGATCATTTGAATGTGACCTTCTTCTTTTAATTACTTAGTGATATACTTCTACAACTTTAGCTAAGGTGGAGGCCAAATGTACTTGTGCCTGATTATTCTTTGAAATGTATTTATCACTATCTCCATAAGTGTTAAATTTAAATAGTCCAGAAATTATAAGCAGGCATATTGTGCAGAAAAATATTCAAATATTGTTCTTTATTAAAATCATAATAACACTAAACTGCAAAAGACTGATGTTTAAGTCCACTCAGAGTCAGTGTTTTTAAATGTGTTTTTTTTTTTTCTGATTGTATTTATAACAGCAGATTGTGAATTTGGGATATTTACACTACATTTTACATTTCTATGTTAAAGCAGTTGGACTAAAGCATTATAGCATAGTACTAAGAATAGTGTAACTGAATTGAAGGAAAACATACCAAAGTAAAATTTCTCCTTGCAACATAGCAACACTTTGAGAGAAATGGATTTTGGATGGAAAAATGAGATTGCATTTGACACTAACACAGGAAGGTTGAAATGGAGAGGGAAATTTCACAACCTTATAGGCTGGGTGTCTGTGTCTGTGTGTCTGTGTTTGTGTGAGTGTGATGTGATTCACATTGGTTTGTTATACAATTTTTCAAAATATTCAGAGCCAATGCACTTTTATTACATATTTGACATAACATATGTGAACATGTTTTGATTTTTCAGAAGAGTAATCTAAAACTCAGAAAGCAATGGCTGATTGCTGTATATGTACTTAATTTGCTCTGATCTTTCTTCTAGACTGTTCCTATTTACATTGCATACTATTTTAGCTATATTTATTTATAGAGCACTTTATTGTGCAATATACTTAAGAATATATGTTAATATATTAACAAATAAATGTATAATATATTTCTAAGCATAGTGTATTTATATACATCTGTGTTTAATTTATTGTGATAGAGTTGGAGATGGGGTACGTCTTATTTATTTTTACAAATTGAATTAGAAGTTTTCTCAGAAGTCAATATCTGGCACACAATATATTTTCAAAATAAATAGAAATCTACATTTCTAGATTAATAAAGGAATAATGAAAAGTCACTAACTCTATGCATAGTAGCTATGAGACTTCCATAATCTTAACTTAATAAATATTTTGTTTAAGCAGTAATCAATCAATACATATCCATGGGGGAGGCATCATTACTTCCATTAGAATATGGAACTAACAAAAAAGTTAGTTCAGAAGAGGTTAGAACTTACATTGGAAGATGAAAAAAAAGCAAACATTTTTAAGGGGGAGCAATGATCTGAAGAGAGCCGAACAGTGGAAAAACTCAGGATCTATTCAAAGGAAAGCTGCAAATCTGAACGGAAGCAGTGAGAGAGGTAAGATGAGACCCGAGCATAGTTTTGAATGGTCATTAATCCAAGTTAAAGCACCTAAACTTTATTTTAATCATAATGAAGAATCATTAGAGGGAAGGAAATGGCCACTTGAAAGCTGTGCTTAAACTGCCTGCTTTGTACAGTGGCATTAAGTGACAGAAATTCCCAGTTGTGACTCCAGTTGTATGCAGTTATGAAGTAATAGGTGAGAGGAAGAATCGACCTGGAGAATTGAAATAGATGTGGGCATGTTTGTCTCCTTACATGTACATGTGTCTGTTACTGATGTGAAAAATTTTCAAAGTCACACTTTTTCCTGAACTTATGCCAATCAACAACAGCATGTTTTTTTATTCCAATTTCTTAAATGTGTAGGTTTTCTTTAGGGAAAAAAATATGCACTAAATAATTCATAGATGTGGGTAATGAAGCAATTTTGAATTGTGGAGCAACTTATGCAGTAGGGCACTATTTCCCCTAAATTCCCGTGAAATAATTTTTAATAAGAAAAAAAAAGTTCTGATTTCACTCCTAGATGATGGGAATTAGCATAGAATACCATCCAATTAACAGATCTCTGTTGAGAAAAGACATGAATTTTATACTTAGAGACTGGGTTTCAATCCAGGATTCAAGCATGTTACTCTACCTTGCTAAGAAACGGGATGGTGCATCACCACTATGCATGATAATAGTAGTGATACATAAAGAATGTAGTCATAACCTGTAAGTGTGTTCTGCAGAAGGCCTGGATGATAGTAAATGTTCAGTTTAAAAGAGGCAAAGGTTGTTAGTAAACTTGGTATGTATGTTCCATTCACATTTTGTCATCAGTAACATACATGATACTATATCTAAATTCTTAAGTGCTAGTTAAAATTGACTCCAACCTCATATCCATTGCCCTAGGGATATCTTGTTGGAAAAGTTCTTCCTGGCAATGAAAGTTACATGTATGGAAGCATGAGTGTTGACAAACACCTTGAGTCTGTCAGTATCATATCATGGTTCTGATATTTTCCTATAGTTTTGCATGATGTTACCATTGGGGAAACAGTAAAAGACCCAACACAGGACTACTGTTTTACTTCTTACCACTACAAGAGAAATTACAATGATCTAAAAATAAAAATTTTAATTTATAAAAATTTTAAAAATACATGTAGGAAGAGTTAGAAGTGGTTTGACAGCATTAAATCCTGTGGAAACCTAAAGGGGATAAATATGTTGTGAGAAAATCAGAGATTCTGATCTGCCCCATAAGGAATTTTTATCTTATGCTGTATTACACTGAGGAACAGCTGGTGCAAGGAAGGAAAAACAAGAGAAATAGGAACAGCAGAAAAGTATTTTTAAAAACTTTGGGAGAAGAGGTAAAAAATGGAACAAAGATAATAAACATATTATTATCTCTTTATATTGGAAAAGGAACAATGGTATGTGAATATATAAAAAAGTAAGAGAGAAACTATCTAGGGGGCCTTAGATGTATAAGAGAGACAAAATAGGGGCCCTTAGTTACGTTCATAATTCTAGACTGAGCTACAGTGACACAGTTATGACTTATCAAAAACTAATTTTATTCAAAGACCCAGATTATAGTTTTATATTAATTTTCTCATTACCAGTTAATAAAATCCAGTTTTAATTTTTGCTTAAAATCGATCATTGAATGTCTCAAAGAAGTTCCCAACCTAACACAGGCATGCCTAATTTTAGTTTTCTTATCTCTGCACTATTGGGCCACCCATAACCGATACACTGCTTTTGTATAAATTAATAAATGGTGACCTTTCTGGAAAATTCCCTCTATAGACAACTATCTCAAGGAGCAGACCAAATGCTGGGTTGAGTGACCACTCAGCTCCTTGTTCCAGCAGTTTTTGTGGTACGCAAAGCACGACCTTATCTGGCATCTCTGTGACTTCTTCATCTGACAAAATGGTACAGAAAAGCAACATAATTCCTCATGAGAGAAATCAATGCTCCTGTTTTCTCTTGGCTTCTCCTTCCTGCCTCTCATCATGCTTAAATCACCAAGAGTAGTAGATTTTTATTTCTTCCGAAATGTTTCTGGATGGTCAATTCAACATCTTTACCACCATGTCCCTAGTAGAAACTACTATGGTCCACTTTGCAATTAGTAGTTTTCCCGTTGGTCTCTCTGCGTTTGTGTTGCCCTACCTCCCTGTGGAAAATAATAATGCGAACCTAAAATAAAAACAGATAGAGAAATGCATTTACATTCATCCAAATAAACTTAACATTTGGGATAAGGAACAATTGAAACAAAAGAAAATAATTGCCAACTCATTGATAAAGCAGGCCAAAATTTCACTCAGAAAGAAGACAAATTGTAAACAAGCTTTTAACAAGAGCCACTATTATTAGTAGATGTATTATTAAAATAAATAAAAAAGCATTAATGTTATAAGGGTTGTCAAACACTTTTAAGTGAAACTGGTCTAAAAATTGAAAAAATTGTTCAACTGTGGAGATTATTTGGGCAAACAGAGGAAAAATAATGGCTGAATTATCATAATGAAATTTATACATTTGCATAAGAATTGATTCAAAAAATGGCACCCATATTTTAGAAATAAACGTAAAATAACATAAGTGGCTTGAGATGTATATGACCCAATAAACATGTTCTGCATGATTTTAGCCTATGGATATTTCTGGAAAAATGTCTGTAAAAATAGATACCATGTAGAATTACTTTTTAAAATAATGTTGAAATAAATATTCATCAGAGATATTATAATTATGTATGTTCTGTTATATCAATATTACACATAGAATTTATTCATTGGAATTTAAATTAAAATGTATAATTCAATGTTAAACAAAAATTAGGAATACGAATGCATAATCACACACATTAAATCATTGCTTAATATTTTAAGCTGAAGGTCTGGCATGGTGACACATGCCTATAAGACCAGCAGCTTGGGAGGCTGAGGCAGAAGGATTGCATGTTCAAAGCCAGACTCAGAAATTTATAGAGGTCCTGAGCAAATCAGAAAGATTCTGTTTCTAAATAAAATATAAAAAGGGCTGGGGTGTGGTTTAGTGTTAATTGCCCCTGGAGTCAATCCCTAGAAGCATAAAGAAATAAAAAAAAATTAAGATGTTAGAGTCATGAAAGAAAGAATACAAATATTCTTTCAAATACAAATACAAATATAAATAAGGCATAATAATTATTTAATTATTATCACATATTATGATCTTTATTTTGTTTTTGGTGAAGCTGGGGATCAAATCAAGGGCCTCATGCAAGGGAGAATACCTTCTATCACTGAAGTACATCTTTACCCCTGTAATGATCTTTAAAATTTGCTACATGAAAATAGAAATATTTGTTTTATTGAACTGGATAACAGTTAAATTTTAAAATATGCAGAAAAATTTGCCATTTCACCAATCCAGTCACATAGTAGATATATTTTAAGTTTTGGGAAAAATTGTTTCCTTTTTTCTGTTTCATATTCAATCTCTGCCATCAAAAAATGGTGTTTGAGTATTCGCAAGCAATTCTCAGCTTTTGACTAACAGGTTTGTTTTTCTCCCTTACAAGAAATTCACTTTCTTCAATTCTAAATTTAAAGTTACCTTTTAAGATAAATTCACTCTGAGAAATGACACTTTTCCTGCTCACAGAATTTGGATCTTGCATCTGTGTCAACGACTGCAGTACCAGTATGGGCTGCAGGCATCTTCTCATGTGGCATCTTGATAAAGGAGAAGCTTCTCTTTAGTGTGTGATGTTCTCAGGATAGAGGTCTAGAACATAAGAGGTTTAAAAAAATCGCACAGTGCATCTCACAGTCTTTACTCAAAACCTGTATGCTATTGCTTTTAACTACCTTCCGTTGCCCAAAGATGGTCACATTCAAGTCCAACATCAATGTGGAGGGAAACTGCCCAGATTCCACAAGGAGGGTGGGATGGGGCAGAAAGAACATTTGTTACTCAAAAATAAAGTGGATCAAAACTTCAGTATTTTTTCCAGCCTGTGTTTTTCCACCCCTAGGCTTTGGCATGAGCCTTGGATGTTTTTCTTTCAGCTCTTTAAAATCCTATTGGAAGACTACTTTTCATCTAATGGTTGGATTCCTTTCAGTTTTTGTCTTCACTAATTTTCAGCCATTGAAATGAAAAAGAAGTGACAAGTTAGAATCCTGACACAAGGTTCTGTATCAGTAGCAATGGCCAAACAGCATAAAGTCAAAGTTAATATTTTAGAACTTCTCTCCTACATTAGTGCTAAACTTTCTATAATTGGTTTAAACTACTCATATTATTTTCTATTTACATTTCTGATTCAAATAGTAATTCATTACTCATTAAATGACAAAGAATAAGGAAAAGATGGAATCATTCTAAAAATATAAATACATTTGAAAGTTAGAAATTCAATTTGTAAAATTCACCAACAAATGAATATTAGAATAGTAAAATCTCATGTGTAAATAAGATATTGAAAAAAAAACCCTCTACATTTTTATTGTAAATTGTTCTTTTCAACTGGAAGTGAACTCATTAATCCAATGGATGGTATTTAATAAGAACGTATATTGAGCAACCTACTAATCACAAAATATTTACATGCTTATAACAGACAATTCCAGGACCTCCCGTATTTCACAGGGTAAAGGATCAAGTTCCAATGAAATAAGGTAAGAAAATAGCAGTAATGAATATCATAGAAAACAAAAAATCAAATCTTGACTGAGTGGAAGAATTTATATGCAATTAATTGTGCTATGGTGACAGAATTAAAGATAATACACCCTTGATTACATTCTTAGAGAAAAGTGATGGATATGAAATATAACTTCAAAATTTATACAGTGACCAATAGCTATAGGAACTTAGGGGAGAAAAATTACAAAAATGTGTGTAGTACTGATAGAAAACAATATTGAAAAATATTGAAACTTATTAAAGAATACGTTGAAGTACAGAAATACATCACATTTTATATTAATTTAGTAATTGAAAGCAATACCAATAAAATTTTACGCATCTAAGAAAATACATGAAAATTAAAATGCTGAGTTTTAAAATCCTGCAGAAGAATGATAAGCATAGTTCTCTAAGCATATACTGAAATAGAAAAAAATTTGAATGGATTGCCTTAACATATTTAAGGAACAAAATTATTCTGGAATGGTTGCTTATTCATGTAGCAAAAATATGCTCTTCTTTTTTTATGTAGAAAGTAATCGAATGAATTTATAAATGTAAAATAACAACCTGCCAGTGGTTGAGTTTTTACCTCAGTGGTAGAGGGTATGTCTAGCATATGCCAGGAAAAGGGTTCCATCCCCAGCACTTAGGAAACAACAACAACAAACGCTTAAACAAACAAACAAAACTTCTGGGCCATTTTAGGAAAACCAGAGGATACATAATCAAGTTATTTGCAAACAGTAAGACTTTCAAATAAACTGTGCACAAAAACAAAAATGATAAGGGGAAGGACCAATAGAGTTTAAAACAAGAAACTCAAGAACATTCTATATAATGAAGACACATTTTGAAAAGTGACATCACAAGCCACAGGATAGGAAAACATAATTGCACTCTATTTAACTATTAATACTATTCTATGATATATACAAAGAATTCTTAGAGAGCCAAAGAACTAATGAAAGTTAAGAAAGGAGGAAGTGAGAAAAGGTGAGGAGGAAGGAAGGAACAGAGGAGGAAAGGAAAGATCTAATTGAAAATCAGTTAAGGTTGTTATGAATGAAAATCCATGTTACCAATGGTTTTATAAAATGACATACCGTTTCATATTTGTCATTTAAAATAAATAAATAACAGAACATTCTCAACAAAATATTCAAAGAGGAAGAAATGAAAAATAACAATCTCAGTCACCATGGGGAGGAACTACCCTAAAGAAAGAGTCAAACAAAGGAGAAACAAAGTTAAGCTAAAAACCCCCAAAAAGCTAAAATGACGGAGAATACAAGTCATATCTCAATAATAACCCTGAATGTAAACGGCCTAAACTCATCAATCAAAAGACATAGACTGGCAGACTGGATTAAAAAGAAAGACCCAACAATATGCTGCCTTCAAGAGACTCATCTCATAGAAAAACATGCCCACAGACTAAAGGTGAAAGGTTGGGAAAAAACATACCATGCACATGGACGGAGTAAAAAAGCTGGGGTTTCCATCCTCATTTCAGATAAAGCAGACTTCAAGTCAAAGTTAGTCAGAAGGGATAAAGAAGGACATTTCATACTGCTTAAAGGAAGCATAAATCAGCAAGACATAAGAATCATAAATATTTATGCACCAAACAATGGTGCATCCATGTATGTCAATCAGATCCTTCTCAATTTCAGGAATCAAATAGACCAAAATACAATAATACTCGGAGACTTTAACACTCATTCTCACCGCTGGACAGATCCTCCAAGCAAAAATTGAACAAAGAAACCATAGGACTCAATGACACAATCGCTAATTTGGACTTAACAGACATATATAGAATATTCCATCCATCAAAAAGCGAATACACTTTCTTCTCAGCAGCGCATGGGTCCTTCTCTAAAATAGACCATATGTTAGGCCACAAAGCTACTCTTAGCAAATACAAAAACATAGAGATACTACCTTGTATACTATCAGATCATAATGGAATGAAATTAGATATCAATGATAAAGTTAAAAACAGAAACTACTCCAAGACCTGGAGATTAAATAATATGCTATTGAATGATACATGGATAACAGAAGACATTAGGGGGGAAATTAAAAGATTCTTAGAGGTCAACGAGAATAAAGATACAACATATCGAAATCTCTGGGACACCATGAAAGCAGTGCTAAGAGGAAAGTTCATTGCAGAGAGTGCATTTAATAAAAGAATGAAAAGTCAACAAATCAATGACCTCACATTACAGCTCAAAGCCCTAGAAAAAGAGGAACAGATCATCACCAAAAGTAGTAGAAGACAGGAAATAATCAAAATCAGAGCTGAAATCAACGAAATTGAAACAAAAGAAACAATTCAAAAAATTGACGAAACAAAAAGTTGGTTCTTTAAAAAAATAAGCAAAATTGATAAACCCTTAGCCACGCTAAGGAAAAGAAGGAGAGAGAAACTCCAAATTACTAAAATTCGTGATGGGAATGGAAATATTACAACAGACACAATTGAAATACAAAACATAATAAGAAGCTACTTTGAAAATTTATACTCCAACAAAATAGAAAACCTGGAAGACATCAACAGGTTCCTAGAGGCATATGAGCCACCCAAACTGAATCTGGAGGACATACACAACTTAAATAGATCAATTTCAAGCAATGAAATAGAGGAAGTCATCAAAAGCCTACCAACAAAGAAAAGTCCGGGACCAGATGGATTCACAGCCGAGTTCTACAAGACCTTCAAAGAAGAGCTTATTCCAATACTCCTCAAGGTATTTCATGAAATAGAGGAGGAGGGAACCCTTCCAAACTCATTCTATGAAGCTAATATCACCCTGATACCAAAACCAGAGAAGGACACATCAAGGAAAGAAAATTTCAGACCCCTCTCTCTAATGAACATAGATGCAAAAATTCTTAACAAAATTTTAGTGAACCACATACAAAAGCATATTAAAAAGATAGTGCACCATGATCAAGTGGGTTTCATCCCAGGGATGCAAGGTTGGTTCAACATCCGGAAATCAATCAATGTAATTCACCACATCAACAGACTTAAGGTCAAGAACCACATGATTATTTCAATAGATGCAGAGAAAGCATTTGATAAAATACAGCACCCATTCATGCTCAAAACACTAGAAAAAAATAGGGATAGTGGGGACATTCCTTAATATTGTAAAGACTATCTATGCTAAGCCCACAGCTAACATCATTCGAAATGGAGATAAATTGAAAGCATTCCCCCTGAGAACTGGAACAAGGCAGGGATGCCCTCTTTCGCCACTACTATTCAACATTGTTCTTGAAACTCTAGCCAGAGCAATTAGACAGACCAAAGAAATTAGAGGAATACAAATAGGAAAAGAAGAGATCAAACTATCCCTATTTGCTGATGACATGATTCTCTATTTAGAAGACCCTAAGAATTCCATCAGAAAACTTCTGGAACTCATTAATGAATTCAGTAAAGTAGCAGGATATAAAATTAATGCTCATAAATCTAATGCATTTTTATTTGTAAGTGATGCATCCTCTGAGAGAGAAATTAGGAAAACTACCCCATTCACATTAACCTCAAAAAAAATAAAATACTTGGGAATCAATCTAACAAAAGATGGGAAAGACCTCTACACTGAGAACTACAGAACACTAAAGAAAGAAGTTAAAGAGCATCTGAGAAGATGGAAAGATCTCCCATGTTCTTGGATAGGCAGAATTAATATTGTCAAAATGGCCATACTTCCAAAAATGCTATACAAATTCAATGCAATTCCAACTAAAATCCCAATGACGGACCTCATAGAAATAGAGCAAGCAAGCATGAAATTCATTTAAAGGAATGAGAGACCCAGAATTGCTAAAGGAATCCTTAGCAAGAAGAGCGAAGCAGGGGGTTTCACAATACTACACCTTCAACTATACTACAGAGCAATAGTAACAAAAACAGCATGGTATTGATACCAAAATAGACAGGTAGATCAATGGTACAGAATAGAGGACACAGAGACAAACCCACATAAATAGATGTATCTCATACTTGACAAAGGAGGCAAAAACATGCAATGGAGAAAAGACAGTCTCTTCAACAAATGGTGCTGGGAAAACTGGAAATCCATTTGCAGCAAAATGAAACTAAACCCATATCTCTCACCCTGTACAAAACTCAACTCAAAGTGGATCAAGGACCTAGAAATCAGACCAGAGACTCTGCACCTAATAGAAGA
>JAJEJO010003429.1:81455-143830 GCA_020662805.1 Glaucomys volans
AAAATAATAACAGAATGTGTGACAGATACCATTGCCCTGTGTACATGCATGAATGCACAGATGGTGTGACTCTACTTTGTGTACAACCAGTGAAACAATAGCTGTACTCCATTTGTGTTCAATGTATCAATAAGTAAATTAAAAATAAATTAATTAATTAATTAAATTAAATTAAATAAATAAATAAATATAAATATAAGAAATCCCAAGAATTAGTAAGGGTGTAGACCTTTTAAGGAATATATGTTGTATTTGTTTTTGGTGGATGTAAATTGGCTGTACCAATGTAGTATGAGTTCCATGAAATTAGAGACATTTTGTCTTTTCTTTACAGGTATTTCTTATGAACCATAGTAAGTGTCGCACATAATAAGTACTTGATTTATATTTACCAAATATCAAATTTAAGCAATTTGGAAATATGTGACAAAATTAAAGTTACACATTTTTAGTCAGCAATGCAAAACATAGGTGAATACTTGAGGGACAGTCACACTCATATATTCAAGGAGATAATAACCATCACATAGTTTGTAATTGATATACTGGAAAAATACTGAAAGTTAAAAATGGAAGAAAGCAATTAACACATCATTCCTAATATTGTCTACCTCTGGCAAAAGAGAAGATATCAGGAACCAGAGGAATATAAAAATATTTTGAATTGTATCTATATTTTATCCCATAAAAGGATTCAAAGGAATTATGGCAGATACTAACTTGTGACTAAACTTAGTGGTGAGGACATATGTTTTCATTGCAACATTTCCTATGCTTTGTTTTTTTAGTTGTAATATAATTTTAAAGATGAGGAGTCATACTGGATCAAAAGCCATGAGCCACTTTGTTATAGTCCCTGCTCTGCACTGCTTGCTGTACAACCTCTGAGTTAATTTAAAACCAAAGTTAATGCTACAAGATAGTTATTCATATAGTTGATTTTTTACAATGTAAAATAGTAGATGATTTTAATTCTTCTTCATGATTCTCCATGCACAGAAGGATTTTTCTTCATTTTCTGCTTTTCCTCATTCCTATGCTAATCAGGAATTATGTTTTTACTTTTACATAATATGTACTTTTGCATTTGTTCTTATCATTATTTTCACTTTTTTTCTTAACTGCACTTTAATAAGATAGCAATTAAATCACTGCGTTTTGCCAAATAATTAATATTACCTTTGCAAGAATTGTAATAAATTGTGGGGAGTAAAGGAAAATGAGTACAAATCTTATTTCCTTAAGTGGGCATTCAATCGATGTCACATGATAAGACAAAGACCTTCCAAGATCTCAAAATCATGACTACAAGATCAATTTGATATGAGGTAGCTGCTCAATAAAAAATGTTGAGTTTATAAGAAAATGAATGAATAAATGGTCAGTCCACCAAGATGTTATAATAATTTTAATTTTCACAGTTCAAACTTCAATATTATTGTGCAATTATGCAACACTTGATCTTATTTTTAATTATCCTGTCAGGTCATCAAATGCAATCTCTACCTAAGAATATCACCGCTATGCAATCTCTACCTAAAAATATCACCACAATATTGAATATCACCACTACGTGTTTGCTTAGAAATTTCATCACAGCAATAGTGACAACTAAGTATGTTGAAATGTATCAAACATACTAAACTGATTTGGTTCTGTTTAAAAGGTTAGTTTGCTCCCAGGAAGATACCATGGCTTAAAATGGCATCCTTAATGAGACTGCAATTTATTCAATTCTAAGATGTTTACCAAGTCAATTTATCTCTTAATATTCATACATGTCCAAGTCTTTCAGTAAGGAGTAAGAATGTCTTCTCAATTCTTATATCTTGCCTCCTGACTAATCAAAGCATTTTCTGATTCAAATTGCATTAAGTGGTGCACATCAGATGAGTTCATCTATTCGTTGAATGAGGAAAGCATCCCACTGAGGACTGAGCTGAGGAATCACTTAAAGCTTTTAACTATCAAGCTGTTTTCAACCTATTTATTTTCCATGACATCAATTATCTTTTTCACAAGACTGATTTCTCAATGGTATCTTCTCCTGGTGAGGTGCATAAAAGAGGAAAAAATGAACTTCCTTTTCAATTTCATGAATCTCAATAGTTTACCCTATCACATTCTCAAACAACCATCCTACCTAAATTTACTGAAAAATAATATCACAACATATCATACTCTAATCTAGAAAGAAGGACTTTGAAGTTTTGCTTGCTTTATAAATAAAAACCTCAGGGCTTACACATCTAGACATAGACAAAAACAGATATCACATTAGAATATAATAATTTACTGTCCATTTTGATCACTATTGTTCATTTCATTATTAGAGAATCAAACTCTTATGATCTGTTACAAAATTGAACCATTTCTTTCTTTTTCTTTTTTTTTTTCAATGCTGGGAATGGAACCCAGAGCCTGGCACATAGCTCTGTACTGAACTACAGTTCTGGTCCCTGGATCATTTCTTAGTATTTGCTTTTTTTTTCTTAGTTGATTGGAGTAACATTGAAAAACCTAAGACAATAGACTATTTCTGGGAATTTATTATTGGATCTACAGTAAAGAAAAATACAATTCTATTTTAATTTAGAATCTGAATTCACAAACACTATACCAGAGGATTTCCAAATATCCAAAATTCTATACTGCATATCTCATGTTATAATTTTTTTATTCAAAGTAAAAAGTCACTTTTGTGTTCTGGACAACCTTAAAATTATTGATTTTTTGATGGTAAATCATCCCCTTTCATCCCAGTTATTTAACAGCAGTCTCACAAAATTATATTTATATTGCTTTGTATTATTCTTAAGGAACTAGTTATTCCCTCTTGTGAATCTGTAATGTTCGTGGTGACATGGAATAATGGCTTCTACCTGGGTCTGGGGCTGAGACCTATGGTGTGTAATCGGTCATACATCATGAGCAATAGAGAAGCTCAGAGGGTTATTTTGCCAGAAGAATTAATAAAGCTGATGTTTAAGAGAAACAAAACTAGAAAAACTGGCACTGATTTCTTATTAGTGTCCACAAAAATTCACACTCCACATCAACACAATTCCTACAGGGGAAAGATCAGTGGTTAAAGTTCAACCAATATCCATGTGTGTGGAGGGGGTTCATTGACAGTCGTTCATTGATGGCTTTTTTCCCCCCTTTTGGCAATAAGGATTTAACCCAGGGATGCTCTCCACTGAGCTACATCCCCAGCCCTTCTCATTTTATTATTGTTATTTTCTTTCTATTTTGAGATAGGCTCTCACTATGTGCCAATACTGGTCTTGAACTGGTGATCCTCCTGCCTCCGCTTCCTGAGTTGCTGGGATTGCAGCCATTAACTGTTTTCAGGTGACAGATTCTAAGGACTTGATAGGAAAGCAGGTTGTTATCTTCAAGAAAACTACATATAAGGAGAAGAAATGGGTAATATACTTATTACTATATCAATGTATGAAAAGGAATTTTATTAAGAAGTTTCTAATGATTTCAAAAAGGTATATACTGGTTCATATTGGGAGATAATAAGAAAACTGTAAAACAAGATGTATCTCAGAGACAAAGAACATTGTCATTATCTTATTATGATGTATCTGGATATATTTTAATTGGTGGAATGTGATTATATCGAACACTTATACATGGAGACACAACTAATTAGTAATCAATTTCTCATTTTCAAAAATAAACCTGAAAACACTGTCCTTTCCCCACTGCATTGTCTTAGCAACTTTGTTGAACTTCATTTGGCTGTATGTATGATGATTTATTTCTTAGCTCCTTTCTTGGTTGCACTGGTCTTTATATCTGTATTTCATGAGAGTAGGGTACTGCTTTTGATATGATAGCATATTAAATTTAGGAAGTGTATAACTTCCATATTTGTTCTTTTTCAACATTTTTTTTTCCAGTTGGAGGTCTCATGAGATTTCTTATGAATTTTAGGATAGTTTTTCCTATTTCTCCAAAGGGAACCATTTCTGGAATAAAACTGAATATTCACTTGCAAAAGTATGAAATTTAATCCTTACTGAATATCATATATAAAAATGAACTGAAAATGAGGGCATGACCTAAATATAAGACCAAAACATAAAAAATTCTTAGAGGAAAACAGGCCAAAATGTCAAAATATTACATGTAATAATGATTTATTGGATATAGCAACAAGAACATAGACAACAAATCAAAAAATAAATAAACTAGGGCTATCAAAATTAATAATTTCATACATCAGTGGACATTAGCAAGAGTGAAAAGACAACTCACATGTGTGAGAAAATATTTGCAAACCCCATATCTGGTAAGAGATTAAAAACCACAATATATTTGAAATAAACTTCTACAACACACCAATGAGACAAAAACTAACAACTTTTTAAAAAAATGGGCAAAAGACATGAACAGATATTTCTCCTAAAATAATACAAATGTCCAATAAATACATGAAAAGTTTTTAAACACCTGTAATCATTAGAGAAATACAACATAAAACCTCACTAAGATACCTACCCCTTTGTACCTATTAAAATGGATATTACAACAGCTACTAAAACAAAACAGAAAATACCATTGTTTTTCAGGACTTAAAGAAATCAACTCCAGTGGACTGCTGTCAGGAATAGAAGATGATTCAGTCCCTGTGGAAAACAATATGTTGGGTCCTCCAAAAATTAAACTTAGTCTTACCATGTATCTCAGCAAGGCATACACCCTAAAAAGTTGAAGGCAGAGATTGAAACAGACACTCCACACATTTTTCATATTAAAATTATTCACAATAACCAGAAGGAAAAAAATATCACTGATGTCCATTGATGGACAGAAACCAAAATTTAGTAGAAATACAATGGAATATTATTTGGCCTTGAAAAAAGGAATGGAATTTTGGTACATGTGGTGTAGATGAATTTAGAGAAATTAACCTACATAATATAAATAGATGCACAAGAATAGATATTGTACTGTTCTGTATACATGAAATAACAAGAAAAGTATGATCCATAGAGACAAAAATTAGAACAGTAGTTAGCAGGAGCCGAGGAGAGAAGACTGGAATATTGTTTTTAATGGGTTAAAAGAGTTGAAGCTTGGACTGATGGAAAGAGCTAGAGAAAAATAATGGTGATCATTAATACAATGATGGTACAACAATGAGAATATCCTTACTGCTACTTAAGAATAATAGTAAATTTTATGTTATGTATATTTCATGACAATTTTTTAATATATGAATAGAGGTTGTTTCTGAGTTCCCTGAATTTAGAAAATCATTCATTTCTTAAATTCCCTCTCTTGAAGACCTGTGTACAGTTGTTTCATTCACAGAAATAATTTTATAAATGCTTCATTTGCAACACACTTCTAAGTGATTTTTGAAAGATAACTAATACAGCATGAGGAAATAGGTGTTATTTTCTTAGCAGTTACATTTTCAATTAGCCTCTCCTGGAAGAGTAAAGATTGTCTTAATGGCTACCCTCACTACACCACTACAAAAATACACAAACTCTTGGGCAGATGTACAGATGTCTTACAAATGTAAGAGAAGTACATTTTCAAACACAATAGATTTCTCTCCAGCAGCAAACATCAGTAGCATTATTTAGAACTACTTATATGAAATAAAACTTCATACTTGAAAGTTTGATCTTTGCAAATGAAATACTAAAATATTGCTAGACAAAGCATCACTCTTGTAAAAATTCTGCTCAAATATAAGGAAATACGCAATTGTCTGTCTCATGATTTTTCTGAGTGCACCCAATATTAGAAGAGAAAAACATGTTTGAATTACATAATTCTATAATTTCCTAAAGTAGACTGAAATAAGTTATAAAAGATGTCAAGCATAGCTTAAAATAATTCCGCATGATAGAAACATATTAAAGTTGTAAGTTTGAATAAATAACAAACTATTCTGTACAATTTATACTAGTGGGCAATAAACAGAATTGATAGGGAAATTAATACCATGTCATATATAGAAATCAAGGTGATGATCTACGTTTAGGATAAGACATGTTGAAACATTGCACAACTTTGAATATCCCAAGATGTATAATTCAGTGTGACGCTTTCAAATCGCCATGCTGGATTTTTTTAAGTACATTTTATATTGTCTGTACTATAATTCATAGCAATAAATTAATAACTTTCAGGTTGTCTAACTTTTACAAAGGATGAAAAGTAACAAAAACTTAAAAAATAATTTCTCAAATGCAAAATATACTATTATATCATAGTTATTAACTATTTTCAATAATAGTTGTAGTTATGTGCTACAAAATTTTTAATAATCAGTTAAGGTCAACTGAGCATTCAGTAGGATTGCTTGTTATGGCTTTTGTTGTTTTTAGTGATAAATCTATTACTGCTTTAGGGTGTCAAATAACTTTGTTCTCGTGCTATTTTTTCCCTGACAATGTCAATGCTTTTTTTTAACACAGGGTCCTGTGTGAGTTGACAAAAATGTGAAACCAACCTAATATACTGGAACATGCATGCCTTTATTGAGTAATGGGAATCTATATGTATAAAGATAAGATGATATTCAATATGATGATTGACATAATCAACTGGGAAGAAAATGTGATAATACATATCTGACAATTGAACTAGTGATCTAATGACTTGTAGTTTTCTATTATAAAAAATCATTGAATAGTACTGTTTAGTTATTGATTAAATCACATTATGTGCAAAAGAAGTACAATAACCACTATGAGAAACCAATATGGCTTTTCCAGAACACTTTGTGAAATTTTAAAGATTTTTACATATTGGCAAAAAAGTTCAAAACACAAAGACATAATTAAAAGTTGTAAAGTGTGTGTACGGTTGGGGTGAATGATTTGTTTTCTTACTGGGATTTAAGTCCACTTGTGAAGCTGATAACTAACACACCCAAAAAGAAAGCAGAAGTAATAGGAAATTTTTCTAAATACATGAGATATCTAATAATGACTTTTAATGTTGAAAAAGAACAGCATAACAATAGACATCTTTTAAAGCAGGGTGGAAATCTCCATGAATTTGTATGCACATCCACACATAGCCTATTCTTATGGATTGAAGGAAGGTTTATTTTTCCTAAATTAAAAATGAATTTGTGGGTTTTAATAATGACAATGAAAGGAAGGCAATATCTACATGCCTACCTATATACAAGTCACTTATTCAAAGAAAATAGTTGAGATTAAAAATACTATGCAGTTTTAATCCAAGGTTAAAGCAAATTTTTAAATTTTAATATGAATAAAGTTCTCTGTTTTATTTTTCAGTAATCAAAGAGAAGCACTGGTAAGAACTACAAGGCTTCTTTTTTCTAATCTAAATTTGTGTTGCTATAGAGGCAACCATGAGGGAAAAAATTATGATTTTTATGATTTGTAATGTTTTAAATTAGTGTTTTAGTCAGCTTTTCACTGCTGTGACTAAGAGAATCAAACCAGAAAAATTGTAGAGGAGTAAAAGTTTATTTGAGGGCTCATGGTTTTAGAGGTCTTAGTCTATAGAAGCTGGTTCCATTCACTGGGACTTGAGGTGAGGCTAAACATCATGGCCAAGTGTGTGGCAGAGGTAAGCAGCTCACATGAAATCAGGAAGCAGAGAGAGAGTCCACTCGTCAGAGACAAATATATACAACAAAGTCACACCCTAATTCCCATCCTCCAGCCACACCCTAATACTTCAGTTACCACACAGTTAATCCCTATGAGGAGATTAATTCACTGATTGGGTTAAGGCTCTTACACCCCAATCGTTTCTCTTCTGAAACTTCTTGCACTGTCTCACATTTGAGCTTTTAGGGACACCTCACATCCAAACCATAACATTTAGGAATGTTTAAAAATATTCACTCATGTTATTGATAATATCAGAAAAGACTACTGTGGTTATTAATGTTTTAACAAATGAATACCATAGAAATTTCCAATTTTGAATCAAGAACCTTGGATTATTTATCCTTAATTAACTGGTATAATTCATCATATTTTTATATAAGGAATTTTTTAAATGTTTTAATATTTTAGGATAAGAAAATAAGATAAATATATGTATATATTTTAATTATCTAGGAAAAATTCAGAAACACAAACAGACCTTTAAATAATGAAAAATGCTTCTATTCATATCAACACACTAAAATGGTTGAAGTAACTTTGAAGATTACAATTTCCAGTTTCTCCAGGACTGAGGGATTTCTTTATACTATATTCTAGCCCATTAATCCTTGCTGAAGCCATGCAAAATCTTATTTAATATTTTTGAAGTAAAACCTATCAGTTAAAATTTATTTCATTTATTTTACTATTTTTAGTAGTTTAATGCTTCAACCTGCATGGCTGAACCTTAGAAAATGGCCAGGGGTGATGTCTAAGAAAGACAAACACACACTTATAGAGAGAAAGCTGGGACCAGGTGGGTCACCATCCTCTGATGGAAGAACAGTGACCCAGAGCTGGTACAGCATGTTTATTTTATGGGTTTTATCATCAAAAGGTTATTTGTGTGAATATTTCTGTAAAGCATATGGACTAGCACTTTGCAGCCCTTGGAAACATTGTGGTTATCTTATCATGTCCAGAAGTTTTTATCCCTGGTGCTGGTGTCTGCGCTCAAGGCCAAGACTGATGGAGTTTCCTGTCCGCACAGAGCTTCCTCAGTCAGGGCATCACCATAGCAGCTGGGCAATCTTGACCTGCACTTTGCATAGAAAGTTTTTAGAGCAAGCTCAGCCACACCATGAGGTAGTCAGAGACCATGATCCACGTAAGTCACCTCTCTCCACAGTTTTAGTTGTCATTAATCCCTGTATGCTAATTGAAGCTTTAAATGTGTAATTATGTTCACTCCATCTTTGTTTTTCACAATAATATGAAGGATTTTTGTGTTCTCTTTTGTAGGTTCACAATCATGTTATCTTCATGTTTTTTATTAATATATATTTTGACTCTAACTTTTTTATTTATTTTTAATTTATTTTAAGAATTCTTTATGACCTGCTTTAGAGAAGGGTTCATCTGAGGCAATATCTGCTAGGTGCTTAGAAGTTCCTTGAACGATTTCCAAATCCTGATATTTTTTTCTTCTTGACTTCATATGAGTAGTGAATTTTAACTATAAAACTCCATCGGGATAAATATTTGAATTGTAGTAGGCCATTTTCATTGGTGAAAACCACAGTGTTATGTACATGACCAATCCAAATAAACAACTTTCCCTTATCCACATCCTCCTCTCCCCATCCCCTGTTACTGGGGATTAATACCAGGGACACTTTATACCTGAGCTACTTTCTTAGGCCTTTTTACTTTTTGTTTTGAGACAGGATCTCACTTAAGTTTCTGACAGAGAGAGATCAGTTGTAGATGCTGCCCTTGAATTTACAATCCTCCTGCTTCCACCTCCAAAGTAGCTGTGGTTACAATCATGTGCCAACAGGCCTCGCTCCAATATATATATATATATATTTTAAATAAAACACCAATAGTTAGTTCTCTTTTAGACTGACCTGCACTCAGGCCCTTCAGGCCCATCTTAGTCTGTGGTTTAGACCTTTGCGGTTTTAGTTACAAAAAATGCCAATTTAAATCCAAGATCTGTCATGAAACTTCATGGTGCCACATGAACAGTTCCATGCTCCCAATCTGGGAAGATATGTGAAAACACTTTCTGTTTGATTGAACACTCCAAAATCAAGACTTAACAATATAAGAGTTTGACTTCTTAAAAGAGAGCCATTCTAAAACTACTGGATGGTCAAAAGGGAAATCACAGTAAAAATACTAGCATCAGAAAGCAAAGGAGGACCAGTGTTGGCAAATGCCTGTGATCCTAGCCACTGGGGTCAGAAGTATCAGGTGCAGGAAGTGTGCAAGTTCAGGCCAGCCTGTGTAACCTAGAGAAATTCTGTTTTAAAAAGGAAAGAAAGGAAGGAAAGAAAAAAAGAAGAGAACGAAGGAAGGAAGGAAGGAGAAGAAAAGTAAAGAGAACAGTTCAATAGATTTGGGGAATTGTAAAGCAAAGAGATCAATTTTGGTTCATGGTCTTGGAGATTCAAAATTAAAGCGCAGCATATGGTGTTTGGGGTGACCTTCCTCCCTGCAGGGCCTCAGGGTGGTGCGGATCTTGCCTGGAAAGAGACGTGGAGCTTGGTTGTGCATGTGTCTTCTGGTCTCTCCCCTTGTTCTGAAATCACTGGAATTCCAACATGAGGGCTCCACCCTGTTGAGCTTATCTAATCAACTCCTTAATAGTAAACACGATCTACCTGTAAACACCAACCTCAGAGCATGTTTTCCCCTTCCTTATAATTAATGTGGAAATTCAATGTCAACACATGAAATATTTGGAGATGCACTCAATCCATATGCAAAATATAGAATGAGTAAACATGTTCAATGGCTTTTTTACATGTTTGTTTACTATTTTTGCATTTGACCTACCAATTGGTAGAGAGGAATTAAATTTCCAGGTAGTACCCCAGGACAGAATTTAATATTTCCAATTATATCAGGGAATATGACTTAGGGTATGAGGAGCTCCACTGATACCCCACTGTGAATATTCCATGCTTGTGCCTTACCTCCCATCTATAAAGCCTTAAATAATTAACTCCAACCTCAGAGAGTTTGGGAGACCCCAGGTGAAACCCAGTATCAGGGTAACCCTTTTATGCCTTAGCTACCCTTTCCACACATGTCTCTGGCATAAAAACGCCTGACATTCTTACCAGATAACTGATAATTTTGAACAAAATATTTTATATTTTATCCAGAATATTTCATTATTTTAGATAAAGGGCTACTCTGGGTAATAAACTGAAATATTAGTGTATTAATGGGAATGGCTGTCCAGGTATATGTTTGTTTATATGTTTTAAGATTAAAGTTGTTTGCGATGAATTAATCAATGAAATTTTCAGTGTTCTTCACCAGCTAATTATTTTGTATTCATTTTAGAAGCAATTTAAGGTTAATATTATCATTGAACACAATTATATTAATATTCAAACAGTAAAATAAATGTTGACAACATATTCTCCAAATAAAAAGGAATCCAAAAATGTGTGAATGCATGTGTATACTGTCCATCAACTTGCCATGCAAAGGCTCAGATTGGGAATATGCTCTACTTTTGGCATTTTTGTCTGATTTAACCTTAATCCTTAAGAAGGACAAAATACATATGTATACATATGTATGTATACATATATGTATATATATATATATATTTTTTTTTTTTTTTTTAAGTAATAGCAAAGACAAGAAAATCTGTAGACCTGGGCTATGGTGAATTTTCTATCTTTATAATGTATAACTTTGTATTGTTTCTTCTTAATTATACATGACAGTAAAATTCATTGAATTATAACTATTTAAGTATGGAATATATCTTATTATAATTAGGACCTCATTCTTACAGATGTACATGATGGTGGGATTCACTCTGGTGTATTCATATAAGTACATAGGAAAATTATTTCAGATTCATTCCACTGTCTTTCCTTTTCTTATCCCCCTCAGTTCCTTTCATTACCCTTTGTCTATTCTACCAAATATCTATTCTCCCCGACCCCCAGTCCCTTGTATGATGGGTAGCTTCTACATATTAGTGAAAACAGTTGACCTTTGGCTTTCAGGACTGACTGACTTCCCTCAGCATGATAGGCTCTAGATCCATCTATTTACTTGCAAATGTCATTAAGTCATTCTTCATTATGGATGAATAATACTCCATTGTGTATATATACCACATTTTCTTTACCCATTCATCAGTTGAAGGGCACCTCGGTTGGTTCCATAGCTTAGCTCTTGTGAATTGAGCTGCTTAAAACATTGATGTGGCTGCATCATTCCAGTATTCTGACAAAATCCATTATTCTTCAACATGTATTTCATTCGCTGAACTGAAGAATTTCTTCTGCTTCTGTTTATACATTTTTTTAACAGGTATTTTTAATTAACTGGAGATAAAGAGTAAGGAAAACCTTCACTAATATAATTTGCAAGCTATTTATCATGGAGCAAATCAACGAAGCTTAGATGGAAGACTTCTAATCTTGTCCTCTCTCACAATGTTACAGAAGAAGAGTATTTTGCAAATGTAATATGTTGTGTTATTTTCATCATTAAAACTTTTGAGTATTTAGTTGCACAACTTATACTTAGTAGACCAATATATTGCAGTGTTAATACTGATAATTTGAAAATGTTCCTCTAAAAGTATATGTACATCTAGTTAATGGGTGGGTAAGTGACAAGGGACTGAACTCCCCTGTGTTCACACTGTCACTCTTACAAATCAGACACTTCTATGAAATTTCAATATTTGACCTACCTATTAATTTATTTTAGATTAAATCCATCTTTTTCTATATGTATCTATATATTCATTCATATATATATGATACATTTTATTTATATGGACTTTTTATGTGAGATCCTTTCAAATCCAGATTAACAATGTATCAGGAGCCTGCATGACTTGTCACAGATGACTATATTTCACCATTAGTGTTTTCTTAGAAATCATTGACTTCCACGAAGTTGTCTAGCTCAGGGATTTATGAGCTTTCTAATAATGTCATAACAATTTCTAACATTCACATAGAGTGGAAGCTATTCAGCAAAGATGCTTGCTGGGATGTGAACATTATGACTTTTCCTAATGCACTCCCACATTTTCCACCCACATATTTTCTCTGTGTTATTTCAGAGATGAAATTGGAACTACAGTCAAGAGTTCATAATTGAAGTGCCATTGTTATTCAGTGTTTATATTGTACCCCAAACAATGATCAAAGATTAACTGAAGGTCAAGGGACCATGGGATAGAAAACAACCAAACACACACATGAAGCTGACAATTAAGGTTAGCAGCATGTAATAAGTGGGAAAATTCCTTCTTAGCAATGGAGTATCCACTACAACTGAATGTGAAAATCAAAGCATAGTGGCAGAAATTAATTTGCTCATATCGTAAGCATTTATAGCAGTCACAATATCAGGCAAGTTCATAGAGCTCAAAAGCTGCAAACACAAAAGACTTATTAAGGCCATCAAGTTCATCTGGCACTCAGTGAAATCTTGTGTGGAGTAAGAGTGATGGATGGCTCTTATTGTTAGTCCTCTCTAGTTTGCAGTATTTTGAGAAACAGGTATTTGCTTGTCCTTCTTTCAGTTCACTATGGTTCCAAACTAACACATAGCTTTCTTCACAAACATACCCACGTGTGCTCCTAGAAATCCAGAAAAATATGCTTCTTCCTCAAACATAGCCAGTTTTGACTTTTGTGCATACACCTTTGAAAAACTTTGCTCACTGTGAAAATGGTCTCCCTTGGATTTTCCGACAGCCTTTCCTTCAGTTTCCTAAGTCGTCAAAAAGGCTATAAAGTTCATGATGCATTTTCTCAACTTCCTCATTTTTAATAAATTCATTTTTAATAAATTTTACTCTTTTATTTTGAACTTAATTTTAATTTGAACTTAATTTTAGAAGTACTGAGAAATTGCAAAAATAGTAAACAAATCTTTATATCTATTTTCCATTTTTTCAGTTGCTAATATCTTTACTATAGCTCAAAGTAAATTAATATTGTTTCTCACTATTAATAAAGCAATAGGCTTTATTCAATATTATAATTTTCCTTTATTATCTTTATATTAAATACCTATAATCAAATATATGAGACTGGATTTCATAGACTGAAGTGATGTGAAAGATATTTATAAAAATCTATCTTACGATATTTAAAGTCATAGTTTTGGAAGAGATCACTTAGGAAGTGAGTGCAAATACAAAACAATATATCAACATATTGATCATTGGAGTCACTCATTATTTAGAAATCGGGAAAATGAGAATTCATCAAAAATTTTGAAACTGAGTGGAAAATCTATTAAATGTTGAAGTAAGGCAAGTGTTTAGGCTCTCATTTAAAGCCAAATCAGAAAAGGGGTGTGTGTGTGTGTGTGTGTGTGCATGTGTGTATGGAGAGAGAGACAGAGAGAAAATATTGATGACGCAGAAAATAATTGATCACCACTGTGAAAAAGAAATCCTTGATTAGAAAGTATGGAATTTGATCCTGTGTTGACAAAGCAAATGTAGAATATTTATTAATTTTAATATAAGGAAAAGCTGCATTTAGGTATAGACCCAAGTAATAGATACAGAGGGTGGGAATAATTTTAGGAGCATGGAGAAATTTTTCTCCGTTAACTTTTATGTTTTTACAGCAAAACATAAAAGCTAGATTACTAGATCTAAGTTAGGACTTACAAGTTGTATCTGAAAATAGAGGTACTTAATACAAGCATTTTAAAGAAAGAAAAATAAAATCCTAGCGATTTAATGCAATTTAGTATGTTCCTCATGTACAAATTGAATAATCTTATTTAAGCTAATCTACTACCGGAATGTCTTCCAAATGTTCTTGGATCCAGCCTCTGTCTGATACTAGCTCCATCCATGTCAGCAGAGGATTCATCAGGGTTTCAGGAAAGCTCAATTAACAGAATATTCGCAAAGAATAAATGCTTTTAATTGTATCAGCCTACACGTGATGCAAGATGTGTCTTCAATCATTATCTGGATCAAGTTCCTTCTATCCACCTAACTACAAGGGAAAGGAATACGTTTACCTCTACAACGAAGAGTAGACAGGGCTTTTATGAGCATATAGTTCATTTTTGCTACAGTAGAATTGAAAGTTGAGATCAAAGGGGTAACACGTTAAGCTATAAGAAAAATGCAAAATTACTAGACACAGAAAAACTGCTGAGCCGCACTAAAGTCTTCTTTGAGGTTTGAAGTTCTAAAGTGAAATCACTTAATATGGTTTGATATGAGCTCTTAAAGGTGTGAACAAGGTTTTAAAGTTTATCAGTATGTGATGTTTCTGCCTGTGGGAAAAGGTAAAAGATTTGGATTTAGTCATATTAGAGTTTTTCCTGGAAGATTCAAGTGAGGGAGGCAGGAAAGTTGAGGAAATAAGCCAAGGAGGGGATTTTAAAATGGGTGATCTGTACAGACAGGAAGTAGTATAGTACGGAGTTGGAATGTCTCCCAAAGGCCCTTATCTTCAAGATTAGGTCTCTGATCTAGAGTCTACCTGATCATGATTGTAAACCTCCAAAACTGTGAGCCAAAATTAATGTTTTCTCTTTAGAAGTTAATTCTTCTTAGAAATTGATTACAATGACTCCAAACTGACTGACACAGTAGTGAAGTTCCTACACTTAGGTATAAAAATGACAGATGAGTTGAAGGAAAAGAGGAGAAGATATTGGAAAGGTCCTGTACCTGAATATTGAAATAATTATGAATCATGACATAAGAAATAGAGAAAGAAGCCTTGATCTGGGTACTAAAATATTTCAGTTTTGAAAGACAAGTAATCTAAGGAACAGTGGATCATTAGATGAATTTCAAATGAGTTTGATGTTTTATAGTAGATAATTGTCAAGTATCAAAAGAGCATTAAGAAAGACATCTATTTTACCTTCAGAAAAAATAAGCATTAGAAGACAGAAAGAAAAGCACTCTAAAGTCACGGTAACAATGATAAATTGATGAAGGAACACTGTACATATAGAAATTGCTGATGAAAAAGCATGGATTTGAAAATATTTCACAAAGACTCATGATTGTCTGGGGGCATGAGTTTGAGTCAGATAAAGAGATTTACCGAGTTATTCCAGGAAGGGGTCTTGTTGATGAAGGAAAGTAATTAATTTCAGCAGCTCTGAGCAGTTAGCTGTTATTTCATCTTTTCCTTACTATCCCTGGAGCAAAATGCCTTTGAACGCACATGAGTTTAAACTTACAAAGATAAACACACTGACACATATCTACACAAACAAATAAAGGAGGGATGATCTGGCATGAAAATTGCATCCACCATAATTAAGATGCTTACATATAAATCAATAAAAATATCAAATGCATCATAAAGGTCAAAATATGTCAATAAACAAAGGAAATAAATTGAGTTTGTTTACACTTTAGAGATTTTGTTTTTGTTGATGATGTTTTTCAACAATAGTATTATCTGGAATATAGACACATTATTATCTGAATCTAAATTAATGAGTCCCTTTCTCATGATTATAATCATTAGTAGTTGGAAATACAAAAGAATTCTCTTAAAGATTGAAAACTCTCCAAAATTATAATATTCTTGTACAATGAACTAATTCTATTATTGCTCCAAAGATAGAAAAGTATGGTTAAATTAGATGAAGGAGTAATTTAGAGCAGAGTTAAGACAATAGTATAGAAGGTAGTTGAATGACATGTCCTCCACAGTTTGGAATTGAAATAGTTGAAGAACTGTTACTCAGTGAGGTGACTGAGGGAATGTACTGAGTTTCAATAATGGACAGTGAGGGATTTGGAGAGACTTCAAAACTATGGCTACTAAAACAGCAATAGAATGCTCTGAACTTTCACCCACAGTGCTGGGGGCAGATGGGGGCAGTGGTCACACAAAGGAAGAGAAAGAGACATATTTGACAAAACTTGTTACAGAAACAGTGGCAGACAAAGTAATTTACTAAAGTAGTAGTAGGGTACCATATGAGAAGTACTCTGTTGTTTGCAACATGTAAGTGGAGAACAGGGGCAAGGAGCCATCTTGGTGCGCTCACACTTTAGCTTGCACCTAAGGGAAACATAATCCCCTGAATCTTCATTTCCCTTGAAGATTGCAACAAATAGAGCCTGGGGGAATGGCCCAGTAGTCACTTAACTGAAACCTAAAGCCAGTGAAACTCATTGGTCAGACCAGAAGAAATGATCTGGGTCTACACTCCCAGCTGGGTACACACTGCTTATTTTCTTGCACTGAAGACTCATGGACACACACAGGGCACCCTACCCACTGGAGGCTATTTGTTCCCTGAGTAAGGGAAACATCAGGGCAGTCCCTATATAATAACAAGGGTTATGATATTTCCCAGGTCAACCATGGAATTTTCAGAACCAGCTGTGTCCACACTGAAGAAGGACTTTGTGATTAACCCCAGTCCCATGGTGACTTTCCATATATACCAAAAAATCCTCATAAGCACACAAAACTACTGTATGTGCCAGGGAAGGATTTCAATTGCCAGGTTGGAAATGGCAGAGCCCAAAGGGGTCCCACTACATTAAGGCCTGCAGCAGAACATCAATATCCAAAATGGTATGTACCAGAAAACTGATTATTAATGCTTATATCTAGAACATTGGTAAATCCAATTTTATAAAACAGACACTACTCAACATAAGAGAACAGATAGATCCCAAAACAATAATAGTAACTTCAAGACTCCACTATAATAGGTCATCTGAACATAGGACCAAGAGTTAGTGAAGAGTCAAACAATACTCTGGATCAAATGGACTTAATAAACATTTGTGGGATATTTCATTCAACAAGGCCAAATATATTTTCTTTTTCAGCTGCTCATGGAACTTTCTCAAAAATAGGTAATATAATAGGCAATAAATCATTTTAAAAGCAAATACAAATACTGAGATAATTTTGTGCATCTTATCAGATCACAATGGAATAAAATTAGAAATCATCAGCAAGAAAAGTACAGAAAGTATACAAACAAGTGGAGATTGCACTGTAAATTTTTGAATGATGAGTGAGTCATCAAAGAAATCAAGAAATCAGGGAAAAAATTCAAAACTTCTTAAAATCAAATTAGTATATAAACACAACATATAATTTCTGGAATGCAACAAAGCTAGTTCTAAGAGGGGTGATTAACTATGTGCACCAATGTAACAATATCAGAAAGATCTTACATATATAACCTAAGGGTTCATTTAAAGAAAACAACAGACTAATTCAAAAAAAGCAGAAGGAATGAATTGGTCCTCTGAAAGGATAAACAAGGTAAGTAAACCCTTATCCAAACTAATCAAAGGAAAGAGAGAGAACTTCTAAAATAGTAAAATCAGAGATTGAAAGAGAATATTACAACAGATACCAGTGAAATCTGAATATCACTAGGAAATATTTTGATAATTTATATTTGAGTCAATTGGAAAATCTTGAAAAAATAAATTTCTGGAGACATACAACTTATGAAATTTGAACGAAGAGGATATACAAAACTTATACACACCAATAAGAAGTCAATGAGGTCAAATCAGTAATAAACAGTCTCCCAACAAAGAAAAGCCCAGGACCAGATGGATTCATGCTAAATTTTACCAAACCTTAAAAGAAGAATAAAAGTCAAAACTTATTAAATTATTCATGAAATATTAAGAGAGGAGACACTTGCAAATTCATTTTATGAACCCCATATCACATGAAAACAAACTGGATAAGGATTCATCAAATGAAGAAAATTATAGACCCATATACTTGATGAACAGTGATGCAAAAATCCTTAACAAAATTCTTGCAAATAATATTCAAAAACATAATTAAATGATTGTACATCATGATCATGTTGGTTTTATTCCCAGGATGTTGAATCATCCTTGCATCCTGGGAATAAAAATAATCATAACATACCATGTGTATAGAATCAAGGGCAAAAATTGCATAATCATCTAAATAGATTGAGAAAAAGGTTCAACAAAATTTAAAACCACTTTATGACAGAGAGAACGTACCTAAACATGATAAAAAAGGCTACATATGAGTAAGTCAAAAACAGCAGCATAGTAAATGGAGAATACTTAAAAGCATTTCCTCTAAAATCAGGAAAGAGGGAAGGATGTCCACACTTACCATTTCTACTCAATATGTTAATCAAAATTTTAACCAGAGAAATTATAAAAAGAAAGGAAAAAAGAGATTATACAGGAAGGGAAACAATAAAATTATTCCTGTTTTCAAATGATATGATCCTAAGTTACAAAATGCTGAGGGTTCCACCAGAAGACATATATCTGTTAAACAAATTTAGCAAACTATACAAGATCAATGTACAAAAATGAATAGTTTTTATATACAACAATAATGAACCTGCTCAGAAAGAAATTAGTGAAAGAATTCCATTCATAATTGCTTCCCCAAAATAAAATATTTAGGAATAAGTCTAACCAAGTAAGTGAAAGGAATCTACAATAAAAAATTAGAGAATTATGAAAAAATTGAAGAAGTCACTAGATGGAAATACCTCCCATGTTCATTTAATGACTGAATTAATATTGTTAAAATGGTCATGTTACCAAAAGAGATCTATAGGTTCAATGTAATACCCATCAAAATGCCAATGACAATCTTCATAGAACTAGATAAAATGATCCTGATATTCACATGGAAGAGTAAAGACTCAGAATAGTTGAAGCAATTCGGAGAAAAAGAACAATTGGAGTCATCACTACAAGAATTAAAAATTTTTAAAAAATGGGCAAATTAATTGAATAGGAATTTCTCCAAAGAAATGCAAATGGCCAATAGTTAGATAAAAATAAAATTATCAACATGTTTTGTTACTAGGGAAATGCACATGAGAACTACACCGATATTCCATCTACCTCCAGTCAAAATGGCAATCAGCAAGAATACAAGTAACAATAAATCCTGGCAAGAATTGGAGAGAAAGAAAGACTTATATGTCTTTGGTCTAAATGTAAATTCATACAGCCACCATGGAAATCAGCATGAAGTTTTCTCAAAACACTAAAAATAAAAATAACAGATGATTTATTTATGCTAATCCTTGGTATCTATTCAAAATAATTAAACTCAGCGTACTTTGAGATATATGCATATTCATATTTATCATCATAGAATTCACAATAGCCAAGCTACAGAATCCATTTAAGTGTCCATCAACAAATGACTGGATGAATGAAATGGATTATATATTCACAATAAAATTGTATTTGGTCATAAAGAAGAGTTAAATTATGTCATTTGCAGAAAGATACATCATTATGGAGAATATCATGTTAAGTGAAATAAGCCAGACTAAAAATGACAAGTATTGAATAATTTCACTCATACATAAATGATTGAGGGAAAAGAGAAAAGACATCATAAAAGCAGAAGAAAGATTATTAGGGTAGAGTACAACCAGGGGGAGAAAGGAAATGAGGGTTATGGGATATAGTATAGAGTAAACTTGATCACATTGTGTCATATATATTTGCCAGTATGCCACAATGAAACCCACAATTCTCTGCAATAAATATGCACCTACTAATTAAAAAATGAAGAAATATTATAAGTGCACATGTAACCACGGTTTTAATTAATGTTTGTGTTAATTCATCTTATTAGTGGGATGCTAAAAATATTATATGGTCCTTAGATAAAAATAGTAATAATGGAAAATATAAATATGTCATTAATATTTAAATAACACTGACAGAATAGTGTGGTAGGCTTTACTTATCACAATCCCTTTCCAACTCCAGTTGGTTGTATTGTAATACTTATTTTGAAAATGCAATTTACTCCAAGTTGATTGATACTGTAGGGAAATATTTCAGTGAAATTAAGTTTTTGTATTGGATTCTGTGCAAATTTCCTGAGAAACATGAACTGGACACTGAAAACTGTACCCAGAAGAATTAAGCTATGTAGGTATTACACAAACAGCAAACACATCTTACCTCTGTCTCTCAGTTCACAGAGCATATTAGAACTTTCCACTGTTGAATGTTCATATCCACCCCACAAATCCAAATGTTGAAATCGTAACCTCCTGTGTGATGGTATTAGGAGATAGGGTTTTTGGGGATTGTGTCAATCATGATGAAAGGGCTCTCATGACTTGGATTAGTGTCCTTGTAAAAGAGGCCCCTGCAAGACCTTCATCGCTTCTTCACAGAAAAAAGGCACCACTTTGAGTCCTCAATAAGCCCTTCAAAAGTGGGTCCTTAGTATGTGCTGAAGCCATCAGCACCTTGATTTTGCCTGTGTGTCTAGAGACTTTTTCCAAATCTCTAGAAATATAAGAAATAAATTGATTTCATCGAAAGTGTTAGTCAACTTATTTTTTCACTGTGACCAACTTCATGAGAAAAACAATTTAAAGCAGGAAAGATGTTTTGTGGATTGTGGTTTTAGAGGTTTCAGTCTATGGTCAGCTGGCTCCCTTGTTCTTTGGTCCATGAAAATGCAGAAACAATATGGTGGAAACATGGGGCAAAAGAAAGCTGATAACTTCAAGGCAAACAGGAAACAAGGAGGAAGTGAGGGACCAGAGACGAGATAAAGTATGGAATGCATGCCCCAAGGACCTAAGGTCTCTAACTCGATTCTATCTCCTGAAATTTCCACCACCTGCCAGGAGTCCATTCATCTATAAATGGATTAAACCATTGATAATATCAGTACCCTCATTATCCACTCACTTTTCCAAATCCCCACCTCTGAACATAGCTCCATTGGGGATCAGTTCTTCAAATCATGAGCCTCTGGGGATATGTTCTAAATCCAAACCATAACACCCAACTTAAGGAATTTTGTTAAAATAGCGTGACAGACTAAAGCAGTTCTATTTCAATGACTGTGCTTCCAACTACTTAACAAGATGTGATCATCCTATTCTTATTTTTGCAAGTAAATTGTAGATTTCTTTAAAGATAAAGTGCCAGTGTTTTTTATGATGTTTATATATTTCTTAACTATGAAACTGGTCTACTTGCTTTATTCTACATTCTAAAATGCTCTTTGTTTTATGTCACTGATGAATTTTTCAGTGCTGCTCCCAACCCTACTTCTTCACATACGTCCTGTGATTTGTGCTTCATGATTTTATCTGATATGAAAATTTGCATTTCTCAGTCTTTTTTCACTGATTGGGCATGATCTCAAAACTTACTTCGGCTAATGGTCTATACACAGATGCAACCTATAACTTCTGGGAGAGCAAGGTTCAAGACTACATAACTGCTTCTTATCCTGTCTCATCAATGTGGGAAGCAGTTTGTTCCAGAAGGTGTCAATACAGAAGGAACCCTATAAACTAGATCATCATGTGCCTACATGAAAAATACCTTCTTAAAACAACAAACAAACAAACAAAAAACCCTTTAAGAACATAATCAGATTTTACATGAAAGAAAAAACTAAGAAAAAAAATTATAATGCTAAAAACCTGAGATATTGATAGTTTCTTATTGAAACAATGTTTATAGTATTTTGACTTGGACAAAAGTAAATCTATTTTTATGGCATTTGAGCATAGGATGTTTCACCATGCATCCATTTTTGGGTTTTCAGTATTTGTTTTTATTAAAAATTTACTTTAATACATACAAAATATTCTGCACCAGATGTTGCATAGCTTTTATTAAGTACATCACAATAAATATGCCTCCCCCTTGCCCTCCTTTGCACTAAGCATCAGGCCAATTGCCACATACCGTGCAAATAATCCAACATTTCACATAAGGATGAGGAAATATTTTGCTTTGTTTATGCAGAAAAAGAGGCAGCTGTCCTCCTTTCCTAAGAAAGCTATTTCCACCTCTGGCCAGTTAGTAAACAGATAAATCTTTCCAGCACCAGATAGCCCCTTGCAACTCTTCCTTTTGTACCTAGAGATGTGTCTAACTTCCCTGGCTTGGTTGTTCCTTGAATGCTGAAGGATATTGAAAACAAAAAACCCCAGGAGAAAGGGGAACAACAACCCCAGGAAGAAAGGAGGACAATGAGTCCCAGGGAGCAAAGGAAGCAATGGACTTTGGGCTTTCACCATTTCCCAACAAGAATGGGCTTTGAAGTTTCACAACTGCTCCCCCTGACTTGGACTTTGAACTTGCACAACTATTCCTTCTGACTGCCTAACGGACACATTTTGCTATGAACCAAATTTGACTTAAGCCTTATAAAAATCAGAGCCCTCTAGAGTAACCAGTATGCCATTTTCTTTCCTGAAAATGTACCTTTCAGCCACTTAATAATAAAAAGCATCACCAATACATTGAGCTCTGTCCCCATTTCAGTTATTTTTGCTCAAACATACCAAGAAAGATAGTCACTACTGTCCTCCTGACATTTTGAAAGTTTAATCTAGGAGACTAATCTGGGCTGTAACTATTTCCATTCTTCTAGGGATGAATGGATTAGTGCTCATGTGAAAGTGTTTGAAAGAGTGTCCTAGTGCCTTTTGCCCTTCCTTTTTTATCATGTGAGAAAGTAGCAAGAGGTACCATCTTGGAGTCAGGGAGCAGAATTTACCAGACATCAAAGATGCTGATAGCTGGATTTTAGATTTCCCAACCTCTAGAATCATGAAAGATAAATTTCTATTATTTGAAAAATCACCCTGTCTGTGTTATCTTGGTACACTACACTGAATGCGTGAAGACAAAATATAAATGTAAATTAAAGAGATACACATGATAAATATAAATGTATTCACTTTTTAAATGCAAAACAAGTTCCAGAATAAAGACAAAAAAAGTGTATATATTTATCAAATTTTCCTCAATACTTACAAAATATTCTGTTCTGTGTATATATATACATATATACATACACATATATGTACATATATATACATATATACATATATATATTCATATATGTGTATATATATACACATATATGAAGAAATAATGGCAAGAAGTTGCCAAGAAAAAATGAAAGGTGCAAGATGTTATACGGACAAGATTAATGGTATATCAAACAATGAAAGTAAGAAATAATCCACCACTAAAACAATATGATCAAATTAAAACTATCAAAGACAATGATGGGATTCCAAAACCTTGCAAAGAGGAAAATTTATAAATTGATAAGAATTAGATATAAAATGTTCTCTTGCAAAAACATTGAAATATGGCAAAGGAAAATAAATCTATGACTTTATAACCAAAAAAATGATAAATGTGAAAGCAAAGTGAAAGATATACCAAGAGTCATATTGACTTGGAAATTTAACCAAAGTATTTTTTGAAAGTACTATTGTAGGAAAATATAGAAAGGGAAGGGAATGTAACAGGAAATGATAAGATTCTCTTCTGGGCAGTTAAGTTAAACACAATTTTTAATTGTTTCAATAAGCAGATATAACAGCTAATATAAACTTTAAAATACTAAAACAAAATATAATAAAATTGTATGTTTATAATTATATACATTGAATAAAAAGATAAGTGTGCAACTAATGAAAATAAATTCTATGTGATCACAATATTATGGGTTCAGGGTTTGTCATAGTGCATGCTACTATTACCAGTGCAATGGACTAGGTGGCTTAAACAGCAAGCATTTATTGCTTTCAGTTATGAATGCTATAATGTCCAATAGACTATATATCATTAAAAATTAAGAATATATCTAATAATCATGAAAATATAGGCATCTAATAAAATATCCTCAAAATACATCAAGCAAAAATTGGCTCATCATACCAAGAAGTAGAGAGCTCAAATTTCAAATGTTATCAATACTACTTTCATCAAGGATATTACAAGCTGATAAGAACGAATTATCATAAATATTTGAATAACTGAAATACTAACATTAATGTATTTTTAAAACATTCATCCAAGTTGGGCATAGTGGTGCATGTCTGTAATCCCAGCAGCTCAGAAGGCTTAGGCAGGATAGTAACTTCAAAGCCAGCCTCAGCAACTTAGCAAGGTCTTAAGAAACTTAGTTGGATCTTGTCTCTAAATAAAAATTAAAAAATTTAAAAATAAATAAATAAATAAAAGGGCTGGGGATGGGGATGTGGCTTCTGGTTAAGT
This sequence comes from Glaucomys volans, assembly GCA_020662805.1. Lineage (NCBI taxonomy): Eukaryota > Metazoa > Chordata > Mammalia > Rodentia > Sciuridae > Glaucomys > Glaucomys volans. Next base: position 106,137 of record JAJEJO010003429.1, read on the forward strand.
CCCCCAGGTTCAATCTCTAGTACAAAAAAAAAATAATAATTCATCCAAGATATGTCTGCAGTACTGTTCTAGTAAGAAATATGATTCAGATTTTTCCACAAGTTGCTGCTAAATGAAGTGAACATAAAATACTATCTTACAAATAGGGAACACCTAATGATTGATTACATGTGAGGAACAGGGATCATGTTTTTACTTCCAAATTGATCTGTACCTTAGAATACCCAAAATAACGTGAAAGAATGTCAAAATACTAGAGAATTAAATGGAGCTACTCCTGATCTAAGAATTAATTATTTAGTATATTTGTTCTGAAATGACTATTAAATAAACATTTTCTCTCGAAAGTGTTAATTTTGTTAGAATATTTCAGTGCTCCCAAATGAAAAATAAATATCAGCAACTGATATTTCAAATTTTAATCAAAAAAGAATTTGTGTATTGTATCCCTCCCGAAAAGAATGAATATTTTACTTTTATCATAAACATGTTGTTTGCACCTGCAGTTTTTAAAACTGTTATTACTCATATGCATGGCAATAGATAGGATCCCTGTTTTTTTCTTATTCTTGATTTCTTTGTGACTTGGCTCCAGTTAACCTTTGCAACTTGTTCAATGAGAAACTGCAGTGAACTGTATCACCATACACAATTAATGGTTGAGCGGCCTATAATAAATGAAAATGCCAACACTGCTTAGCAATTAGCTTATGGATCATCTCCAACCACTTAGAAACTCTTCCATCTGCAGCATTTAACCATGCTGGGTGATTTAAATTATACTTAAAGCAAGAAGCAATATTCAATTACTAGTGGGTTCATTGTGTGGGATTGTCACCATTATGATTAACAGTCCTTATGAAAAACAATTAATTTGGTATCTTATTGCTAGGTCAACTATAAAAGCTAATTATCTTGAAGAAAGCATTATGTTTATCAGCACATACTCCTTTAAATGTTTGATCTAAAACACTGTGATCCCTTTAAGAACAAGTTGTAAAACTTAAGTATGAAAAATGTATCTCTCATATTAATTTAGGATTTAAAAAAGTGTTGTCACTTGAATACAGTGACAGGAAAAAGGAACAGGTAAAAGGGAAATAAAGGCTTCAATTTACACCGAAATCAGGTGTGTTCTCATATTTCAAATCTGACTTTGGGAACTCAATTACTCACATTCAAGGGAAGAATTGCAGCTAGACAAAGGCGTTTGACTTAGCACAGAAGAGTTTAAATATCAAAGAGACTTCTCATTTTAAACCCTGCAGCACAAACCACAAATAACTATCATATCTCACCCATTGAGTTAAAAAGGACATATGAAACAAAGCAACACAGCCTTTTTCACCAAATGTTTCTATTAGGGATATAAAAGACCTTTTCTTGACTTATTTTTAATCCCCTGGATAAGGTGAGAGAAAACACCACTCTGTTTTTTGAAAATCACCTCCTGCTCATATTTCCACTCCTCCCTGAAGGATGTGAGTTTTGGTGTCCTCCAAAACTATGAAGTCCTTGGAATCACGAGGTCAGTGTGTTTGATGGTGATCCACTCTTCAATTATCAATTGAACCTACTTACAGTCAGTCCCAAAAGAACTATTTGGATAATGTGTCAACTCTATTTATTTTATTGGGATTATTGTTTCATCTTATTATTAATTATTTTAGTATATCTTCATTATGGATGATTTTTTTTTGATAATCAAGGTTTTTTTAATTTGGATCCTTGAAAGAGTTTCTTATATCATGCATTGGTATTAGTCTGTTTCTTACATGTCTTGACAACAAAGGTAAAACATAAGATTCACCAATCTGGGTTGGGCATATAGTTCAGTTGGTAGAGTGCTTGCCTCGAAAGCAGAAGGCCCTAGGTTCAATCCCCAGCAGATTCATAACACTATAGAATTGGAATGGAACTCAAAAAAATTCAATTTAGATTATTACTTAAATGACCACCTAATATAATCTGTTTTTATTTTTATGTTTTTTTAGTGCATTATACTTATATATAATATTGGGATTGATTTTTACATAATTGTACAAACTTGAAATAGAATCTGCTCTAGTTCAGTCCCCAGTATTTCCCCATCCCTTCCCTCCTACCTCTCCCATTCCCCTTTCTCTATTCTGCTGGTTTTCTTATTTACTTATAGGTTTTTAAGTTAGTGCTTTATAGATATATGAAAGCAAAATTCACTGTGATATATTCATATACATACAAAGCATAATTTGTTCAATTGTTTCCACTGTTTCTAACATCCATCTTTGAGGAATTTTGTCATTGTTATTTCACGTGTCGAGTTTTTTTTATGCCTTCATCTTATTGAACAACCTGTTAATAAGAACATGTCAGAATTTTCTATTCTTTAATATATTTTTTGGTGCTTCCTTTTTACATCACATTGTAATAAAATCTATTAATTATTGTACACTCACTGTGATCCCTTAGGTATAGTGACTGTACTTTCTCAACTTTTCACTACCTATGTTTAGTACAGTGTATGGTCTATGAACATCTACTAAATTAACAAATGATTGATTTTGTGTTGACCACACAAAACTAAAACTAGGACTGTAACAATAGGTGATTTTTGAACTCTTTAATGAATCTTACTTTCTAATATCTTAGTGCCTAGCAAGTTCTTCTATTTGATTTACGAATTGTGACAATTAAATAAAAATACAGAAATTAAGTGATGTCAGAGAATATTATGCATTAGAAACTGCAGTGTGCGTAAATATACATTAGAATGTATATTATAGTGAGGATAAAATGAAATGCAGAGCCATTTGCTAACCTTTATTTAGTTCTGTTTCTTTTGCCATGTATATTGACCATATTTTTCTTGCATATATTTATCTTTAACATCATCACTGGATAAGATCTCAGAATACTTTATTTGTGAAAAAAATATGAATATATGTATATAGAAACTTTTCCTTCACTTGGGGTTACCATATACTACATACAGTTATTCAAAATGAGGATTAAGAATACACAAAGCAAAAAAAAACAACAAAAATATTCCATGTCTGCACTGAAAAAAAAAAAAAAAGACTATGAATCCTGTACAAGGTGAATGAAATGTTGATTTTACTCCTGTTGGAAAGGAAAACAAAACAAAACAAAAAAAAAAAAAAAAAAAACACACACACACATCCACACACACACAGAGCAATCTTAAGTGTTGGAATTCATAAATAAGTAGGTTATGCTTTACACATTTCGAATGAAGATTTTTCTGTTTCTTAGGGACTCCTTCATTCTAGATATGATAGATTGCACTGAAATTCCTACTGAAAAATCTAGTTTTCAAACAGAATACAGCTTCACAAATGTGAAAATTCTGAGCACTTCTAATAATACTATAGCTTATCTGTATTGCAGTCATCAACATTTGAAGGCTCAATGTTGAAGTTATCAACCCATAAATAACTAAAAAGCACCTAGTTCAGATATTTAAAAGCGTTTGTAAAAGAATTGTAACTGATACCAGCCTCAAAAGGAAAGCAGAAGACACAGAAAATAAAGCAGATTCCCCTCAAAATGTGGGTGACTATCTTTGAATTTGTTGAAGGTTTGGACAGAATGAGAAGCTGAGCTAGTGTTAACCCACTCTGTTGACTGTTTTCAAGATGGGACTTGGGTCTTCTCATCGCCGCTCCTCAGCTACAGACTAAAACTTACTGTCAATAGTGGTTTCCAGGCTTTTCGACTCAGCCTGGATCTATGCCTTGGCTCTCCTGAGTCTCCAGCTTGCCACTAAAGTTTGGGAAATCTCTGCCTCCTAAACCACATGAGCTATTCTCTGGAAATACAACTACTTTCACATAAAACATCAAGCAATTTACCAAAATTTGTTTCATCTTCAGATGAGGATAGCATTATCATTCCTTCTTTTATCTATTTCCTCAACAAAAGTTACTGAGCGAAAAAGAGGAACAAAACCTGACTTCAGTGGAAACTAGCAAGGGACAAGGGAAGTTTAGTGTAATGCAATACAATAAACTGTATGCCATTATCTAGTAATTCACGTTAGGAAGGAATTAAATACAAATAAAATGAAAAAAAGAGACAATGGTGTTATTAAAATTTATTTGTGTTTGATAGCTAGAGGAGCCATTAGTGAGAAGGCAATGTTTGAGCCAGGAAGTAAAAGAGAATAAAACAAAGTAAAATAAAAATGAAATAATATCCAAGGTATATGAAAGAACTTTTCATGGTGAGAAAATACACACACACACACACACACACACACACAAACACACAAACACACACCCCTTAACAACCATTTATTGAATATCAAGTAATTTTTTTAGTTTATTTTTATATGCAATATTGTCTCATAAACTTTTGAAAACAAACAGGAAAGAAGTGTATATATTTATAATTTACATGTGACAAAGTGATAAATTAGAAATGAGTTTAGAGTAGTAACCTGATTGACATTATGAAAGTTAAGGGTTAAGCTGAGCATTGACCTAAGGGTTTCTCTTTTTCTAATCAAACAAGTTTCATATGCATTGTTTAAATTTCAAATGTATGGATTGGAAGGAAAAGAGTGTAATCCAATTCATCAAAATTATTCTCTAAATTAAACTACTCATTATTTCCTTTTTCCTTTTAGCCCTAAGAATTATAAAAAGGAAACCACACATCAAGCTAAAATAAGAGCTCAACATCATTCTATTATCTAATGCATGCTAGTACTTATTGTCTTGAGTAAAATTTTTAATAATTGCATTAAATTTTAAATGCTTTTTCTCTTTGAAGGAAAATAATCTTAAAAGCAAACATATGAATCAGATGCTACAGTATAAATTATATATCATTTTACAAATGAGATTATGTATTAATAATAATTAATCAGTATCTTGTGACATTTCTAAATAGTAATTCTACAGTTGACTTTTACAAAATCATACTAGGTAAGAAGTACTAATAAGGTGTTTTTAGGTAGGGGTAGGAAAGATAGTGGAATGAGACAGACATCATTACCCTATATGCATGTATGATTACATGAATGGTGTGATTCCACATAGTGTACAACCATAGAAATGAGAAATTGTACTCCATTTGTGTACAATGAATCAAAATGCCATCTGTAATAATAAAAAAATTTAAAAAAATAAAACAAACAAACAATAAGGGAGTCATTAATTTCACAGGGCTAATTTTTACATTTAAAAAATGCAATGAGATTATTATTATTATTTTTTTTAAAAAAACAAAGGACCTAGAAAATGCCCCATTTTCTTTGGAACTTGAAGAGAATGAGGAAAGTATGGCTTGGAAGAAATTCCTTTAAAAGTACACCTATATAAATGATCAAATCAAAATTCTGGCAACTTGGCACACTTCACTATACACAGGATTTGAACAGATTTAACATATATATCACATATAATTTACAGATTTCTGCCATCTATGTTTTCTTTCTCTTGGAAATTTCAGGAGAATGTTAATAAAATTTCAAAGTTTGGATTTTACTGTGAGGAAATAAGACCGAGGAAGAGAATTCCCTAGGTTTTATTTGTGGGTAATCTTATCATGATACAAATAATGTTTATTTGCTCTGTAGTCACATAATATCAAACATTTTTACCATAATCAAATTATGTTCAGTATAATTTTAATCATGCTATTTTCAACATTGGACTCCTGGAATTTTATTGTGGCTTAAGGCAGCAATATAGCACAGTTTATTGATTTTTACTGCATGCAGAATATACATTTTCACTATATTCATTAACCTTCCAAGATATTTGACTTAATCAAAACCCTTGGAAATGTTTGCTGCTAGTTTTTCCTTAATACATGAAACAAAAACTTCTAATACTGTAGCAGAATTCACTAAAATGAACTGATTGTTTGAAATGAGGTGAAACCAATTGTAATTTTTTTATTTCAAGAACATGAATTACTTCATTTGGAACAAAAATGTGTCTACATTCTGTGATCTATCTATATTAATCAAAACCTTCAATTTATGTATTCTGCTGATGTATGGACATGTAGAGTCTTGCTGACCCTGAATGGACCTACTCTCCCAAGGCTAGCCAACTCCTAGAACTACTATAAATCTAACTTGTAAATGTACATTAAAACTTTGAAACAAACTATCTAGTAGCAAATGTCCTCAATCACCTCTTTTATCATGCCATCACACTCTGGTCCACTATCTACCTTCCCTAATCACCCAAAGAGCCAGGGACCAGAAAATTCTAGAGAACTTCACAACCTTAGAACACGATGGAATTATTTAAGCTTGCCAACTTTGATTCTGCTTCCTCTGTCACTTTCTACAAAAAATACAATAATTACTCTTTCCTTGCCAACCCACTCTCTCTGCCTCCTGACACTGATGCTTCCCTGTATGCCCCCCTGTGGCATGATATTCTCCTTGTCTTAAGATCTGTGAGAAAAACAAACTCTCTTTGCCAAGACAGTCATTTCCAGGTCTGTTGACCATACAGTATCTGAATAATGATCTTACATTAAAATAGTATATTTTTCAGATTTGAAAAATTATATGCTTGTATTGTCTAAAATAGACTTTATTTTATAGAGGAATTTTAGGTTCAAAGCAAACTTGAGTGGAAGGTACAAAAATTTTCCATGTACCTCCTGTCTTCCCATATTCATAGCTTGCCCCACTATCAACATCCCCACCAGAGGGTTAGATTTATTAAAACAGATAAACTTACATTGACATATCATCATCATCTTCTGTTTGGCTTCAACTTTAGTGTTGTAAATTCTATTAGTTTTACAAATATATAATGACAAGCATACACCATCAAAGTTTCGTAGAGTAGATTCACTACACAAAGAGTTCTGATTTCTTCACTCATTCATCTCTTGCTCCCAGTCACAGCACAGTTCTTCTCACTCTTGCCTTTTCAGGAATGTCATATAGATTTGGTCATGCAGCATGCAGTTGGCATAAATTTGATTCCTTCACTTAATAATACATTTGAGTTCTCTTCATATCTTCCCATAACTTGGTATCTCTATTTTTTGTAATCTATTTATATTTATTTGTTTCCTGATTTATTATGTTGAATAATATTCCAAAGTCTGGATATGAAAGTTTCTTTATCTATTGACCCATAGAAATATTATATGGTCGCTCCAAGTTTATGAATTAATCTGCTATAAGCATTCATGTTTATTTGCTGATTTGGGCAGGCAAGTTTTCAATTTATTTTAGTAAATACAAAGAACATGATTCATGAACCATATTGTGTTATGGTTTGGATGTGAGGTATCCTCACAAATATGTTTGTTAATTCAGAAATACTCAGAGGTGAAATAATTGGATTCTGATTGCTTTAACCTAACAGTCCATCCTGTGTGAAAGAACTGGCTGGTAACTATAGGCAGATGGGGTGTGGCTAGTGGAGGTGGGTCACTGGGGGCAAGACTGGGAAGACTGTTCTTCCAGAGGCTCTGTTCTCTTTCTGCTTCCTGACCCCATCAGGAGCTGAACTCTCCTCCACTGGCCTTCCAGCTGGGGCCCAGAGCAATGGAGTTGGCCATCAATGGACTGAGACCTTTGAAACCATGAGTCCCCAAATAAACATCTACTCCTCAATGACTGTACAACTTTGCATTTCTATTATCATCGTGTTAGATTTCTGTTCTTCCACACCTCTATCACATCAATATTCTGGATGTTGACCATTCTAATAACTGTGTAGTGATATCTCATTGCATTAGTTTGCATTTTCATGATGACATATGATAGGGAATATTTTTTCATGTGCTTGCTTGTCATTTGTATATCTTTTTGGATGAGATGTCTGTTAAGGTCTTTGGTCTAGTGTTAGATCAAATTATTTCCTTATTATTGACTTGCAACTGTTTTTGGTATATTTTGATTAGTAGTATGATATTAGGTCTTTTGCATGTATTTCTTCCAGTCTGTCTTTCCATTCTCTTAACAATAGCTGTCTCAGAGCAGAATTTTTAAATTATAATGAATTCCATCTTATCAATTATTTTTACATGTATCATATCTTTAGCAATATATTAGCATCAACCCCAGGGTTATTTGGAATTTCTCCTATGTTATGTCCTAGGAGTTTTATAATTTTGAATTTTAAATTTAAGCCTTTTCTCCATTTTGAGTTAATTTTTATAAAATATGTAAACTTTGTGTTTGTTTATTGTTTGCATGTGGATATCCAGTTGTTCTAGTAACATTTGTTCAGAAGAGCATCTTTTTATCCATTTCACTGCCTTTGCTCTGTCATCAAAGATCAGACATGACACTGTATCTGGGCTCACTGTTCTGTGTCATTTATCTACTTGTCTATTCTTTCACAAACAGCATACTTTATTGATAACTGTGGATGTATAGGAATTCTTGAAATTGGATATTGTCAAACCTCTCACTGTGTTCTTCTTCTTCATTATTGTTTGGCTCGCCCTTATATACTGCCTTTATTCATTTCCTTTTGCTATAACTGAATACCACAGAATAGATAACTTAAAAAGAATATATTTTAATTCAGTTCGTGGTTCTTGAAGATGAGAGGTTCTAGATCAATTGATCTTATTTGGTGAGGGACTTATTGTTGAATTCTCTTCAGAGTCTAAGACTTTTGCAGATATTCATTACCTCTACAACTAGTTTGCAGAGATTTTTTATGTCAGAAATAGGTATTGGATTTGGCAAGCTATTTTTATCTATTGATATAATTGTGATTTTTTTCTTCTATAGATGCAGTGGACTACATTAATTTATTTCTTTTTTTTTGTTCTAATTAGTTATACATGACAGCAGAATTCATTTCAACTCATTGTAAACAAAAGGAGCACAATTCTTATTTCTCTGGCTGTAAACAATGTAGTCAAACTGTTTGTGCAATCATACATGTACATAGGGTAATAATATCCATCTCATTCCACCATCCTTCCCAACCCTACAACCCCTCCCCTCCCCTGACTCCCCTCTCCTCAAACCCAAGTTCCTCCTTTCTTCCCTAGCCCCTGCTCCAATTGTGGAACAGCATCCATATAGCAAAGAAAGTATTTGGCCTTTGGTTTTGGTGGATTTACTTACTTCACTTAGTATGACATTCTCCACTTGCATTGGTTTATCTGCAAATGCCATAATTTCATTCTTCTTTAAAGCTGAGTAATTTTCCATTGTGTATATGCACAACATTTTCTTTATCCATTAATCTGTTGAAAGACATCTAGATTGGTCCCATAGCTTAGCTATTGTGAATTGAGCTGCTATAAGCATTGATGTGACTGCATCACTGTAGTATGCTGATTTTTAAGCCCTTTGAGTATAAACTGAGGAGAGGATAGCTGGGTCAAATTGTGGTTCCATTTCAAGATTTTTAAGGAACCTCAATACTGCTTTCCAGAGTGCACCATTTTGCATTCCTACCAGCAATGTATGAATGTACCTTTTCCCCCACATCCTTGCCAACATTTATTGTTGCTTGTATTCTTGATAATTGCCATGCTGACTGGAGTGAGATGAAATTTTAGAGTAATTTTGATTTGCATTTCTCTAATTGCTAGAGATGTTGAACATTTTTTCATGTATTTGTTGATTGGTTGTATATCTTCTTCTGTGAAGTGTCTGTTGAGTTTCTAAGCCCATTTACTGACTGGGTTATTTGTTGTTTTGTTGTTAAGTTTTTTGAGTTCTTTATATATGTTGAACCAGCCTTGCATACCTGAGATAAGTACAACTTCATTGTAAAATATAATTATTTTTTTATAATGCTGGACTAGATTTGATAATATTTTGTTCAAGATTTTTATACTTCTAAGTACTTGAGAGATATTAGGCTGGACTTTACTTATAATGTTTTTGGGAGGTTTGGCTCTTAGAGTAATGCTAGTCTAGTGGAATGAGTTAGGAAATACTATATCTGCTTCCATTTTCTGGAAAAAATCTAGAAAATTGGTATAATTTCTTCATTTTTTATCAGATTCACCCATAGAAGTTTAATGTTTTCTGTTTTGAAAGGTTTTTACTTATTGATTCAATTTCTTTAATACATAAACACCTATCAATTCTTGATTTGTTCTTGAGTGAGTTTTGGCAGATTTTGTGTTTCAAGAAATTGTCTCACTTCATCTGGGTTATCAAATTTTTCATAGTATTCCTTGATAATCTATTTAATGTCCATAGATATGTATTATATTACTAATTTACATGCTGTCTCTTTTCTTTTCATAGAGGTTTATTGATTTCATTGAGTTTTGCAAGGACTCAGCTTTTGACTTTGCTCATTTTATTTATTGGTTTCCTGTCTTTAAATTCATTTATTTTGCTCTTTTATTATTTTGTTCTTTTTCATTGTATGTAATTTGCTCATTTTTTTTTTCTTGTTCCCTAAGGTGATTGTTTAGAAAATTGATTGTATACCTTCCTTTTCTGGTATATAAATGCAATTCAAGAATATTCCTTTAAGCACATCCCCCAAATTTTATTAAGTTGTGTTTTCATATTCACTTAGTACAAAATATTTTTTAATATTTCAGGGTACAACATTTTTCTACTTATTTTCCCCTATTTGCATTTCAAATGTTTTGTTTTTTCTTTCTTGCCTGATTTCTGAGGAGGTTGATAAAATTCTTATCTTTGTTCCTCTATAAAGATTCTCCCAAAGGCTTTGTTTCAGATCTCTTTCTGCATGATTTTTTGTCCTTGCTTGGTGTACTTGAACTTCATGGATCCATCATTTGGTATCTGCAGTAATTTAAGGAAAATTCCCAGCAATTAGTTTTTCAAATATTCTTCTGTTTCTATTGTTCTTCTCTTATTCCACCTGTTATGCATACTTTAGCCCTTTGCAATTTGCCAGCATAATGGGGTATTCTGTATTAAGTGTTCATTTTTTTTTTTCTCTTTGTTTTTGGTTTTGGAGGGTTCTATTGAGATATCTTCGAGTTCAGCAATTCTCTTTTCAACAGTATTTAGAATATTTGTGTGTGTGGTTTTGATGCTTTCTCTGTATTTTCAAACTGCTTTTTAACTTTCTGTAGATCTTTTTTCCCCTTTTTTGTCCTTGAACTTCTATAAATACAAGTTTGGTAATGTGGTGGCAAGGAACAGGGGTAGGGAGGAGAAGCGTTCTACAATAATATCAGTTGGTCTCATTCTTTGGGTGAAACTTTACCTAACTCTGCACTTCTCAGGTGCCCTTCAGTTTCCTATCTTACTCCTTGAGTGAGAGAGGATGGCAAGTGTGGGCAGGAGTTAGTGGTCCCCTTCTCCCCAATGGATGGAAGGTTCTGACCAAACTCCAAATTAGATGATGATTGTTTTGTCCTGAAGTCAGTTCAGGTAAGAGGCACCTAAATTGCTCTTCTGGATACTCTGAAATATTTCAAAATTATTCCATTTGTCCTCTCCTTGCTGGACACCTGGGGATTTTTTCCTCCAGTATGCCCTCTAAGAACTTTGGTTGAATTCTTGGAGATAAAGCTCACAAAAGTATGAGTCTGCCCTATGACAGGATAGCTCTTAAATTTTTTTGACTTTCAGATTTCCAGCACTTCATCAGTTAACATTTACCTTTCCTTACCCTGTCACTGGCACCTGAGGAAGTTTCTCTCCTTTCTATTGTATTTGTTTCTCTCTCAGCTACAGGAGTTCTAAGGACCCTGGCACAATTCTCATGCTGATTTCTTCGCACAGGCTTATGTGCCATGCAGTGCCATACAGTTCCTGTAATTTGAAATGCATATAGATCTCAAATTGAATTTCTCGAAAGTAAGCATTTTTTAGCACTAGCTCTGGAGGATCTTATTTTTAAAAAATTCATGTTTACCTTTTGTTATGGTTTGGATAATAAGTGTTCCCCACCAAAGCTCATGTGTGAGACAATGCCAGAAAGTTTAGAGGTGAAATGATTTAGCGTTAAGAATCTTAACCTAATCAGTTAATTGATCCATTGATGGGATTAACTGGATGGTAACTGTAGGCAGGTAGAATGTGGCTGGAGGAGGTGTATCATAGGGGACTTGACTCTGGGGCTTATATTTCATCAAGGTGAATGGAGTCTTTCTCTCTCTCTTTCTCTCTCTCTCCCTCTCTCTCTCTCTCTCTCTGCTTCATGGTGGCCATGTCTTGAGTCACTTGCCTCCAGCTTTACCCTTCTGTCATGATGTTCTGCCTCATCTCAGGCCATGAGCAAAGAGAATGGGCTATCGATAGTCTGAGATGAAAATCAGTCTGAAACTATGAACCCCAAAATAAATGTTTCCTTCTCTAATCATTCTTCTTAGACCTTTTGGTCAGAGCAGTTGAAAACCTGACTAAAATTCTCTAAGTCTGTAGGAAGAAAAATGGTTTTATTATTTGTGACATTGGAGGATATATGTAATGTATTCTATGTAATATATATATATATATATATATGTTATACATACACACAGAAATCAGGACTGCAATTGCAGAGAATTTGGCAGATATAAGCAATATATAGTTAATTTTTCACTATTTTTTTTTTTTTTTTTTGCAGTGCTGGGGATTGAACCCAGGGCCTTAATGCTTGCAAGGCAGGCACTCTACCAACTGAGCTATATCCCCAGCCCAATTTTCACTTATTTTGATGAAAGTGGTCTCCCCATTGTGCCAAGTCCTTCTGAAATGGCATGTTCATAAAATGATGTTGTTTTACAGCTTATAAATCTTCCGTCATTCATCACATGTATTTTACTTTTGCTCATAAACTTGCTTAACAAAAATAAACTTTAAGTGAATAATTTACTAGTTTTGGTAAATCTTAGAAGTAATAAATATTTTTTCATTTGAAATTATGAAATGGTAAACATTTTTTTTTCCTTTCTTTTTTTTGAAGTGCTAGGAATTAAACCTGGGGCCTAACACATGCCAGGCAAGTTCTCCACCACTGACCTATAACACCAATCCCCAAAAGTTAATTTTGTCTTTCCAATTATCATTAATTTTGAATACTTAAGGCATATTTATAAGTGTGAATTTTGCAGAACTTCAGGTAATGATAACCAATTATTATCTTGTACTAAACAATATTATGTTGCATTCTTCATTATTAAGTGTTTGTTTTGGTTTTCATGAAGAACATTTTTTCCTCTGCACTTACTTTAGATGTTCCCTGTTTTAGAATAAAAGGTGCTAAGCAAGACAAAGTATTACTATTATATATATATATATATTAATATATGTACTAATTACCCTATCTTCTCTTGTAAAATCATATATTCCCTTTCCTCTTTAATTTAATATATGATCCAAGGGTCATATATAAACTAAAGGATAAAAAGGCAAAGTATGTTCTAGAACCAGCTAGGAAAATCCCTTTTGCTGGAAAGCAGATCTTAGTAAGCAGTTGATACCCACGGAATGTTTGCAGCATCATTATTTTTTATAAAACTCACATTTAACTCAGAGCACTCTGAATAAAGGTATCTGCCTGATTATAAAAGGAATAATGGAAAAGACTAAAATCCCTAGAACATACCTGACACCTTTCCTTGAATAATAGATATTTTCCTTCAATATTTTTAAAAGTAAAAATAATTTTTAATTTATATTAAATATCCCCTTTGGGTTCGTGTTTTTCTTTCAACAGGTGAGGTGGTATCAAATTCCTAAACTCAGAACAAGGAAAATATTCAAATAAACTGAAGAATAACTTCTTTTTAGATCCAACGAAATCAGGTCATTGGACCAACCAGCACCTGAAAACTGGATAGACAAGTGTATTCAGGGAAAACAGATCGTGGGTTTCCCTGTGCCAGGAGCCACAGGAGCCACTTATTGGCAAGTGTAATGAATTGCTACAAGCTGAGTGTGGAACAGGTTCAGAGTTGGCAACTCCTTGGTGACTGGCCTAAGACCGGATTTTTTCTCAAGGAATTCCAAAACTGTCTCCCAAATGAAGGTCATAGAAAATTCCTTTTTGCTTCATCTGGGGAAGGGGAGAGTAACCATTATGAAATACACCAAGGTGAAATCTAACCATTTTTGAATGAGGCCTAGAGTGTTCTCTACAGAAACAGAAAATACCAAAGTCCAATCTAACCTGGGGGAAGGAAGCTTACTCATCTCTCACCGTTTCTAGTTGGCCTTGTCACCTAAGGAAAGGGAGAAAAACTGAGAAGGACTTAGGACAGTCACAGCACAGGAGCACAGAGATCTACTAAACAATTAGTTCCCAAGGAGAAGAAAACCTCAAAAAAACAGGAAATAGAAAGAAAACACAATAGAAGAAGTTGAAGTCTCTGAAACCTACAACTACAGCGAATAGTAAACACAGCTTGTATCCTAGCCAGAGGAACTCAAAATTACACATAAAAGACCAATATCTTAACTCATATATCCTGATACATCATGTGCAGTTGCAACAAAATTTATAAGGCATGCTAAAAGCCAAGCATACACACACACACACACACACACACACACACACACACAAAGATGTGTGCAATTAACTTTAAAGAGAACATTTTTTGACCTTAGAAATAATTTCAATATTTAGTAGTACTTTCTAGGCATATGGGAAAACAAAGGAAGTAAAAATATCCCTAACAATAATAGCATCACTACAGTTAGGTTTTAGTATATCACATATTTGCCAACTATTTGGGAGATATGAGCAATACATTGTTAAATTTTAACTTATAATGATCCCAGGGGTCCCAAGTTGTGTCAAGTTCTTCTGAAATGGCAAGCCCATATAATTTTTCAATGTTTTAAAATTTATAATTTCTCCATCTTTTATAGAGGTGACCTGATAGGCAGAGAGAAAAAATACGAATAATCAACTTTGGCACTGTCAAATGTGCAAAGGCAAAAAAATACCATTGAGTTTTTTTCAATATAAACTTCTTTGTTAATATTGCCTTTTTGCTACAATGTAGAAAAATTCATCTTTTAGATAAACAACTTGGAGTCTAAAAACATCAATAATTATTTTGAAATGCTATTAAGTTTGCCCCATAAGCAGGAATATTTTTCAACTTTATTGAAAATAAATATTTTAATTCACTGAGTGAAAACATAAACTAGTCAGATTGACAATAGAGCTAAAGAGTAGATTAAAAAAATACCTATTTTCCACATTGAACGATAACACTAAATAATGGGCCCTGTTTAATTCTTATGATCAGTAATTTGGATACCAGGAAATAGTTAACGAATTGAGAATTTCTTGTAACATTTTTATTTGTATTATGGTTTGTTAGAGACTGCCATTAAATTATAGTGTAAGGATATTTTAATTGTAGTTTTATGTATTTGATCGTATTTTTCTTGGATGGTCTATAAACATCCCCTTTTGTAAAGTCCTGCTTTATAGAAAACAATGAAAGTTAAACACAATTCTACTAAGAATTTATTAAACCATTTTTTGCTACTATCATTGTTAGTTGTGCATTAAGAAACAGGTTTTTTTTTCCCTTTTTTTTCTTTTTGTTTTCTTTTTTTGTCTTTACAAATAAATTATAATTCAAATGTAGCCAAACAAGATGCACAGACAATATGAAATCTTTATGGAGGATATACTTACTTTTGCACCAAGTATGCAAGCAAGTTGAAAGTTTTAGATGCCTCATGAAGGCAGAGAATGTTTGCATTTTCCAAATACATCTGAAATTTCTATATATAATCCACAAATAAATGTTAGAGTGACTACTATATTACAGCATAAAAGAAAATCTACAAGTTATACACATACTTAAAATAATCTCTGGCATTACTGTGTACATATCAGGAATAAGAATGTGATAATTCAGGGTCTGGCATCCATATTACTGATCATAAGAATTAGACAGGGCCCATTATTTAGTGTTATTGTTCAATGTGGAAAATAGGTATTTTTTTAATCTACTCTTTAGCTCTATTGCCAATCTGAATAGTTTGTTTTCGGTTTACTTAGTGAATTCAAATATTTATTTACAATAAAGTTGAAAAATATTCCTGCTTATAGGACAAAAGTAATAGCATTTCAAAGTAATTGCTGATATTTGTTAGGCTCCAAGCTGTTTATGTACAAGATGAATTTTTCTACATTGTAGCAAAATTATCACATTCATATTTATTTTTGTAAATTTGAATAAAAAGAATTCCTGCCACATAGAGCTATAAAATGCAGGGACTAACACATTTTTTAATAATGGATAGATAGCAAATTTTCAGACTTTTTGTAAGCCATAAGGCTTTTATTGCAAGTAGTTAACTGTATCATTTCAATATGGGCAAATGGTGTGCTTGTGTTCCATTAGAATTTTACTTATTAAAAGAGGCAGACCTCAGACAGATTTGCCTGATAGAAACTGTTCATCAATTTGTTTCTATGAAAGGAATAGTTTATAAACATGATACCTATGTACACACATCCACACTCCATTAATAAAAAAAAAAGAAAGAAAACCCAAACCAAAAAAAGAAAAGGTTAGAATATTTGAGTGTATAATGAGGTATTGGGAAGAAGTTACTATGAACTAAAAGAAATCATCATCAGCAACACCAAAGGCAAGAAATAATTAAAAATATTTAAAATATATCACAGAAAAGTACTTATCTAACATTTAAAGCAATAGTTATATAATTTTATCTAATAAAGCAAATCTTCAAAACAAGTAAGCAAAATATTCTCAGAAAAAAACAAATTTTACAAATTGACATTTTATAAAAAATGAAAAAATGATATTTTAAAATAAGGAAATGTTTAATTTCACCCATCATAAGGAATTTTAGTTCATCTATTTCTTAGTTTATTGATATATTTCTTAATTTTTAGACTAAAAATAGAAATGCACATATCCATATATATGTGTGTGTATATATACATATATAAATAGTGCAGTATTTCTATACATAAAGTGAATATATATGCATACACACATTATCTTATAAAATACTGAAAACTTGATTACATCTCTTATAGGCCACATTGTGGAGAAATAAGAATTTAGATTTATTTTTGATTAAATATGAACTGGCACCAAATCATGCAGAGGGTAACTGAGAATCCATATCATTAACATTTCCAAGAATTTATTTCACAGATGTATTAGATATGTGTAAAATGATGTGTTTACTGGGGAAATCTTTATTTGCTTATTTTTAATTAGAACTATTTAGCACTAGGAATAAGATACATACATTATGGTATAACAGAAAAATTGAAAGCAATAATCTTTAAAACTTAAACAGGTTTTTATGTATTAATATAGACAAATTTCCATTATATATTGTTAATTTGATGATAAAAGTGTGTAATGTGCATGTAATTTTTTTCTTTTAATAATGGCTTCATATTTCAGAAGCCTCTAAAAAGAAATATAATTGATAATTATTGATTAAGAGATCAGGACAGAATAAAGATAGTATTTGTCACTGAATATCTTTTTATATTTATTGAATTCTTTTTATAGTATTATATGACCAATTTATATCTTAAATTAATAAAAAGTATATATATATGCAAATTATCAACCATTCCTACTTACTCATTTCTGTGTGGAAGACCAGAGCTTATATATGAATGCAAGCAAAGAGAACTAGATTGTAAATTTCAAGGTTTCTGAAAATCGACAAATATAAGCATACTGAAAATTTTACACATTACTGTTCAGCTAATGTATATCTAAAAAACAAGCAAAGAGTTAACTCCTTCTGCATTCCTACAAAAATCCTTGCTTTATAAGTGAACTTGATTGGGGGGGTATATTTTATTTCTTTTACCAGGGAGCATAATACTGGTGCAAATTAATAGTCTATACCCTGTGTCAAAAGTGCACAGCTTATTTGAGTAGTAAACAACAAATGTAATTAGGTTTATAAATGCCTAGTTTAAAAAAGAAAATGAAAAAAAATTTCAATGCTAATAACTTGAAATGCTATTAAATAAAATAAGAAAAAGCAGGAGCTTATCATACTAATCACTAAGAAATAAGAAAATTTGTTTGATAGTGTACAAAACAAAAATGAATAAAACAGATTAAAATCTTAGCTCCTCAGGCTGGGAAGAGCTGTTTGACTTCACTAGATTTATTTTAATCACTCCTAGACTATGGAAAATAGTCTTCTTTTCACAAGGTCACAAATTTAAGTGTACACTAGATGTTGAAATGCTCATCAAGATGCTCTGTAACATTATTGTGCCCAAAGGACTTAAATCCCTAATACACAAAGATTTTTTTTTTATAAATTTACTTAAAAATATAGAAATTGAGAATAGAGTATTAAGAGAAATGGATTTAACTTTTCAGCTTTGTAAAAGTCAAATGTGTGATAATACCTCGTGTTTCTTGGGGAAACAGGCTGATGATATAATTTGGAAAACAGTGAACGGCAGTTGATATTTTTGAAACTATCTATAATTCTTTCCATTATAGATGCCTGTGGGTAGATTCTGTAGGTAGATAGGAATACAGACTAAGTGGAGAGCAGACTATGCCCTGGTCTGAGCTCCGTGAAATATAAACAGTAGCTTTTAGGTTGTGTCTAGCTCTGAGTTGCTCTACCCTTTGCCTTGAGCTGCTCCATTTTCAGTCCAAGCACTATGGAAGAAAGATTTGATAACTCATCTGGTCAAAAAGTTCCCAAATGTTGGACCTACAAAGCCTATTTTTGTGCAGAGCAGTTGAGCCCCCATTATCAGCTGATCCTGTAGGCAAAAGCCAAGCCTGGGAAACATTCCTTGCCAAAAGGTGAGGATGGGAACACCCTTGATACTGGGCTCTGGTGCTTATAGTTATCAGAAACTCCAGTATGATGGGTTCTCTGGGCACATCGGGATAGCCACAAAAGAGGTTTCTAGCTCTGTAACTTTTTAGTGTACAAAGAAGCCTCTTGATAACTTGCAAGCCTTGAAAAATTTACAGTGCCCCTATAGATAACTTCCTGATTATAAGACCCTATATAATAAATGTGCAGAGCTAGTTCTGGGTTATTGTTCCTCCATCAGAGGGCAGTGTCCCACCTGACCTCACATTTGCTTAAAAAAAACTGTGTTTTCGTCTCTGTGTTTTTCTCAATCTCCTGTAACTCCTACTGGAAATATTTTGTTGATGCTGTGCAGGTCATAGGCCACAAAGTGATAAATAAATTAATGGTTCTAATAAAAATAGTGACCACTTGTGAATTTTTCAAAATAAATCAGAAGCACCTGGATGCCTTGGTATATCAAACCCATCTGAAGGAAACCAGGACCATTAGCTTATCATATTCACCAGCCCATGAATGAAAGAAACCCCTCACCTGAAACACATAGAAAGAGAGCCACTTAAGAGAGGAACAGGGGCACACACCAACTTCTGATCTCATCAGACAGGTGACAAACTCCAGACTGTCCCTAGGGCTTTAGTTTATCTGGACAAAGTCCACTTTAAGACTGATTGCCATCTGGACTTTTGCCTTAAACAATTTCTGTGCCCTGAAGAGCCTTGCATCCTGAAAAATCCCAAACAAATTCTTTAATTGGATCATGGTTCCTAATCTTATCTGACCACCTGCAGTGACTCTTTTGCATGTATATCAGCTCTAAGCCCTTACTTTAATTTCTATCTCTTGGAACTCTTGGCCACATTAGTCCCTTTTTAACCTTTCTATAACCTATATATATCATGTGGTGATATATGAAACTGACTTGAATATTTTAGATATTAGTAATTAACTTTTAAATGTATAGAAAAAACTTATGATTGCCAAGTGAACCATGAGCATTTTGGTGGCTTAAGCCAGCAAGCTGGTGTAGTTCATAAATTTATTGTCATTCAATAAATTGTGACATTGTATAAAGACCAAAGTGTGTCTGGTCTATGTTAATGACATAGCTCATTCATGATAATTGGTATAGTCTTTAGGATTCTGTACACTGAAGAAGGAATCCAACAAATCCTTGACAAAATATTTGCAAATACATGATTTTTAAAAAACAAATTAATCCATATGGTGATATAGATAGTATTCAGCTTCTATACAAGGAATTCATAAACAGGGACTAAATGCCCACTCTGCCACCCCAAAGCCTGGCTTGCATGAAGTACAAACTTTTGGGGTGAAACCCAATAAAGGTGCTAGAAGTAATAGGTAGCAGAAAACATGAGCAATAAGAATGTGAAGTTAAGGGGAGGATTCTGTAAACTCATGGTACTGTGTTGAATCCCCACATGCTTTCTTTGAAAAAGCAATTTATCTAATGCCATCTCCACTCTTTGGCTTAAGTTATTGGGATATATTATATTGCCCAGCAAACAACCTGTTGCTTGCAGGAGAAATACAGAACCAAATACTCCTCCCTGACAATAAGAACACAAGCTACCCTGAAAGGGGAAATCTTGTGACCTTTATACAGTCCATAGTCCTTGTGTCAGGAAGAGAGGAAAATTAGAAGCAAAGCTCCACATTCATAAAATCTGCAAGAGCAAGTTCCAGTTATAATCAGTCAGTGCAGGTCAAGAACCCCTGAGTTGACTCTCTATTTTTAGCAGGTCATTATAATAGTAAAATTCCCCCTCCTTTGGGGATGGGGGACGTATGCAAGGGGAATTTGAAAGTCTGATGAAATTGTGCAGTAAGTAAAAAGTTAAGTGGACCTAGATGAGAGTCTTTGGAAACTTCCCTGGGATCCCCAATAAAAATGGAGGACAAAGGACGATGTTATCCCTCTCCTTTCTGAAAGGACCCACTCTCTCTTTTAAGTGTCTGCTTTTTCCTTTTCCTTTCCCTTCTAATAAACTCCTGCTTGCTACTATGTGTGACTCATTTGAAATCCTTCCTACAGCACTGAAAAGAACTGGTCACAGACCCCTGCAGTCACTTTGGCTCTGCAGGTGTGTCTCTCTCTTCGGAAAAGAAGGAGGGCGCACCTCTGATCTGCACAGATCAAGAACCAAGGTTTAAGAGCTTTGAACACAAATTGCCTACACTGCAGAGGGTCTCATCTCTTGAGAACTGGTTACCAAAAGTAATTTATAAAGCAGCCAAACAAAGGGAAGCAAACCACAAGTCACACATCTATGATTATTCCTCTGTAAGTAGATTATAGAATTATACTATACTAAGCAAGAATTCAAGGGGGAAAAAAAGTTAAGTAGGAAAATGTTAACTTGGGAAGAATCATAAAGGATAGAATAAAAAAAAAAAATACCCTAAACTGCCTCACCTCAGGGGCTTGATGGTACCCTGCAGAGAAAGAGTTTAGAAGAAAATTATCAGTAGCAGTTCCAGAGGTTAGAAAACTAAATTTAAAAAATCCTAATAATGTAAACCCATGAATACTTACAGCATCATGAAAGAGGTAATAAAAAATTGTTTAAAAGCCCTTCACAAGATAATTAGGACAGGCACAAGGACAATTAGCACTTGAAGTACTTGGGAGACCCAAATCTGCAGATGATATAATGATAGATAGTAAAACAAATGACTCCCTGGCATCACAGGCCCCTATTCAGAGGAACCAGAAATAAAATGATATTTGTGGTAGGATCTGTATGGCATAACCAATTGTACCTAGGAAAACTGTTGATTTAAAAATGGTATAACTCAGAGCTACACACAGCCTGAAAACTGCTGTTCTATGGAGCTCAGAGTAGGGCACAGCCTACTGTCAATAGACAGATAGATCAATTGATCTACCTGGTAACTCAATAATTCCATTGTTGGAAATTTATATATATTGGATCTTCATTACATATTCAGGTAAAGATGTACAAGATTAAAATGACTAATACACAGTTTGATTCATTGCAACATTGCTTGTAATAACTAAAATCTGGGGTAAAAACGTTAATGCATGCAGTATATACCAGCTAAATAAATCATAGCATATTAAAAATCTTTTTAAAACTTCATAGATACTGAAGGTTATGGAAAATAATATTCCTATAAGACAGCTCCCCGGGAAAAATGGTGTCTTGGGAGGAGGGAGGGAAAAATGGCTGAACATTGAACCTCTCCTTGTGCATTTTTTCCTGATAGCAATGGGTCCTAAAGGAAAGGGGCAGATTTGGAATTCTGGGCCCTAAACCTTGACCTTCCCCACTGCAAATTAGTCCTAAATAACAATGGACAAGATTTGAGTACTCAGTCTTCCAGGTCTAGTTTCAACCTGTACAACTAGCTCCTGAGGGTCAAAACTGCAAGGTCAAAACTGCACCTACACGGTTTCCAATGATTTCATCATCCTCATTGCACCCTATAAAACCAAAATTCCCTCTGTTAACTGAGCGTCATTTTTCCCATCCTGAAAATGGGCCCCAAGAGCACGACTGTAAACGAATAAAGGCTTCTGTGAATCCCTTGAAGTCTGCTTCCTGTCCTTTTGGGCTTACAGACACACAAAAACCACAATTGAATAGATTGTGAAAGCTCCTCATGCATGGTGGTCTTAAAGACCACCAAATATACTATTAAATGAAAAATACAAAATATGAACCAAAAGGCATGCTATACTACATTTTATTTTAAAAACCTGAAGCACTGTCATGAGCAGTTTAATTATGGGATGCTGGGCACGGTGGTGGCACATGCCTGTAATCCCAGTGGCTCTGGAGATTGAGACAGGAGGATCATGAGTTCAAAGACAGCCTCAGCAACAGTGAGGTGCTGTTATACTTCCCAAAAAGATTCTCCAGTGCCATCCAGAAAGAGTCAGCCCCACGCTAATCCCCCCTCCCTATAGCCCAGCCCTAATCCTGTCCTGAGACCTATAAAAGTTGGCAATGACACAATTAAATTGAGATTTCCCAGCACCCCGCTTTTAGGAGTAAGGGCAATTGTCGCTGGCCAGCTAAAATAAAGGCTTCTTTTGGCTTCATGTGATCGGCTTGGATGATTTTATTTTCTTTGGGTATAACAGTGCTAAGCAACTCAGTGAGACTCTGTCTCTAAATAAAATACAAAATTAGGCTGGGGATGTGGCGCAGTGGTTGAGTGCCCCTGAGTTTAATTCCAGTACCTCCCCCCAAAAAATACTCTGGGAAGTTTGAGAGAAATAGAAGTGATTCTCTGGGGTAGTAGAACAAACTGTTTTTTTGTTTGTTTGTTTGTTTTTTTTGATGATGTGTTTCAAGATCTAGTTAAAAAAAATATATATATATATATATATATCTCTGTGTGTATATACATATATATATATGCATATATATAGAGAGAGATAAACTAAACAAAACAAGGGTGCATTACTGATTTCCTGCTGTAAGTCATTAGTTGTAGAATAACCTGGAGGCTAATGTGGTTGCCCAAGACTCCTTTGCAAGTTCATTTGCATAACAATGCTGGCCAGAGGGTATTTTTGTCTTTTTCTCTTTCTTGACCATTTTTCCCTGAAGCATTTTCTCGGCTAATATACAAGATTTTAAACTTCTTCGGGCACAGTCACTATGGACAGAAACAAAGAACTGTTAACTATTTTGAGCAAATATGAGTTTAATTTTTATACCTTTAACATTAAGTCCTTAGGACAATGACTCCCTAAAAACACCAAGCACCCTACAAGGGAAAGAATAATAATGTTCAAACACTGGTATAATACCCACTGCTAAGCTAAATTATTATTCCAAACATGGAGATAGAAGTTTCTTAGTTGACTTCAGCTGATATAACAAAATGTCATAAACAACAGATTTTTTTTCCTCACTGAAGGGTTATGGAAAATAATATTCCTATAAAATAACTCCCCAAGTAAAATGAAGGGACGGTGTGGCTCGAGAAGCAAGAAAAGAAACTAGTTAACCATTAAACCTCTCCCGGTGCATTCCTGATAACAATGGGCCCTGGGGAAAAGGGCGGATATGGAATGCTAGGCCCTAAACCTTGACCTTCCCCAGGTCAACCTAATCCTGAATGACATTGGACAAGATTTGAATACTCACACTTCGGTATCTAATTTTAAACTGCATGCACACGATGGTTACATCACCCTCCTCATACCCTATAAAACCAGAACTCCCCCTGTAACTGGTGGTCATTTTCCATCAGGAAAGTGGACCCGAATGACAACCGACTATGCGAAGGAATAAAGGCTTCTCTGAATCCGTCAAGGTCTGCCTCCCGTTTTTCCTTTTAGCGCTTACACTCACAGTTCTGGAGGCCAGGAAGTTAACCATCAAGGATGCAGCAAATGTAGTCTGGTGAGAGTCTTTTTATGGACCATGACCCCTAATGGTGAGCAAAGCAGAGGAGTGGCCTGCTCTGGAGCTTCTTTTATAAGGGCACTAGTCGTTTTCATGAATGTCCTTTTCATAGCCTCATCACTTCCTCAAGGCCCACCTCTAATCACCATCACACTGTTAATTAGGCTTGATCATGAATTTCTGTGAGACACAAATACATAGACTATAGTGGGGTTAGACACAGGTTCATTGTCAAAGGTCACCAATAACTGTAAGTGTCCTTTGCCTCCCAGTCTCAGTGGGAGAGGAGGAGTCTGAATGGGTGGGGACCCTGCTCATAGTTGTAAAACTACCCTTTCAAGAAGAGAAAGTTTCCTTTTCCTTTGGTTAAGGTCAACTAGCCAACCTAGGTGACTTGAGACCTCCAGCCGTGCTAGCTTTTAAAAACTCTCCCTAGCTTTTTTTCGATGGAGTTGAGTTCAGATTCTTTTTATTCTCTACTGCAATAGTTTGGAACTAAGGTTTCCTTATCTGTTTAACTTTGTTGCAAATTTTGCTTTAACACATACTGAAAGACTGAAGTAAATTTTGTGATATAAAATGTCAGCAGTGAGACAACACCTACATAAATGTTGATTAAAACCCTTTATTAACAAACTAAGTCTTCTTACATAGCAATTCACTGAAAAAGATAAATCAATAAAACTTTCTTGAAAATATAATACAAATCAATAAATCAATGATTAATATGACATATTAATTCAGGAGTACAAAAACCTCAAATTTGAGTGAAGGAAGTATTTTAGGCGGAACAGCTTCAGCTGTTGTGGATATCTTCCCTAAAGAATCTGTAGTTATTGCAAGAGGTTCTGACTTAAACTAGGCGCAATTTATTTAATATTGCAGTAGTTCCTCACTTTGCCCACTTTTTACAATTCTTTTAACAAAAGTCATTGGCAGCATTTGTTGGATTGACAGCCCATACAGAGAGGGGTGAGTTTCAAATGTTTTCCAAAACGAACTAATAAGATAAAGATCTCCAGTTCCAATCTGAACATCAGAATACTGATTGTAAATTCTTAATTAGATATTCATAGTCTATGCATCAAATGTTATAAGAAGGGTGAGACCCCTCTCAGCAAGGTATAAATAAAACAAATTGAAAGCTAATTAATAATATTTCTATCCTGTTTATTTTGACTTACTATGGACCATACATATTTTCTAAAAAAGATGCAAATACTAAACCATATCTTTCTTTATAATTCTGAGTAGTTTTAAGTTCTCAATATTTGGGGGCAATTTATCTCCTCATACATAAATGTCGTGATTGATTCTCCACTCTCAAAATCCCAGATACTTCAGGGGATATATCTATATTTATGTACCTATTTATATTACATATATATTAATGTGTGTATATATTTTTTTTTCAAAATAGGATGTGTGCTCTTATTAATTTGAATTTGTCTAAATGCCATGTGTTTTGACACACATTTTATCCTCCATTATCTCCAAACTTTTATTAAGAATATGTGAGAATGGATCTGGTATTTTTCAGCCTACAGCATAATTTAAAGCTCTTTGAATTCAGTTTCTTGTGAAAAATTACAACTCCTCTCAGGGAGTAAAGTAGTCTTTGGTATTCTTTTTCTCATGACCTCATTTTTCTCTATAGAAGATTCAGAGGTTCATCATAAGATCCTTTATAAAATACAGCATTTACTAAACTTCTTGTCTATGATTCAGTTCTGAGAAGTATACAAAACAAAGCTTGGGTTATAAGGAAGAAAACACAGTTGATACAAATAAAGGTGAATAGTAATTGACAAGGGACATCAAACCTATATAGACAGGGCCAAGATGAGTGAAATACCTGAGAGCCTTGCAACTTGCTGGATATAATTGTGGAGGCACAGATGTCAGAAAAGAGACAGACACTGTGAAATTCAGGTAAGTAGAAACAAAATCGTTACAGCTTTGTCAAAACCTATATATAGTGGGTTGACACATCTCATATGTACCTTTGAGGGTCAGCCTTTTTACAAAAAGTATTGCTCACTAAGATGACTCTAGTTTCAGTGCTTGGACTGAAAATATATTTTAATTGTCTGAAGATTATTTATCTTAGTTGAAATATTGCATTGGAAATGATAATGTAAAGTTTAATATTTAATTTGTGTCTTTTTATAAATATTTTCATTGGAATGTTATTATTATATATTTGCTACATTTTCCTAATGCTCTTCAATAAATATGTATGACTTTTTCAATCAGGAAAAATACATGCTAATTCAAAGTAGCTAATATATGCTTATTATACACCACTAGATGAGGCAAATACTGAAAATAAGAATATAGAATGACCTTCTTATTTGAGTAATCTAAAAAAAGATTAGTGGAAGGCAAAGTTAATTTAGTGATTGTCCATATTTTATGTCCTCAACTTATCTGTGAACTTTGAGCATCTAGAGTGGCAGTAAACCTGTACTATTATTCATGCTGATAAGTTCTTTATCTGTATTCAGCATCATGGGACTATTCACAAAGTTCTAAGAAGCTGTGAAATAAAAAAAAATTGAACAGCTGAGTGGCTGAGCAAATAAATGAATAATGTATTCCAGTTGTGAACATGTGCCTTGAAATTAAATTATGTCGTGTATGGGTGATGCAGAATGAAATGTTGAGTATGAATGAATTTAGAGTAGCCTTGTGACGGATCTCAATTATTTTGAAGTAGAAAATATTCCCCACACACCTGACTTTCTGCAGAAGCCGTCTCCATAGAACCATCCTGTTTCACTTACATCCTACAGCTTAGAAAAATGCAGCATTTTTTGGTGGGCTACACAGTTTTAGTGTACTTTATGGTGCACAGACAGAAGTTATGTAGTCATTAAAATAGACTCACAAATTTACAGAGTTTTTGAGGCCAAAAGTGTTTTAGAATCATTTAATCAAACACTTCTTATTTATTGGATCATGGAACACAGGCAAAAATGCTAAGTATCTTTCCCCAAGATTTCAGAGTGAGTGAGCACTGATGTCAAGAATCAAGCACTATCCCTGCTCACCTCTCAGCCCCTACACTATACTGAGAGCACTTTCTTAAATGACACACAGATACTCAGTGGAAGGATGAAAAACTACCAACTGTCTTTCAATTTTTATTAAAAAATAAAAATTAGTCAATGTAATATTTAAGCAGTTAAAAATGAATAAGCTACAAAAAAACGAAAATGAAAAGATGCCTGGTATGGAATTAATAGACTTAGATTTATATACACCACAATATATTACCTTATATTTAATTTATTCCCACCTTCCCAGATTTCTAGTTGTGACCTGTAAATAAACTTGAAATTCATCAGTCAAAATAAAAATATAATGAAAGCAAAAAACTACATAACCTTTCTTTAACTTTCAGTATATAAAATTATCCCTGAAAACTACTTAAAGGACCTGACAGTCATCTTTTTGAAATGTAGACATTTAGGAAGATAATCCTCCCATCCCATTCCTATCGGGAGGATTAAAGGCCAAATACCTGTGGGTACCTTACTTGGGCATTCACCACTGCTTCCTGTCATGAACACCCAAGTGTGTTTCTCCTCTCAGTACATACTGATGAACAAATCAAGGTGGGCTGGTTACTGGGGCATATTCCCATTCATACTTGCTGGGACTTACCACTTAATATTTCCCATGTCTTAAAAATTCTTGTCCCTTAAGTTTTTTGGGATTTGATTTCAGGTCACACTGTACTCCTTCCCCTAGTGCAATAGTACTACTGAGTAAAATCTGTCTTTATTGCCTTAATTATTTTCCAGAATTATGTTTCTTTAAATATTTGGGTGACCTGTGGACAGATCAATATTTATACTTATAAATATTTATATTTATTTAAATATAGCATAAATCTATGCTATATTTAGCATATAAACATTTATATTTAGCATATAAATATAGCATAAATATATGCTATATTTAAACGCTGATCCTGTCCAAACAGTTTTACTGAGAGGGGTCATCCTTGCTAACCTTCAGATTGGCTATACACTGTAAGTTTTCAAAGGTTAAGTGGACTAAAGGTGTGAAGTATTTGTTACAAATGATTAGGAGTCCATGACACTGTAGTTAACTATAGTGTACTAGTCTTCCAATAACATTCAAATTTAGAATTAAAACAATTTTTACAAAGATGCAAGTTAATTTTGAGCTGTAGATGTCTATATTTTCATCTGTAGTCTATGATGATTTTATTGTATACATGAAAAGTATTAACTATTTGGTGTTAGTATTTTGCATACAGAGTTATTGAATGCTGATATGTTATTTCTATGTTTATAGAAAACTTTCTTTTAATTATAATCAATCTATCTTAAATGACATTGTTATAGTTACTATAGATGGAGTTTTTAATATATGCTGTATTTAAAGAAACAATACTTGTAAATTTTACTTTTAACAAATATCTAGATATTGGCAATTTTATCAGTAGCTTTCAGAGACACATGGACATTATGAATATATTAAATATTTTAAATAATAGTGAGTACCTGGTGAAGTTTGGTAGTTTTAAATACATGTAAAGTCAACAACAAGGAGGTTTGCTAAAATTACACTCTCAGAAATATAATTCACTTAACTACTATCAAATAAAAAATATGGTTTAGAAATTAAATCACATTTCATCATCTCTTTTTGGTATGAATTCACATAGATGTATTTTCTCTAATAGAAATAAGAAATTATGATTTTTGTGTAATTTTATTTTTGTTTTTGAAAAGAATAGTTATTGAAGTTTCAAGGTTGCATCAGGAAATTAAGTATTAGGAGAAAAACAGTGCTAAGATTTAAGAGAAACTATATTAACCCAATGCAAGAAGGAGCCAAAACCAAACTAAACTCACTTGATAATTTCCCAGTGAAAGGCCCAGATATAATCTTGGCCTTATTTTGTACAATAAAAAATATCAAGAGAATTTCTAACAGTTCTGTGGGGATCATGGCAATTTCACACAAGTAATATTTCTTGAGTGTCCGTGGGATTTAAAGTGGTGTGTTTTGTGTAAATCTGGAAAAGGTGTTTTTAAAGGAATTAAAATATTTACACAAATAAGTAGAATGAAGGACTCCATGAATATCTCAGTTCATTTCCTGTAGCCATGTTGAATACCACAGACAGGGTAATTTATGAAGAATACAGTGTATTTGGCCCCTGAGTCTAGAGACCGAGAATTTGAAGAGCATGGTACCAACATCTACTTGGAATCGGGGAAGGGCCTTTTGCTGCATCATAACATGGTGCAGGGCAGCTCGGACTAGAAGAGAAACAGCATGTCAGAGAGAGCTCACTTTTATGATAAAGCCATGCCTTCAATAATCCATTAATGTTTGAGTCCATTTGTTCATAATCCACTCATAACATCAACTCCAAAGGTGAAGGTGAAGTCTTCAAATAACATTGACATATGCATTTGTGATTTAAGTTTCCAACACACAAAATTTTGGGAACAAACCATAGCAGTGAGTCACTTTATTTGTTAGTTTATCTGTTTTCCTCCTCCCACATAGAACATTCAGAAATGTTGGAAAAATCATGGGACAGAGCTTTGATGAATGGAAAAAACTGTTTGCCATTCTTAGCAAGAACTGTGGAAGTTTACATTGTAAACATCTTGTAAATATGGTGAATTGACTTGAAAGTTCTTAAGAACTTGATTTGAAAAATCAATAAAATATGAAAGCAATACTATGCCCCAAGCAAAAAGGTTCACCCAAGATGGCATTCTGGTCTATGCATCTTCAGAAGAGAAATCTTAAAATCAGATTCCATTCTTAGTCCTCATTCTGCTGACATATGACTTTTGCTCTCATCCTAACATTACTTAATGATTTTGAACACCTGAAAAACTAATATGCATGTTTTCTAAACCTTTTGATTTTTTTTCAAGAGAAAGACAAAAGAGAAGAAGGATTTTTCTGAGATAAAAGGACTTATGTGACACATGCCTTCTTAAGTCTATGGACATCCATAACATTCTACCCTATATAGCACAGAAATGGGTTCATCTTCCCTGAAAGCTGTAGCAGTTTAAAAGGAGTCTGTAATGTGACAAGCTCTGGATCCATTACATGGAAACCAGGCATGCAGAAAATGCTGTCACTCAGGGGGCACAACTTACTAGCACAACTTTGTTCAATATAGGTAAGAAAACACTGAAGTGATATAAAGGCTTTACAAAAGTTTCCAGTGTGCCTCTATAGAAGTAGTCATATTCACAAGAGTGAAGCTTAAAGAAGACAGTAATTTCATGGGTTTAAGGACAAAAAGCTTTGGAAGACATTCAAATCATAGGGCAAATAGCAAAACGGATATTTCATGAATAACTTGCCTCAAAAACTGGATCTGGGCCACTGGAAATGAACATACTGGCAAAATAAAATCATCACATGCAATTTGAATAACAGTTTGACTGAACTGAAGATGGCTTTCCCAATTTATATGACTTTTTAAGAGGTAAAAGCTGGATGACCATTTATTCAATTAACAACCATATTAATGCATAGAACCAATGTGCCCTAGGAATAATCACACCAAATTATCATTTAATGATTTAAACCAAGGGAGAGGATATAAATAGGAAAATGTGCATTCAGTTACTAAAATGGAGTACATTAAGTGAAATGTGTTACTTTCCACTAAATTATGTTATTTGTAGTATTTTCTATTTTAAATTGAATCACAGCACTAAAAAAAGTGATATTATGAATGAAAAGATTCAGGAAATCAAAGCCATTACTGTTTTTCGATAGGAGTCCAAAATTTAGAACAAATAAAACTAGTTCCAATGGGATGAAATATTGATGTAATAAAAATCTCAAAACATGGATACAAAGTATGAAAAAATCTCATTTCACTTGGGTGCAAGTTACACCATCATATGAATAATATGAATAAAATAACATTTTCTCTCGCTTGCTCTCTGCTGTTAAATAACATATATGTTATTTAATCCAATATATATATTTAATCACATATATATGGATGTGTGTACAAATATATGTATACATATACATACACACATACACACATGTATATATGTGAAGTGTTATGTGTTACTTGAATATTGTAGATATTAGAAACTAAGATACAAATAAAGGAATTTGTGTTGTCTGGCTTAGGACTACCAGGTGACCTATAATTATTCAGAGAACATACACTGGTGAAAGTAGTATAGCCTGTGAATTTATTATTATTGAATAAATTCTGTATTGCATTTAATACAATAAAGTTGTATTAAATACAACTTTAGACCTATGTTGTTTAATACGTAGCCAGTTGTCACATTGGATGTTAACCTGTGAACTGGGTTAGTGGAATTAAAATATACTGTATCAAATATAAGCTTATTAAAGAAAAAAAAGATTTCATTAGTGATTTATATATTAATTAAATAATAAATGGATATTTTCAGTATATTGGATTAAATAAGTATACTATTACATTAATATTACATTTTGATGTTTTTAAGTGACTCTAATAAAAAATTTATACATAAGTGCAGCTCATTATATTCCTGTTGGGCATTTCTGCTTTATAGTTGTAGTATATTAAGACATGCTAGTACAATTTAAAGCGTTTTATTTTTAGTTCAATTCAGTGTTATTCAGGACATACAACTCTCTGACATATGGAAATTTTGAACACATACAATAAAGCATGAACAATAACTTTTACCATAATTTACATCGATGTCATCCAAAAGGAAATATGAACATAGAATTATTCCAGAATTGAAATATAAATATATAAATAGTTATATGTAATAGTAGATCCACCTAAGGTCAAGAAGAGTTTGGGTTTTTAACATTTGGTATTAAAAAGTAAAATAATTTTATAAGTATTTTGATGAATCTATGAAGGAGATTCTTGCAATAATCTGACTGATCCTCCAATAAACTCATCCTCCATCCTCATCTCAACTATTTTAGCCTTCATCTGTACATTTTATCTAAAGTGATTTCAATTTCTTCCCCTTTATTTTCTTAGTTTTCTACTTTCTACTCTTTGACTCCCTCTCCTATCATTCTAGTTTTCCCTCTGCAGCAGCCTAATTCTGTCATTCTACATGCTGAAAACTGAAACCATGGATCTTTTCTGCCTGTTAAATGTAGGAGCCTGATTTTCTTCCCTTTCTTTGTAACATAAAAGTTCATGACAAATTAGTAGAATCACTTTTTTTGTATATTATCTGATTTCTTGCTCCTTATTTGTCTAAATTCTGACCCATAGGAGTTAACTCTGTGAGTACTGCATCTGATGCTGAGTACCTAAAGACACAACCACTCTACAGGTAAGACTTTAAAATCAAGATCTTTCATGTTGACACAGCTAGAGAATGAGATTCTATTTCCCTTTTCCACTTACTCCTCCAGTTCTTCTCTTCCTTAATAGCTCTAACAACTTCTCCCTCTTCTCAATTCACAGCTAATGACTTTTTTTACAACTACAATGAAGAAAGAAAGGGAGGTTGTCCTCAAGCATCCTTATCCCAACAAGTGGTATTATCTAGAGCTTTTGTGACACATACCCACAGGAGAGGGATGACATGATACACTTCAAGATTCTAGAAAGGAAGCTGTTGGACAGCAAAAGATTATGTCTTCATTAAACAACTGAATGGATAGCGTATCCAGTATGGAAAGGCTTTTCCCCCTTAACCCAATAAACAACTTTCCCTTATGTTACTGTGTGAAATAATACATTAACAATTTCTACTTGATGTGGGTTTCAAGATATGCTTTTCCTTTCAAACATTTTTTGCTTATTTTTTAGTAACAGATGGAGAAGAAAATCCCCACTTACAGAAAATAATGCATAACAATATACTATTTGGGGAAAATGATACATGAAGTTTGATTTGCATTAATATCATTTTAATTAAACCGTCTCATGAAATTATTTTATTTAACATTTTTGAAGTGACCACTTGCTTGGATTAAATTTTGTTAACTAAATTTTTGTATTAATTAATTTTTATATTATTACTTTATATGATTTTATATTTTATATTTATATTATTTATGAAAATCCCACTTTATTCACGTCTTAGAATGTGTTTTTTTTACTTTAAGAAAAACACTCTTAAAAGAGTACACTGAACTGACACAATTTTCACACTGCTCCTGTCAGTGAATGCTAAAAATCACTTCTTTCTTGTCCCATAATTCATAATGATCTTCATGAATAATAGTTAAGAGATTCCCAAGTCTCTTAGTATAAGAACTGTTGGAGATGAAAATCACATATCCATAATTAGATTATATTTAAATAAGGTTAGATATAATCTTGTTCATTTTCCTGATTCCCATTTTTTCAAACAAATTCAAGAAAATTTCATAGATTTTGTTTTGCTTATTGAAAGATCATGAACTCTTATTTCAAAGATGGTTTAAAAGCACATTTAGATAGGGAACATAGTTTTAAGATCATTGTATTCATAGTTTTAAGATCATTGTATTTAAGAACATTGTTTTAAGATCTGAATGTGGAAAATGTTATCAACTGTACTCTAAACTTTGCCCGTTAAGTATCACAAGCAATGCTCCCTCACCAATTAGTGTTTATTTTCTATTAACAGTTTGCCATAACAAAATCTTCTTTTGTCAAGAATTTCTCTTAAAGGCCTTGAACTGGGGAGATGAACCTCAGTAGTAGGAGTTATGAGGCCTTGGGTTCACTCCTGATACTACACACAAATAAGTAAAAATTCATTAAGTAGCTGTGTTTGTGCCAAGTATATCTAAGAAACAAAAGAGTCAGCAATATTCTTTAACTTGGTATAATTAACCTAGCCTTTAATGAAAGGTTACTTGTAAAAGTCCATAGGCTAAATATAGAAGGTGTAATTGCACCAACCTGATCACCCTGGCTCCTGCCCTCATGAGCTTATAAATGGGTTTTGCCTAAAAGGAAGACATATTTACCATTATCCTGTGACTCCAAAATTAAAAGAAACTAAGAAAACATAATAAGCCTTGAAATCCATTATTCAACCAATGTCTTAATGCCATTCCTGCAATTTTCAATAGAGACTCTCAAATTCAGGGCAGTTCATAGAAAGAACAAAGAAACTTCAGAATTAGGCATTCTTAAGTTAAATTGGTTTCTGCAGCTTAATGATTTTTGGATCTGGTAAGATCTTAATCTATTTTCAGGTATTGGTTTCTTAATATGTAAAGTGTAAATCCATACCATTCTTTCAGGGATGTTTGCAGAAGTAGCTCTAAGTTCTACATGCACCTTGCATAGGACTTCGAAGATACTTGGTACTCAAAATAATGTTTTTCTGGTGTTCTGTCCAGGTAATAGTAGCAGAAACTTGTTAATAATATTCTCAAATATTTAATTATGACTCAAAATAGGAACAAAGAAAATGAAAAACATTGTTTTACAAAGTTAATCAGATACTACCAACTAATCATCAATCAGTTGAATATTTTAGAGAATTTGGGTAAAAATAACAAAAAATGTTATGAAGGGAGGAAAAACACTGTATTCAAAGAACTTTCAATGATTTCCTAATACTTAAAGAATCAAATGGAAATCCATAGATTGCCATAGAATTATAAAGAAAAATAATGTAAATCTATTGTTTTATAGCTGAGGAAGCAGATGGAAAGGTTACTTGGACTAATTGCTATTTGACTATGTAGTGAGTTGAAGACTGTACTTCCTTCTCTTTGTCAAGACCACTTAAAAGAAAGGAATCATCTCTGCTTGAAAAAGGAATTGCACTCAAGCACAGATTTATAACAAGAGACAGCAATGCTCAAAAATCCAAAATAAGAAGCATAAAAATAATTTACAGGTAAAACAGAGGTAATCATAAACTCCATAATATTCTGTTTATTTCTACTCCTGTCTCCAAATAGAATCTGCACATTATTCATTGTAGCATCTAAAATCATTCTATTTAAAGAAGTAATTTACTATGTATACTTTTATTAATGTGATAGTTCGCAAACCACTTATTTGTCAATTGTAATTATTTGTGCTTAACATATAATTGAAGAACAATTATTCATTTCTAAAAAGTTTTCAAACTGTCAGTGTTAGCCAATTTCTGACAATCTATACAGGGAATTTTCCACATGTATAACATAATTGTAATTAAGACACACAGAAATCAGGGACACGTTTGCTAATGAAGTGTTTTACTTAAAACTTACAAATGTGATCTTGATTATCTGCTATGTTTTATTTATGATAATGAATAAAGTGAATATTAGCCTTCAACAATAATACCTAAGTTTAAAATTTAAGATAAAATCTCCTTTTATCTACCACATGTATTTACAATTTTGCTACTAATAGGAACTTGCCTTGGTCCATTTTGGTTTGTAGATCACTAAGTACTGTTTGGCTTTTAAACAACTGAAATTTCTTTTTCTCTCAGTTCAAGAGTCTAAAAAGGCCAAGTCAGGGACCTAGCAAATTCTGGTGAGGTCAAGTTCCTGTTTCAACAACAATGAAAGTTCCTGTTTCACACTGCTGCCTCCTCATATGGCAGAAGGGGCAAAGGATCTCTCTGGGGCCACTTTTATGAAATCATTAGTCTCATTCATGAATGTTCTACCCTTATGACCCAATAACCTCCCAGAAGACCCACTGTCTAATACCATCATCTTAGGGGTTTGGTATAAACATATAAATTTTAGGAGACATAAACATTCAGTCTTTAACATATATCAATATAATTCTCTTGGTTGGAACATATTGTTAATAGTATGTGTATGGTAGTGTATTTTATAGGTAAATTTTAAATATAAAAACTTAGCCTATTAAAGAATAAAAAATATTATCTTATAGAAGAGAAAAATTTCTTTTTCTTCTACTCAGTCCTATTGAGAAAGAAATACCTAACAAGACATGAGATATCTGTTCTCCAGAAATGATGATGAACTTTTTTGAATGACAAAAATTCTTTTGGTCTATTGCTAATCTTACTCAAATATCCAAATTCCCTGTCATTAATACAGTATATTATTCTGTTTCCTAGATATCAATTATCTGAGTGATCTAATGGATTAAATAATGTCAAACAGAAATTGGCATAAAATTAAAATATTTCCACCACATCTCATGGAAATCCATAAATCTACTGCTACTCCACTAAATAAATACACACAAACATGCAGACACATAATTTCTTTAATACAGAAAATATTTTACAAAAATCAGTTTGAGTTGAGCTTGAGGGGCTTTTGAATTTCAACAGCACATAAATGGCTATATCAACTGACTATTTTTTTTTTATTTACTTATTGCTTCATTGAACACAAATGGAGTACAGCTATTGTTTCAAGGGTTGTACACAAAGTAGAGTCACACCATCTGTGCTTTCTTGCATGTACACAGGGCAATGATATCTGTCACACACTCTGTTATTGATTT
This sequence comes from Glaucomys volans, assembly GCA_020662805.1. Classification (NCBI taxonomy): domain Eukaryota; kingdom Metazoa; phylum Chordata; class Mammalia; order Rodentia; family Sciuridae; genus Glaucomys; species Glaucomys volans. The sequence goes on from JAJEJO010003429.1 coordinate 142,687, forward strand.
TACCCCCCACCCGCCCCCACCCCTCCCTTCCCTCTATGCTAGCTATCTTTCCTCCATTCTTGCCATCTTTCCCCCCCACATTATGCATCATCATTCATTTATCAGAGAGACCATTCGGCTTTTGGATTATTGGGATTGGCCGATCTCACTTAGCATAACAGTTTCCAACATCATCCATTTACCTACAAATGCCATAATTTTATTCTTCCTTATAGCTGAGTAATATTCCATTGTGTATATATACCACAGTTTCTTTATCCATTCATCTACTGAAGGGCATCTAGGTTGATTCCACAATCTAGCTATTGTGAATTGAGCAGCTATGAACATTGATGTGGCTGCATCATTGAGGCAATCTGATTTTAAGTCCTTTGGGTATAAGCCAAGGAGTGGGATAGCAGGGTCAAATGGTGGATCCATTCCAAGTTTTCTAAGGAATCTCCACACTGCTTTCCAGAGTGGCTGCACCAACTTGCACTCCCACCAGCAATGTATGAGTGTACCCTTTTCCCCACATCCTCGCCAGCACCTGTTGTTGCCTGTGTTCTTGAAAAAAGACATTCTAATTGGGGGAAGATGAAATCTTAAGGTGGTTTTGATTTGCGTTTCTCTTATAATGAGTGATGTTGAACATTTTTTCATAAATCTGTTGATTGCTTGTAGATCTTCCTCTGTAAGTGTCTGTTCATTTCCTTGGCCCATTTATTGATTGGGTTATTGGTGTTCGTGGTGTAAAGATTTTTGAGTACTTGGTAGATTCTGGAGATTAGTGCTCTGTCCGAAGTGTGTGTGGCAAAGATTTTCTCCCACTCTGAAGGCTCTCTCTTCACATTGCTGATTGTTTCCTTTGCTGAGAAGAAGCTTTTTAGTTTCACTCTATCCCAATCATTGATTCGTGCTTTTATTTCTTGCGCTTTGGGAGTCATGTTAAGGAAATCTGGTCCTAGGCCAACATGATGAAGATTTGGACCTATTTTCTCTTCTATTAGGTGCAGAGTCTCTGGTCTGATTTCTAGGTCCTTGATCCACTTTGAGTTGAGTTTTGTACAGGGTGAGAGATATGGGTTTAGTTTCATTTTGCTGCATATGGATTTCCAGTTTTCCCAGCACCATTTGTTGAAGAGGCTGTCTTTTCTCCATTGCA